>CM056954.1:15657242-15912242 GCA_029856935.1 Cyclocarya paliurus | reverse complement strand
GTATGAACATATTGTCGAGAAAAGGTTATGGTTTGAATCCTGTAGAATTCTCTTTTATTGTTCTTTTCACCAAGTATTATCTTAGTTTGCTTTGATTTTCCATATCCATTTCTTTTTTAGCCCTCACCCTGTGGCCTGTCATTACAACCTGATTAAAGACCTTTTGATCTCTAATTTGGTGATTACATTAAAGACTTATGGGGTTGAGTTTTGAGAGAATTCTTCTGATTTTAGTTGTTCTACTTTTATCTGAATTTGCATGTGGTTTGGAGTTGAATTGACCATATCACACACACACTCAAGGTCTTTGCTTTAGGTTGAAGTAACCTCTTCACTTTTGCTTGACAAATTGCTAAATTTTTTATTGATTTTCCTACCATCTTTGATGTTAAAAGAGTAAGATACTAGTGATGAAATCTGATTTCAGATCATGGATTGGTGAGTGATGAAACTTCTCTATGGGGTCTAGTTGATAGTCTATAGTGGTCTTTTATTTTATTTTATTTTTGTTTGAGGACAAACAAAGTCGTAAGTTTGGGGGTGTTTGATCACTTGCATAATTTACTATATTTTATCACTTCCTAACTTTAAAATTTAGTCTAACTTTATAATTTGCTGTCGAAAGAGGGAATTATAGGATATATCTTGAATATTTTGGCGTGGATAAATATAGAGATTGAAAGACCTATTTGAACCTATGTAGTATTAAAATTCTTGGTCTTATTGCTTTCTTGCTTTATTAAATTTGCATACTCTTGTGTAAATTGATGAACAAGAATAATTTCCATTTGACTATCGAAAGTGGCTTTTGGATGAATTAGAGATTTGCTAATAAACAGAGAGAATTAAATTCAATTAGTTAGATGAGTAAAGCATAGTGAGGGATTAGGTGAAATCAATTTCCTAGAAGTTTTCTTTCCCATTAATTTGATCTTCGAACAACAGTTTTCTTTACTTTCAGTATTTTCTTTGCATTGATTTTATTTTAAATTGCAATTATAAAAATCTTAGTGACTTTTCTAAATAAAATTGAGATTAGTATAATTTCGGTATTTGTCAAAGTGAGATACCAATCCCTGAGGACAATACTCTTCTTATCACTTTACTATAAAACTACGATACTGTGCACTTGCAATTTTGCACCGATCACATGTCAACGAGCCTGTCTAGGCATGTTAGTGGCACCGTTGAGGAATGTCAGCAGGGATGTCTAGGCATGGGCTATGAGCACCGTACTAACCTCGCTGCGCATGCGACGTGGGCATTTGCCATGCATGCGGTGCGCACCAGGCAGCCTCGCTGTGCATGCCGTGCCACCCATGGGGCATGCAAGGGGCAGGGTCGGGGCATGTCAGCGGGGCTAATAAGGCATGTCACGGGCAGTGTCAAGGCATGTTAGCGGGGCTGTCAAGGCATGTCAGGCCACGTTGCCCTCAATTGGCTTTCAACTAAGCAAGGCCATAGTGTAAAAATAAGAGGTGCTCTAAGTGGGCCTGGGTTGGGGCATACAAACCCTAATGTCAAGGTAGTAACATAGTAAGCCCGCAAGAAAAAAACTCCAACATCATAACTTCCTCACTTTGCGCTCAAATGGTTTCCTACCAAGTAAGGGAAAAGAGGTAAAAATAAGAGGTGCTCTGATTAGTCCCGGGATGGGGCCTACATAACCTAAGGTCATGGTAGCACCAAAGTAAGCCCGCAAGCAAAGAACTCCAATGTAATAACTTTGCCACGTTGCCCTCAAGTGGTTTTCAACTAAGCAAGGCCATAGTGGCAAAAATAAGAGGTGCTTTGATTGGGCCCAGGTTGGGGCATACATACCCTATGGTCATGGTAGTAACATAGGAAGCCCATGAGCAAAAAACTCCATCGTCATAAGTTCCTCACCTTGTGCTCAATTGGTTTCCTACAAAGTAAGGGCAAAGTGGTAAAAATAAAGGGTGCTCCGATTGGCCCCGGTTTGGGGCATACATACCCTAATGTCATCGTAGTAACATAGGAAGCCCGCGAGTAAAAATCTCCAACGTCATAACTTCCTCACTTTGCACTCAATTGGTTTCCTTCTTAGCAAGGGCAAAATGGTAAAAATAAGAGGTGCTCCGATTGGCCCCGGGTTGGGGCATACATAACCTAAGGTCACGATAGCACCAGAGGAAGCCTGCAAGCAAAAAAACTCCAATGTCAATACTTTGCTACTTTGCCCTCAATTGGTTTCCTACTTGCAAAGTGGTAAATATAAGAGGTGCTCCAACTGGCTCCAGGTTGGGGCACACATACCCTAAAGTCATGGTAGTACCAAAGGAAGCACACGAGCAAAAATCTCCAACGTCATAACTTTGCCACTTTGCTCTCAATTGGTTTTTTGCTAAGCAAGGCCAAAATGGTAAAAATAAGAGGTGCTCCGATAGGGCCCAGGTTGGGGGATACATAACCTAAAGTCATGGTAGCACCAGAGGAAGCCCTCAAGCAAAAAAACCAACGTCATTACTTTGCTACTTTGCCCTCAATTGGTTTCCTACTAAGCAAGTGCAAAGTGGTAAATATAAGAGGTGCTCCGACTAGCCCCAGGTTGGGGAACACATACCCTAAAGTCATGGTAGTACCAAAGGAAGCCCACAAGCAAAAAACACCAACGTCATAACTTGCTACTTTGCCCTCAATTGATTTCCTACTAACCAAGTGCAAAGCGGTAAATATAAGAGGTGCTCCGACTGGCCCCGAGTTGGGGCGCACAAACCCTAAAGTCATGGTAGTACCAAAGGAAGCCCACGAGCAAAAATCTTCAACGTCATAACTTTGCCCCTTTGCCCTCAATTGGTTTTCTAATAAGCAAGGCCAAAATGGTAAAAATAAGAGGTGCTCTGATGGGCCCCAGGTTGGGGGATACATACCCTAAAGTCATGGTAGCACGATAGGAAGCCCGCAAATAAAAAAACTCCAATGTCATAACTTCCTCAGTTTGCCCACAATTTGTTTCCTACTAAGCAAGAGCAAAGTGGTAAAAATAAGAGATGCTCCGATTGGCCTCGGGTTGGGGCATACATAACCTAAGGTCACGATAGCACTAGAGGAAGCCCGCAAGCCAAAAAACTCCAACGTCATTACTTTGCTACTTTGCCCTCAATTGGTTTCCTACTAGGCTAGTGCAAAGTGGTAAAAATAAGAGGTGCTCCGACTAGCCCCTGGTTGGGGCAGACATACCCTAAACTCATGGTAGAACGATAGGAAGCCCGCGAGCAAAAAACTCCAACGTCATAACTTTGCCAGTTTGCCCTTAATCGATTTTCTACTCAGCAATGGCAAAATAGTAAAAATAAGAGGTGCTCCGATTGGCCCGGGGTTGGGGCATACATACCATGAGGTCATGGTACTACCATAGGTAGCCCGTGAAAAAAAAAAAAAAAAAACTCCAACATCCTAACTTCCTCACTTTGCCCTCAATTGGTTTCCCACTAAGCAAGTGCAAAGTGGTAAAAATAAGAGGTGCTCCGATAGGCCCCGGGTTGGGGCATACATAACCTAAGGTCATGGTAGCACCAAAGGAAGCCCTCAAGCAAAGAACTCCAACGTAATAACTTTGCCATGTTGCCCTCAATTGGTTTTCAACTAAGCAAGGCCATAGTGGTAAAAATAAGAGGTGCTCCATGTGGGCTCAAGTTGGGGCATACAAACCCTAATGTCATTGTAGCAACATAGGAAGCCCGCAAGTAAAAACCTCCAACATCATAACCTCCTCACTTTGGGCTCAATTAGTTTCCTGCTAAGCAAGGGCAAAGTGGTAAAAATAAGAGGTGCTCCGATTGGTCACGGGATGGGGCATACATAACCTAAGGTCATGGTAGCAACATAGGAAGCCCGCGAGTAAAAAACTCCAACATCATAACTTCCTCACTTTGCGCTCAATTAGTTTCCTGCTAAGCAAGGGCAAAGTGGTAAAAATAAGAGGTGCTCTGATTGGTCACGAGATGGGGCATACATAACCTAAAGTCATGGTAGCACCAAAGGAAGCCCGCAAGCAAAGAACTCCAACGTCAGAACTTTGCCACGTTGCCCTCAATTGGTTTTCAACTAAGCAATGCCATAGTGGCAAAAATAAGAGGTGCTCTGATTGGGCTCGGGGTGGGGCATACATACCCTATGGTCATGGTAGTAACATAGGAAGCCCACGAGCAAAAAACTCCATCATCATAAGTTCCTCACCCTGCGCTCAATTGGTTTCCTACAAAGCAAGGCAAAGTGGTAAAAATAAGAGGTACTCCGATTGGCCCCAGGTTGGGGCATACAAACCCTAAGGTCATAGTAGTAACAAAGGAATCCCATGCGCAAAAAACTCCAACGTCATAACTTCCTCACTTTGCGTTCAATCAGTTTCCTAGAAAGCAAGGGCAAAATGGTAAATATAAGAGGTGCTCCAATTCGGCCTGGGTTGGGGCATACATACCATGAGGTCATGGTTGTGCCATAGGAAGCCTGGGAGAAAAAATCTCAAACGTCATAACTTCCTCACTTTGCCCTCAATTGGTTTCCCACGAAGCAAGTGCAAAGTGGTAAAAATAAGAGGTGCTCTGATTGGCCCCAGGCTGGGGCATACATAACCTAAGGTCATGGTAGCACCAAAGGAAGCCCGCAAGCAAAAAACTCCAACGTCATAACTTTGCCACATTGCCCTTAATTGGTTCTCAACTAAGCAAGGCCATAGTGGTAAAAATAAGAGGTGCTCAGATTGGGCACGGGTTGGGGCATACAAACCTTAATGTCATGGTAGTAACAAAGGAAGCCTGTGAGCAAAAAACTCCAACATCATAACTTACTCACTTTGTGCTCAATTGGTTTCCTTCTAAGCAAGGGAAAAGTTGTAAAAATAAGAGATGCGCCGATTGGCCCTGGGTTGGGGCATACATAACATAAGGTCATCGTAGCACCAGAGGAAGCCTGCAAGCAAAAAACTCCAACGTCATAACTTTGCCACTTTGGCCTCAATTGGTTTTCTACAAAGCAAGTGCAAAGTGGTAAAAATAAGAGATGGTTCGACTGGCCCTGGGTTGGGGTAGACATACCCTAAAGTCATGGTAGAACCAAAGGAAGCATGCAATCAAGAAACTCCAAAATCATAACTTTACCACTTTGCCCTCAATCGGTTTTCTACTAAGTAGTGGCAAAATAGTAAAAATAAGAGGTGCTCCGATTGGCCCCGAGTTGGGGCATACATACCTTAAGGTCATAGTAGTAACATAGGAAGCCCGCAAGCAAAAAACTCCATCGTCATAACTTCCTCACTTTCCGCTCAATTGGTTTCCAACTATGTAAGGGCAAAGTGGTAAAAATAAGAGGTGTTCCATTTGGCCTAGGGGTTTGGGCATACATACCATGAGGTCCTGGTAGTACCATAGGTAGCCCGTAAGAAAAAAAACTACATTGTCATAACCTCCTCAGTTTGCCCACAATTTATTTCCTACTAAGCAAGAGCAAAGTGGTAAAAACAAGAGGTGCTCTGGTTGACCCCGGGTTGTGGCATACATACCCTAAGGTCATAGTCATAACATAGGAAGCCCGCGTGCTAAAAAATCCAATGTCATAATATCCCCACGTTGCGCTCAACTGGTTTCCTACTAAGCAAGGGCAAAGTGGTAAAAATAAGAGGTGCTCCATTCAGCCCGTGGTTGGGGCATACAAACCATCAGGTCATAGTTGTGACATAGGAAGCCCACGAGCAAAAAACTCCAAAGTCATGACTTCTTCACTTTGCCCTCAATTGGTTTCCTACCAAGCCAGTGCAAAGTGGTAAAATTAAGAGGTACGTCAACTAGCCCCGGGTTGGGGCACACATACCCTAAAGTCATGGTAGCGCCATAGGAAGCCTACAAGCAAAAAACTCCAACGTCATAACTTTGCCACTTTGCCCTCAATCAGTTTTCTACTAAGCAAGGCCAAAATGGTAAAAACAAGAGGTGCTTCGATTGGCCCCAAGTTCGAGGATACATACCCTAAGGTTATGGTAGCACCATAGGAAGCCCGTGAGCAAAAAACTCCAATGTCATAACTTTGCCTCTTTGCCCTCAATCGGTTTTCTACTAAGTAAGGGCAAAGTGGTAAAAATAAGAGGTGCTCAATTTGGCCCAGGGTTGGGCAATACATACCACAACGTCATGGTAGTACCATTGGTAGCCCACGAGAAAAGGACTCCAACGTCATACCTTCTTCAATTTGCCCTCATTTTGTTTCCTACAAAGCAAGGGCAAAGTGGTAAAAATAAGAGGTGCTCTGATTGGCTACGAGTTGGGGCAAACATACCCAAAGGTCATACTAGTAACATAGGATGCCCGCGAGCAAAAATCTCCAATGCCATAACTTTGCCACTTTGACCTCAATTGGTTTTCTACTAAACAAGGGCAAAGTGGTAAAAATAGGAAGTGCTCTGTTTGCCCCGGGGTTTGGGCATACATACAATGATTACATAGTAGCACCATAGCTAGCCGCAGGAAAAAAAACTCCATCGTCATAACTTCCTCAGTATGTTCACAATTTGTTTTCTACTAAGCAAGAGCAATGTGGTAAAAATAAGAGATACTCCGATTACCCCAGGTTGGGGCATACATACCTTAAGGTCATAGTAGTAACATAGGAAGCCTGCAAGCAAAAAACGCCAACGTCATAACTTCCTCACATAGTGCTCAATTGGTTTCCTACTAAGCAAGGACAAAGCGGTAAAAATAAGAGGAGCTCTGTTTGGCCCGTGGTTGGGGCATACATACCATGAGGGGTCGTAATAATAACATAGGAAGCTTGGGAACAAAAAACTCCAACGTCATAACTTCCACACTTTGCCCTCAATTGGTTTCCTACTAAGCAAGTGCAAAGTGGTAAAAATAAGAGGTGCACCGATTGGCCCCTGTTTGGGGCATATATACCCTAAGGTCATGATAGTCCTATACGAAGCCTGCAAGCAAAAAACTCCAATGACATAACTTCCTCACTTTGCCCTCAATTGGTTTCCCACTAAGCACGAGCAAAGTGGTAAAAATATGAGGTGCTCCAATTGGCCCCGGGTCCAGGTTGGGTCATACATACCCTAAGGTCATAGTAGTACCAAAGGAAGCCCGTGAGCAAAAATCTCCATCGTCATAACTTTGCCACTTTGCCCTCATATGGTTTTCTACTAAGCAAGGCCAAAATGGTAAAAATAAGAGGTGCTCTGTTTGGCCCTTGGTTGGGGCATACAAACCATGAGGTCATAGTAGTAACATATGAAGCTCACGAGCATAAAACTCCAACGTTATAACTTTGCCACCTTGCCCTGTATCGATTTTTTACTAAGTAAGGGCAAAGTGGAAAAAATAAGAAGTTCTCCATTTGGCTTGGGGTTGGGCAATACATACCACGAGGTCATGGTAGTAACATAGTTAGCCAGTGAGAAAAGAACTCTAACGTCATAACTTCCTTAGTTTGCCCTCATTTTATTTCCTACAAAGCAAAGCAAAGTGGTAAAAATAAGAGATGCTCTGATTGGCTACGGGTTGGGGCATACATACCCTAAGGTCATAGTAGTAACATAGGAAGCTCGCGAGCAAAAATCTCCAACGCCATAACTTACCTGAATTGGTTTTCTACTAAGCAAGGGCAAAGTGGTAAAAATAAGAGGTGCTCAGGTTGGCCCGGGGTTGGGGCATACATACTATGAGGTCATGGTAGTACCATAGGTAGCCCTCGAGAAAAAAAAAACTCCAACGTCCAAACTTCCTCAGTTTGCCCTCAATTAGTTTCCAACTAAGTAAAGGCAATTTGGTAAAAATAACAGGTTCTCCGATTGGCTCTGAGTTGGGGCATACATACCCTAAGGTCATAGTAGTACCAAAGGAAGCCCACATGCAAAAATCTCCAACGTCATTACTTTGCCACTTTGCCCTCATATGGTTTTCTACTAATCAAGGCCAAAATGGTAAAAATAAGAGGAGTTCCGTTTGGCTCGTGGTTGGGGCATACATACCATGAGGTCATAGTAGTAACATAGGAAGCCCGCGAGCATAAAACTCCAACGTCATAACTTTGCCACCTTGCCCTCTATCAGTTTTTTACTAAGTAAGGGCAAAGTGGTAAAAATAAGAGGTGCTCCGTTTGGCCTAGGGTTGGGCAATACATACCACGAGGTCATGGTAGTAACATAGGTTGCCTACGAGAAAAGAACTCTAACATCATAACTTCCTTAGTTTGCCCTCATTTTGTTTCCTACAAAGCAAGGGCAAAGTGGTAAAAATAAGAGGTGCTCCAATTGGCTACAGGTTGGGGCATACATTCCCTAAGGTCATAGTAGTAACATAGGAAGCCCGCGAGCAAAAATCTCCAACGCCAGAACTTTGCCACTTTGACCTCAATTGGTTTTCTACCAAGCAAAGGCAAAGTGCTAAAAATAAGAGGTCCTCCATTTGGCCCAGGGTTGGGGCATACATACAATGAGGTCATGGTAGTACCATAGGTAGCCCGTGAGAAAAAAACGCCAACGTCCTAACTTCCTCAGTTTGCCCTCAATTAGTTCCCATCTAAGCAAGGGCAATTTGGTACAAATAAGAGGTTCTCCAATTGCCTCCAGGTTGGGGCATACATAACCTAAGGTCATAGTAGTACCAAAGGAAGCCCGCGAGCAAAAATCTCCAACGTCATAACTTCCTCACTTTGCCCTCAATCGGTTTCCTATTAAGCAAGTGCAAAGTGGTAAAAATAAGAGGTGCTCTGTTTGGCCCATGGTTGGGGCATACATACCATGAGGGGTCATAATAGTAACATAGGAAGCCTGCGAGCAAAAAACTCCAACGTCATAACTTCCTCACTTTGCCCTCAATCGGTTTCCTATTAAGCAAGTGCAAAGTGGTAAAAATAAGAGGTGCGCCGATTGGCCCCGGTTTGGGGCATACATACCCAAAGGTCATGATAGTCCAAATGGAAGCCCGCGACCAAAAAACTCCAACGACATAACTTCCCCACATTGCGCTCAATTGGTTTCCTACTAAGCATCACCAAAGTGGTAAAAATAAGAGGTGCTCCTATTGGCCCCGGGTTGGGGCATACATAAGCTAAGGTCATGGTAGCACCAAAGGAAGCCCGCAAGCAAAGAACTCCAATGCCATAACTTTGCCACGTTGCCCTCAATTGGTTTTCAACTAAGCAAGGCCATAGTGGCAAAAATAAGAGGTGCTCTGATTGGAACCGGGTTGGGGCATAGATACCCTATGGTCATGGTAGTAACATAGGAAGCCCACGAGCAAAAAACTCCAACATCATAAGTTCCTCACCCTGCGCTCATTTGCTTTCCTACTAAGTAAGGGCAAAGTGGTAAAAGTAAGAGGTGCTCCGTTTGGCTCGGGTTGGGGCATACATACCCTAAAGTCATGGTAGTACCAAAGGAAGCTTGCGAGCAAAAAGCTTCAACTTCAAAACTTTGCCACTTTTTCCTCAATTAGTTTCCTACTAAGCAAGGGCAAAGTGGTAAAAATAAGAGGTGCGCCGAATTGCCCCGGGTTGGGGCATAAATACCATAAGGACATGGTAGTACTATTGGAAGCCCGCAAGCAAATAACTCCAACCTCATAACTTCATCACTTAGCCCTCAATTAGTTTCCTGCTAAGCAAGGGCAAAGTGGTTAGAATAAGAGGTGCTCCAATTGGCCTGACGTTGGGGCATGTATACCATATGGACATGGTAGTACTATTGGAAGCCCGCGAGCAAATAACTCCAACCTCATAACTTTGCCACCTTGCCAACAATTGGTTTTCTACTAAGCAAGGGAAAAGTGGTCAAAATAAGAGGTGCTCCGAATTTCCCCGGGTTAGGGCATACATATCTTAAGGGCGTGGTAGTACTATAGGAAGCCCGTGAGTGAAAAACTCCAACCTCATAACTTTGCCAGTTTGCCCTCAGTTGGTTTTCTTCTAAGCAAGGTCAAAGTGGTTAAAATAAGAGGTGCTCCGAATTGTCCTAAGGTTGGGGCATACATACACTAAGGTCATGGTAATACCGTAGGAAACCCGCGAGTAAAAAACTCCAATCTCATGACTTTGCCACTTTCCCCTCAATTGGTTTTCTACTAAGCAAGGGCTAATTCATAAAAATATGAGGTGCTTTGATTGGCCACGGGTTGGGGCATACATACCACAAGGTCATGGTAGTACCATCGAAAGCCTGTGAGCAAAATACTCCAACGTCATAACTTTGTCACTTTTTCCTCAATTGGTTTCCTACTAAGCAAGGGCAAAGTTTTAAAATAAAAGGTACTCTGAATGGCCCCAGGTTGGGGAATATATACCCTAAGGTCCTGGTAGTACCATAGGAAACCAGTGAGCCAAAAACTTCAACTTCAAAACTTTGCCACTTTGTGCTCAATTGGCTTTTTACTAAGTAGGGCAAAGTGGTAAAAATAAGAGGTGCTCCAAATTGCCCAGGGTTGGGGGATACATAGCATATGGACATGGTAGTACTATTGAAAGCCTGCGAGCGAATAACTGCAACCTCATAACTTTGCCACCTTGCCCTCTAAAGGTTTTCTACTAAGCATGGGCAAAGTGGTAAAAATAAAAGCTGCTCTGATTTGCTCCGGGTTGGGGCATACATTCCACAAGGTCATGGTAGTACTATAGGAAGCCCGCGAGTAAAAAACTCCAATCTCATAACTTTTTCACTTTCCCCTCAATTGGTTTCTTTTAAGCGAGGGCAAAGTGGTAAAAATAAAAGGTGCTCCGAATTGCTCCGAATTGGGGCATACATATCCTAAGGGCATGGTAGTACAATAGGAATCCCGCAAGCAAAAAACTCCAACCACATAACTTTGTCACTTTGACCTCAATTGGTTCTCTACTCAGTAAGGGCAAAGTGGTAAGAATAAGAGGTGCTCCAATTGGCCCGGGGTTAGGGCATACATACCATGAGGTCATGGTAGTACCATAGGTAGCCCGCGATCAAAAAACTCCAACGTCATAACTTAGTCACTTTGCCCTCAATTGGTTTCCTAGTAAGCAAGGGAAAAGTGGTAAAATAAGAGGTGCTCCCATTGGCCTGACATTGGGGCATACATACCATATGGACATGGAAGTACTATTGGAAGCCTGTGAGCAAATAACTCCAATCTCAAAACTTTGCCACCTTGCCCTCCATTGGTTTTCTACTAAACCAAAGTGGTGAAAATAAGAGGTTCTCCAATTGGCCCTGGGTTGGGGCATACATACGCTAAGGTCATGGTAGTACCATAGGAAGCCCGTGAGCAAAAAACATCAACTCCAAAACTTTGCACTTTGCCCACAATTGGTTGTCTACTAAGCAATGGCAAAGTGGTAAAAATAAGAGGTGCTCCAAATTGCCCTGGGTTTGGGCATACATACCATAAGGACATGGAAGTACTATTGGAAGCCCACGAGCAAATAACTCCAACCTCATAACTTCGTCACTTTGCCCTCAATTGGTTTTCTCCTAAGCAAGGGCAAAGTTGTAAAAATAAGAGGTACTCCGATTGGCCTGACGTTGGGGCCTACATACCATAAGGACATGTTAGTACTATTGGAAGCCCGCGAGCGAATAACTCCAACCTCATAACTTTGTCAGCTCGCCCTCAATAGGTTTTCTACTAAGCATGGGCAGAGTGGTAAAAATAAGAGGTGCTCCAATTGGCACCCGGTTGGCACATATATACACCAAGGTCATGGTAGTACCATAGGAAGTCTGCGAGTAAAAAACTCCAATCTCATAACTTAGCCACTTTCCCCTCAATTGGTTTTCTACTAAGCAAGGGCAGAGTGGTAAAAATAGGAGGTCCTCCGAATTTCCCCAGGTTGGGGCATACATATCCTAAGGGCATGGTACTATTAGAGGAAGCCCGTGAGTGAAAAACTCCAACCTCATAACTTTGCCACTTTGCCCTCAATTGGTTTTCTACTAAGCAAGGCAAAGTGGTAAAAACAAGAGGTGCTCTGAATTGCCCCGGGGTTGGGGCATACATATCCTAAGGGCATGGTAGTACTATAGGAAGCCTGCGAGTGAAAATCTCCAACCTCATAACTTTGTCACTTTCCCCTCAACTAGTTTTCTACTAAGCAATGGCAAATTCTTAAAAACAAGAGGTGCGCTAATTGGCCACAGGTTCAGGCATACATGCCACGAGGTCATGGTAGTACCATAGGAAGCCTGGGAGTGTAATACTCCAACATCATAACTTTGTCACTTTTTCCTCAATTGGTTTCCGACTAAGTAAGGGGAAAGTGGAAAAAATAAAAGGTACTCCGAATGGCCCCGAGTTGGGTCATACAAACCCTAAGGTCATGGTAGTACCACATGAAGCCCGCGAGCAAAAAACTTCAACTTCAAAACTTTGCCACCTTTCCCTCTATTGGTTTTCTTCTAAGTAAAGGCAAAGTGGTAAAAATAAGAGGTGCTTCGAATTTCCCCAGGTTGGGGCACACATATCCTAAGGGCACAGTAGTAATATAGGAAGCCCGCGAGTGAAAAACTCCAACCTCATAACTTTGTCACGTTGCCCTTAATTGATTTTCTACTAAGTAAGGGCAAAGAGGTAAAAATAAGTGGTGCTCCAATTGGCACCGGGTTGGCACATACATACACTAAGGTCATGGTAATACCATAGGAAGCCCGCAAGTAAAAAACTCTGATCTCATAACTTTGCCACTTTCCCCAAAATTGGTTTTCTACCTTTTTTTTTTTTTTTTTTGATAGAAAATTTAGAACTTCATTGCAAAGAGGCACTAAAGACCTCAAATATGAGAACAAGAAAGTTGATCAACAAAGTTGACATGTTCAATAAACGAGGGAACCGTGTGCCACCAGATCTGCATTTGTATATTGCTCCATGCATGTCGAACTAGGTGATGTGCTGCAGCATTAGAGAGACGGCCACAATGCTGGATCTTACAGTTCTCAAATCTCTGCATTAGTCTTCTAATTTCGGTAATAACTGTTCTCATAGCTGTATAAGAAACTGCTTCACTATTGACTTCCTCAACCAAGTTCTTACAATCACTTTCAATCACTAAGTTTTGGAAGCCAATATTTAGACAACTTTGCAATCCCCTCAAAACAGCCGTAGCTTCCACAATTTCTGATTCCAGAAATTCCTCTTCCCCTTTACTTAGAGCGCTAGCCATAATGACAGAACCATATGTGTCTCTTAAAATAGCCCCAATACCAGTTTGTTTTGGTCAAAAAACAAAGCACCATCACAATTAAGCTTGACCCAATTTGTTGGGGGAGGAGACCACCTGTAAACTATGTTCTTGGAAGGACCATGAACCTGCATTCCATATGACTCGACTTCCTTCTTGGATAAAACAAAATCCATAACTTGCACAGGTGGTAGATTAACAAGTTCATGTATCATCTTATTTCTCCTATACCAGAAACCCCAAGCCATTAGGATGAAGTCAGCAAATTCCTCTATAGTTTTCTCTGAAAAAACTTTCATAGCAGTAGTCATAAAAGAAGAGAATTGGTCAAGCTGTTGGAAATTAGGGAACTTCCTCACCCAAAGATCATGAATGGAAGGACAGTAAAATAATGTATGAGCCAAATCCTCTGGACTATGTTGACAAAAACCACAGACCCCATCCACATCCATCCTTTTACTCAGAAGATTAGCCTTCGTGGGAAGGACTTCTTTGCAAGCTCTCCAAGCAAAACACTTAACTTTATGAGGGATTTTTAGTTTCCATAACCCATTCCAGAATTTTTTTGTGACAGCCCCATAAGATCTTTCCCCCACATTCACTGCAGACAGTGACTTAAAGAACCTGTAGGCACTTTTTACACTGAAACAGCCACTTTTCTCATGCTCCCATATCCACATATCTTCTTCATTCGAATAACTAGGATGTTGTCTCAAGATAGCCTCTGTAATTTTTGGATTGAAGAGAGATCTAACCTTTGGCAGATTCCACCACTTAGTTTGGTTATCAATAAGAGAAACAACCTGTCCTTCCAGCTCCTCAATTCTCCTAGCCTGTTGAGGATTTTGCATCAAAACTTCCTTCCTTAGTTCTCTGAAACCAAGCAGCCAAACATCATCAAGTATATGTATATTTCTTCCATTCCCAACATTCCATCTTCCACCTTTTAAAAGCATTTTCTTTGCCTCCCATATTCCTCTCCAAGCATAGGAGGGAGAGTTGCCAAGCTGAGCCTCAAGCAAGTTTCCATTTGCAAAGTATCTTGCACTATAGATCTTATGGAAGAGAGAGTCTTTATGTTGCAATAGCCTCCATCCTTGTTTAGCCAGCAATGCCATGTTAAAAGTTTCCAAATCCTTGAAGCCTATACCCCCAACAGCTTTAGGCCAACACAACTTATGCCAACTGACCCAGTGAATCTTTCTTTCATCATTTTTTTGCCCCCACCAGTATTTGGCCATCATGCTTTCAATATCAGCACAAAGTTTAGAAGGAAGTTTAAAACAGCTCATTACATAGGAAGGAATTGCAAGAGCCACAGCTTTGAGAAGTACTTCCTTACCCCCTTGAGAGAACATGTGTCCTTTCCAGCCCTGAAGTTTCAACCAAACTCTTTGTTTAATCTCAGCAAAAGCAGCCTGTTTGGATCTTCCAACAATAGAGGGCAACCCTAGGTACTTATCATACTGCTGGATTTGATTAGTACCCCATAAACCCATAATAGCTCTCTTTTTCACTGCACTCATATTCTGACTGAACACCATAGCATATTTATCTTGGTTAATACACTGTCCAGACACCTCCTCATTGAGCTTCAATAATCTTAACAAACTGAAACTTGTCTCCACTTTAGCATCACAGAAGATGAGACTATCATCAGCAAATAGAAGATGGTTCAATTTTGGGGCACCTCTGCAAACTTGAATTCCCGAAATATCACTTGTGGTGGCTGCATGTTTCAACAATCCAATTAGGCCTTCTGTGCATAACAGGAATAAATAAAGAGAGATGGGATCTCCTAGTCTCAGTCCTCTGGATGGGATTATATGACCTGTTGGAGCACCATTAATCAGGATTGAGAAAGAGGCACTTTGCACACATCTCATCAATAGTTGTATCACTCTGTCGTGGAAACCCAGCTTACACAAAACAGATTGAAGGAAGAACCATTCAACCCTATCATAAGCTTTACTCATGTCAAGCTTAAGAGACATAAAACCCTTTTTTCCTTTCTTTTTCCTCCTTAGAAAATGAACAACCTCATAAGCCACTAAGACATTATTGATTATCAATCTACCAAGTATGAAAGCAGATTGGGTATCAGATATGACAGCAGGCAGTACTTGTTTAATTCTGTTAGCAATGACTTTAGAGATCAATTTGTAAATGACATTACAGAGGCTAATGGGTCTAAACTCATTGACAGAAATGGGGTTCTTTTTCTTAGGAACCAAAGTTATATACGTATGGTTCACTTCCTAAGGGAAAATACCAGAGTTGAGAGCATTGAGGATAGCAACAGTGATTGAGTTACCAATTTGTGGCCAAAACTTTTGAAAAAACAAAGGGGGCATTCCATCTGGTCCAGGGGCCTTAGAAGGGTGCATTTCTTTTATGGCTTTACTCACTTCCTCAGCAGTGTATTCTCTGATAAGATCTTCATTCAATTCTGCAGTGACCTTGGCCTCAATCTTATCAATAACTACTTCAGCATTCTAGGAACCTGCAGAGGTAAATAAGGAAGTAAAATGATTAATGATCAGATTATTGCATTGCTCCCCTTCCTGCCAAATTCCACTTCCATCCTTAAGTTTGAGAATGTTATTCTTCTTCCTCCTCTGAGATGCCTTAGCATGGAAGAATTTGGTGTTTTGATCCCCTTTAGCTAGCCAAAGGGCTCGGGATCTTTGCTTCCACATAATCTCTTCCCTTGCTAGCCATGTTTGAACCTCCTCAGAAGCAGACTTCATCTCTTCTGAACTTAACACTTGGGGATCCACCTGTTGTGCAGCTTTTAATCTCAGTCTTGCCTCTTGTAACTTGGTTTGAACTTTCCCAAATTTTTCTTTATTTCATAATTGCAGTTTAGAAGAACACCCAGCAATGGACTGCATTACTCCTCTTAGATCATTCTGGCCTCTTAGGATATTCCATGAGTTTTGCACAATCTGAGAACAGTCTTCATCTTCCAGCCACATGGCCTCAAACCTGAAAGGTTTAGGCCCTTTCTTTCTGATCTGGATCCCCATAACATCCAACCAGATAGGTAAGTGATCGGAGTAGGAGGTCGAGCCATGAGTTACTTTAGCCCTATCAAACATATTGCACCAGGCCTGGTTCCCACAGAACCTATCCAACCTCTCAGAAATCAAAGCTGCTTCCTCTCTCCTATTGCACCAGGTAAATCTAGGACCTTGAAAACCCAGATCCTTTAGGTGACATACCTCCAATACTTCCAAAAAATTATTGATTTGATGATCAGGTCTATCTCTACCCCCCCCCCCCCATTTCTCTTCTTGTGAAAGTATTTCATTAAAATCCCCAAAGACAAGCCAAGCTTCTGCTCTCCACAAATTTTTAATTAAGTTCCAAGTTTCACATCTTCGGGACACCTCTGGTTGGCCATATATCCCAGTAATAAACCATATCTTCGAATCTTCCTCTATAACAGCATCAATATGGGAGGGTGAGTAGTTAAGAATTGTCAACTTAACCTCAGCATTCCATTAGAGAGCCAAACCCCCACTATGACCAATAGCATCAACAGTCAGACAGTTTGCATACTGCAATCTTACCCTACAGATTTCCATTTTTGTTGCTTTAAGTTTTGTTTCTTGTAGGAACAAAACTTCTGGAGCTTTCCTTCTGATCAAGTCAGAAAGAGTTTGAATAGCACGAGGGTTCCCAAGCCCTCATGTATTCCAGCTTAAGATCTTCATTGCTCTCGGTGGGGCTGTTCAACAGCCACCACCGATGAAAGTTGAGAAATCTCCACATTATCCTCCTTCAAGTCAACCTTCTGCTTCAATCTCTTGGACATTCTAGGTGCCTCCCCATCACTAATATGAGCTGAAGTTCTTTTAGAGCCACTATCAGTAGCAAGATAGATGACACTATTACCCTTGGATCTTGCCATACACTTCCAAGACCGAGTTCGAGGGCTCTGTTGGTTTTGCACGTGCATGAGTGTGCATTCTTTCTGCCCTCCACCTGGCTTACTTAAACACTTCCCATTATTAATGACTGAAAAACCCCCAACCACATCTGCATTCTCAGAAGCCTTATCCACAATATTCTCATTTAAATTTCCTGATTTAGCGGCTAAAACCTCTGCATTATCAAATCCCAAAGATATCTCTCCAGGTTTGTTAGTTTGAGATGGTAGCTGAGTAACGGGCTGGTTTGCATTGATTCCTTCCACATCGGAAGGGATTACTTCAAAATTGAATTGCTCCGAGTTTTCTGCAGAAACAGAGGTTTCCTTTGTGGCCCCCTTCTTTTGGATAAACACTGCATCTCCGGCCACCACGGCAGGCTGTTCCGATGACCTTCTTGTATCTTGTTGCTGTAAAAAACGACTTCGCCAGTTAATACCATCACCTTCCTGACTCCCCGCTCTCAACCATGGCCCATAGGGGAAATCAGAAATATTCAGATTAGTCATAGAAGCTGTCCAGCGTTCACAATCCCAATGTACATGCCCCATCAATCCACATAAGTAGCACAGATTCGGGAGGCATTCATAGGAAAATCTCACCCAGATGGGATGCAAAGATCCTACACACACTTTCTTACCACGTAACAGTGGTTTTGAAACATCCATACTTACTCGTATACGCATAAACTCCCCCCAAGCCAATTCATCTTCCTCTAAATCCACTTCAATCACTTTCCCCAGCGCCTGACCAATTCGTCTTCCCATAAAAGAGTTTCGGACCATCATCGGAAGGTCATGGATACGGACCCAGAACAGAGCCTCAGTTAAATGGACTTGGTGAGTTTGTTTAAGCCCCTCCACATCACTTGTTAACACAAGTTGTTTATCGAATGACCATGGTCCATCTCGTTTGACACGATCCTTATCTTTCATATCTTCAAACTCAGCAATGAACAAAGTATGGTTCAACTCACAGATGGTGATCGCCTTGCCAGACCGCCATACTTTCCTCATAGTCGATTTCAACGCTTCCTTGTTAAAGTGCTTCGTTGTGAGAAGCCTGAATAACAGGCACGTGTCAGCCCTTATCAATGCATCTCCCACAGAATTCTCCTCCACTACAATCACCTCTTCCTCTTGTTCTGTCAATGAGAGACGGGCACACAAATCCTCAATGCTATGATCCATGCTAAACCAGCATTCACCAAGAGAGACCTAAACCCAATTTTCCAGGTGACCATGCAAACCTACACTTGGCAGGAGAGAGACCTCTACAAAGAGAGGAGAACTCAGCAGTCCAATGTAATAGCTCACTTACTTGGTAAGGATGCTCTGATTAGATCAGAGTGTATAGTGGATTTGAAGGAAACTCCCCACTCAAAGTTGGTTTTCTACTAAGCAAGGGCAAATTCGTAAAAATTGGAGGTGCTCTGATTGGCCCCGGGTTGGGGCATACATACCACAAGGTCATGGTAGTATCATCAGAAGCCTCCGAGCGAAATACTCCAACGTCATAACTTCGTCACTTTTGCCTCAATTGGTTTCCTACTAAGTAAGGTCAAAGTGGTAAAAATAAAAGGTACTCTGATTGGCCCCTAGTTGGGGACTATGAGTAGTACCATAGGAAGCCCGCGAGCTAATAACTTCAACTTCAAAACTTTGTCATTTTGCCCTCAATTGATTTTTTACTAAGTAAGGGCAAAGTGGTAAAAATAAGAGGTGCTCCAAATTGCCCTAGGTATAAAGACATGGTAGTACTATTGGAAGCCCGCGAGCGAATAACTCCAAGCTCTTAACTTTGCCAACTCGCCCTCTATAGGTTTTCTACTAAGCATGGGCAAAGTGGTAAAAATAAAAGGTGCTCTGATTTGCTCCAGGTCAGGGCAAATCGGTTTCCTACTCCAACGTCATGTTAGTACCATAGGAAGCCTGCGAGTGAAATACTCCAACATCATAACTTTGTCACATTTCTCTTAATTGGTTTCCTACTAAGCAAGGGCAAAGTGGTAGTACCATAGGAAGCCCACGAGCAAAAAACTTCAACTTCAAAACTTTGCCACTTTGCCCTCAATTGGTTTTCTACTAAACAAGTGCAAAGTGGTAAAAATAAGAGGTGCTCCGAATTGCCCCGAGTTGGGGCATACAAATCCTATGGGCATAGTAATAATATAGGAAGCCTGCAAGTGAAAAATTCCAACCTCATAACTTCCTCACTTTGCCCTCAATTGGTTTCCTACTAAGCAAGGGAAAGGTGGTAAAAATAAGAGGTACTTCGAATTGCCCCGGGTTGGGGCATACATACCCTAAGGTCATGGTAGTACCAGAGGAAGCCTGCGAGCAAAAAACTCCAACCTCACAACTTTGTCACTTTGCCCTCAATTGGTTTTTAACTAAGCCAATGCAAAGTATTAAAAATAAGTGATGCTCCAATTGGCCCGGGTTTGGCGTATACATACCATAAGGTAGAGATAGATACAGCTTCTATCTCTTCTACAAGCGACAACTTTGAAACTGAACAAGCCATGGCTACAACTGCTCCACACACTCTTAGAGAATATTTGCAAGTCATTCGCACGACTACCTTCATGCATTGTGTTACCTAATGATGCACCTAATTTTTCCATAAAGCATGGCATGATGTCAGTAATACTTTAGTTCCACTAGATGTATTCTGAGAGTCCTTACCAACATCGATAGGACTAATACTGATGAATACATTAGACTTTGTTTATTTCCTTTTTCTCTAAAGTTAAAGCCAAATTTTGGTTTAATTCTTTGAGGTCTAACTCTATTTCTAGTTGGTCTGATATGCTGCGTGAATTTTTACAGGAATTCTTCCCTTTTCAGAGAACTCAGTTGATACAAGAAAAAATTAGTCAGTTTAATCCAAGACCTAACGAAACTTTCCAGATCAGCTGGGAAAGATATAAGGACTTGATGAACATCTGCCCACATCATGGTTTTGAATCTTGGAAGCTAGGGAATTATTTTTACACCGGTCTCACTCCAGAATGCAAGCAATTTGTCCAAACCATGTGCAATGGAAAATTCTTTAGCTAGGAACCTGATCGAGCACTATCATTTTTCAACTATCTTGCTGAGAGTGGCCAACAATGAAACACTCGGACTGATCAAGTTTCATCAACTACACAACCATTGAGGGCTATTGTTGGTGGAGGCAGATATGAGCTATAGGAGGACACTGTTGTTCAAGCCCGAATAGCTGCATTAACCAGAAGATTGGAACTCATGATGATGGAAAAAGTAAAGGCCGTGAAAGTCATAGAGGCATGCTCTTTATGTGCTAATCTGAACCACAAGAGCCAAGACTACCCAATCAGCTAGTATTTCAGGAGAATGGGTCTGAATGGATGCAATCAGCTAACTGGGTCAATGGAGTACAAAATCAACCTTTCTCAAATACATATAATCCTGGGTGGAGGAATCACCCAAATTTCTCACAAAGGAATGATCAGCTTGGTCGATCTCTACCATCTCCTTAGCAGCCATTTCATCAGGTTGTTCCTCAACTCCAGAAGCAACCATATCAAGCTTATCAAAGCTATACTTTTGCAGCACCTCCAAGATTTCAGCCTCATGCAACTGCACAAAGTTCACAATTTCAATCATCTGCGAAGAAATCTCTAGACAATAGTATGGCATAGATGGCCAATACACTTTAGCAATTCATGCAGATCCAAGCCACCACAAATAATCAAAACACTCAGACCATAAATGAATTGCGAGGCACCGTAAATAAGATGAACACAACACTAAGCACTTTGGAGAAATGGAAGTTTCCAGCAAAACCTAAACCTAATCCTCAAGTATACCGGTAACAACCACAACAGGTACATAATTTCTCAGGGGAAGTTATTGAGATAGCAAAAGTCGTTCTTACTTTAAGAAGTGGGAAGGAATTTTCATTGAAGATATGAATATTTGGTGGAATAGTGTTCCTCCTTTCATTGAGAATGTAATTTTCATTGATCAACACTATTGTACACCTTCTTAAGGTTTTATACCTAGATGAAATGAAGTTTTTTCACTATAAAAAAAAAAAAAAAAAAAGTGGGAAGGAAGTTCCCCAACTGGAGATGAGCATGGATAGACAGGAAGCTGCTCCTACACCTAAAAATGTAACGGAGCCTAATGAAGCTGAAAAAGAACTAGAGGTGGTGAAACTGGAGTTGAAAAAGCCTGTAATTGCAGAGGCTGAAACAAGTAGGGGGTACCAACCTGTGGTTCCCTATCCTCAGAGATTGGCAACTGTCCAAAAGAATAAATACCACACTGAGATTCATGAAATCTTCAAGCAAGTAAAGATTAATATTCCACTCTTGGAAGCCATACAACAAGTTCCTTCATATGCATAATTTTTGAAGGACTTATGCAAGGTGAAGAGGAAGCTGAATGTTAGAAAGAAAACTTTCCTAACAGAGCAAATCAGTGCATTGATAATGAAAGAGACTCCTCAAATGATCATGATGACCATGAGGACCTTTTGGGGATTGGGTGGTATTGGAGGTGGCATGGGTTGTGGCTTAACCATGGTAGATGGGTTGTTGAAACTCAACCAAATCAGTTTGCAACCAACTAGCTTTCTAGGTGCAATTGGTTTGATGTTTTGGTTTGGTTCTTGAAACCAAACTCGTCCAAGGCTTGGTATGGGTTTAAAGGAGTTTCGTGTGGTGTTTAAGGACCATATTAACCTTGAGGTCAAGCCACAAAAACATTAGACCTAGGGAAAAATAGTCCAAGTATTCAAAGGAAAATACACATCGCCGATTGATACAAAGTTTGGGGTTTGATATGTCATTTTCATTAATGACATGTGGTGAGGTTTAGCTAGGGTATTAGTAAGGTCTAGGTATGATGAAATGAAATAACTAACCAAGAAAATTTTGAATTAGAAGTTTAAGAAAAGATTAAACGAAATTAAGCTTCAAAGCAAGGCTTAAAGTTCACTAACCTCAAATATGATGGTTAATGGTCTTAGCCAACTTTCAAAACCTAATTTGGATACTAAGGGTATGATTTGGGCTTAAAAAAACCAATGGTATGGTATATTGGACTTTTGGTCTTGAATGGTGAAATAACCCAAACATGGCTTTGGGCCTTGTGGGCTTTAAAAGGGCCATGAGTGTGGGTTAATGGTCCAAGGGTTTTTGGGTTTGAATGAGAGAAGCCTCATTTCTAGATTTTTAGGGTTGAAAAGAAATCTCAAGATCCACTAAGATGGGCTTGAAAATGTTTGATTTAGCCTAATTGGGCCATGGGTCCATTCTACACCAAGTTTGGCCCGCAGGCCTTAAGCCTCCTATATCTTGGGCTTAACTTCGAAGGTTCTACAAGAAATGCCTATGTCCTTATAACTCTCGAATTGGTCTAGGGCTTATGGTACCTATTCTTAGCCCACCACATGCTTAGAGAATTAGAGGTCTAAAGTCTTATGTCCATCAAGTAGGGCCGAGTGTCCATCAAGTTGGACCTAAGGTCTTTACTCTTACTAAGTTAGGCCCAATGGCCTTACATCCTTTTCATTGGGCCTATTTTCTAGTGTCCTCCAAGAAAGGCTTGAAACTTTATATTTCCCAAGTTGGGCCTAAGGCTTTTATCATCTTAACCTTAACCCATCACATCCTTAATCCATTAGGGCCCTAAAGTCTTATTGCCTCTCCTAAGCTTTTATACCCAAAAAGCTTGGGCCCTTAATAAACCAATATCTTCGGCCTTCCTAAGTCCATCAAAAAATTTTACACAAATTACTTAGCTCAATAAGGTGGCAAAATCTCCAATAAGCCACTTGTCATTCAGACATTGGCCTCTTGGCACCCTTCCTCAAAATTAATTAAGCACTAAAAATTCTTCAAAATAACAATCAAGATCCAAAAATCTTCATTTTCCTCAAAAATAAATATTGCACAAGAATCTTCTAATAATTCTTCTACACCCAAAATATACGGTCATCTTGCCAACTCAAATATCCAAAATTACTCTTATTCTAGAATAGATCAACTCCTAATTAACTAAGATTAATGCTACTAAGGTCAATGCCTAAGGAGATTTTTAGGCGGGGTGTTATAGTTTCCTACACCTATTACAACTTCTACCATTCCAGAAAGGGAATGGTAGTAGAAACTAACATGGTGAGATTTCGAGAAATCTTCGCAAATAAATAGTCAACATACCACAGATATCACAAGCATATAAAGGCAAACCTAAAATTAATGCATGGACATGTACTTTGACATGAAACCTTGACATATGAAACATAGACTTTCTCATAAAAAAAAAAATTCATCTTTTAAACTCTTAACACATGTTCATATCATTTGAGCTCGGGTTCTTGTTCATATCATCACATATCATGCCATTTCCTTGTCGTTTCATAACATGTCATATTGAGATCATGTCTCATCATTTCATATCATTCCATAACATAGCATATTATGGCATAACATATCATGTCATATCGTATCATGGCATATCATAACATATCATATCATAGAGCTCAAATGCCATATTCATATCATATAGTTCACATGATTGGATACCTCACGGTTCCCCTATGCACCGTGTGTTTTCCGCTAATTACCGCATCAACCATCGATCCACATGATCGAGGTGACTACATCATATCATAAATATTATTCTTTTACATCAGTTCGCTTATTTCGCCTTCACCGTATTGCACCTACTAGTTTTAGGTGCAACCTCGCTCTAGTATCCTTCCATAGGAACCATTCAAGACCCTTTGATGGTACTTCATCAACCTAGGGGTCTCCACTCGATTTTAAACACTCCATAGTAGACAGAGAGTTCTACTAGGACATTTCCCCATCCTAGCATTTGGGATAGTGATAAAACATACATTGACTCTTTCTTTTAAAAACATAGACCCAAATTCATGAGACATGGACATATGATGAAGTAGTTATCATATTCATGAAACATGTAAAAGCCAAACCATATAGTCCAAACAACAACATGCATCATGCAACTTGGCTTGAAAATATTACAACATACAATCAATGACGAATACATGTAAACATATTCAATCCACACTTGGTAACATCAAAACAGATTTTTAAAACCCTAATATGGTCTTGGCCTATAACACCCCCTTCCCGTAGGTTAGGAGTGTCACGTGTTTTTTATAAAATAAATCTGGCAAGAGATCTCATATTAAAAAAAATAAAGATTTATTTCATAAAAAAAAACTTTGTTGATAAAAAAATGTCTTCCAAAAATATTAATGAATAAACTGAATAAAAATCATGTTATAAAGGAAATTTTTAATTTTAAAAGGTCTGAAACTAAATCAACTGCTCCTTCTAATCCTGGCCTGCCTACTCGTAATCATCATTCTCACCTGGGTGGTTAAAAGCATGAAAATAAACTAAAATGAGTCGAATACTCAGTAAGAAATCCATCACAACGTTAACATACTAAACATAAGGTTTTCATAAAAGTTTTCATGCTGAGAACTTAAAATTCATGACTGTTCATACTGATGTTTATGCTATGCATGACTGATTTATCTGAATTAACTGACTGATCTGTTTTAACTGACTGGCCAACACACTTAACCCTGTGTGCGAGGTTGTGCACCGAGGGGATCCGCTGATAGTATTCTGGCATACTATGGTGGACCACGCTTGAGTTTGTGGCTTGCACATCCACCCTGATCTGAACTGCATTGGTACCATGCATCTGAATGGCCATCTGATTAACTGATCTTATCTTATCTTGCACTTGAACTTAAGATAGCTTACGTGTCTTATGCCCATGAAATGCATGACATAATACATACATAATTATAATTTCTGAATTTAAACATGATGCAGAATGACATGATCGTATGCTATGCTGGATGACATATTTGCATATGACATGAGTGGTGCGTAAACAATGGATGTCAATAGACTGGCTTGAATACTACTTATATATAAGTTGAACTATGATGATCCTAAGTTGTGATCAAATTACTTACCTTACTGCACTTCTTCTTGAATCTCACTTCGTAACTCGTCACCTATACGCAGTATTTAAACATCACTAAGTCTGTCGAGAATCAACATGTACTAATAACCTGCTTAATTAAATTCATGATCTAGAAGATAGTCAAATAATTTGTCTGTTTAACACTATATTCAATAAATCTTGATATTTTAAATTACTTAAATACTAATAACATATTATACTTTAGTAAAACACTTAGGCTATTTTAAATAAGTCATAAACTTAGGGAGAGGAAGTGGTGCCGACGGCGATGGGCTGACCGGGAGGAGTGGGCTTGCCGGGGTTGGGTTGGTTGGCGGTTTCTGGCGCAGTGGATGGTGGTCTGATGACCCAGGGTGGTCAGCAGTGGTTGGGCC
Organism: Cyclocarya paliurus; assembly: GCA_029856935.1. Taxonomy (NCBI): domain Eukaryota; kingdom Viridiplantae; phylum Streptophyta; class Magnoliopsida; order Fagales; family Juglandaceae; genus Cyclocarya; species Cyclocarya paliurus. Next base: position 15,886,769 of record CM056954.1, on the reverse strand, counting down.
GAGAAATGGCTTATTTGACAGTGGCTGACTTGGTTGAGAAAGGTGGCCGGGTTCTCAGTTTGAAGAAGCTTGCTACGGTGGCGATGGTTTCTGTGGCCGCGAAGGGTGGCTGCTGGTTACTGGGAGGGAGGCTTTGGTGGTGCTAGGTAGTGGTGATGCCGATGAGCGAAGCTCACGTGTTGGCAACAGAGGAGTTGTTACGATGGCTTAAAGAATTTCAATGTTTAAACCAGAGGCTTCAGTGGCTCTGTTATGTGGTTTGTGTGTGTGTTTCAAGAGGTCTCGGGTGGCTTTTATAGGCAAGGGGGAGGGAAAAGACGCGAGCTAACAGAGCCTGAATCGAGTTTGAAGTTAAGAGTTTGATTCCCATTAGGATTTTATTCAACTAGATAGAGGATAAGCACTGTAGGTCTACGGGTGGAGATAGGAAGAGAAAAAAAAAACAGAAGAGTTCTAGTGGCAGCACAACTCGGATCACAATAAAAATATGATAAAAATCTTATTAAAACAACAATGTAAAAATCTGATAAAAAATAATAATACTAATAATTATTATTATTAAAACTAGTAACTGCAAAATCTGTTAAAATAATAATAATAATAGAATATTTATAATTTATATGAAAAAAAAATACATAAAACTTATCTTATGACCTAATCTTAGGGTCGGGTTGTTACATGGCAGATTCATCCAAGCCTTCCAAAACATGGATTTTTATCATCACAATTCATAAACTCATGCTTCCACACAATCTTATATCAAAACAAACATGCCTAGCACATATACTATGACACCCCCAAGCCCCCGCTTGGGATGTAACATAGACTTTGAACGTCTGAACATGCAACACAAGGTTACATACCCCCGTTCATGATAGTTAATATGCAATACATCCTAGTATGCAACTAGCAGTATGCAATAATCGCAACAGAATAAGGGTGATTAGTTATGACTCCTGCCAGAATGAGCTAAAACATCCTAATAGCATTAATGACCATCACAGGTTCAAAACCACATAGTAGCATAAGCTAAACATAAAAGTCTCCAAAGTTAAATTAAAAGTTTCATGCGTTCTAGAGCATGAAGGACTAGGTCTATAAATGTTAAGATAAGGTCTAGTCTTTTCTCGAGATCTGGCTCCTCCTCAATCAGTTGGATCCACCGCTCCATCCAGTCCTTCCTCCTCAAGACCTGACACAACTTCTATAATTCCACTCTATCATTTTGAGTGGAATGATAGTGGGTCCATAAAGGGTGAGATTTACTTGAAATCTCAATAAGTTAAATAACCAACTTGCACAAAAATAAATTATACATGAAGAATAATAAATGTGAAATGCAGAAAAATGTGTATGTGTCTCCCATCCAAACTCCTTAATATTTTCAAAAAAACTAAGACACATTTTTCGTTCAGAGAACAAATTTACTTCAACAGTGAAAAAAAACATGATTTCATCATAACATTTCATCATTATTAGCAATTCATAGTTAATCATAACATCATAACGTGTGGTATCGTCAAAGTTCTCCATATGCATTGTGAGTACCTGCTGATGACCGTAATACAACTCATGTTGAAACTACGTTGTCTGCAAACTCGTTCTCAAAGCATTGGTAATATAACATAACATCATCATAATATCATAGCATCATAACATATACACCCACTAGTATTAGGTGTCATAACATTTGATTTCGTTCTAGTTTTCTTTAAAAAGAACCCATTCGAAACTTGTTGACTATTCTTCATTAACGCAGGGGTTGCCACTCCATTCTTAAACACTCTAGAGTGAACAGATGAGTTCTACTAGGATAATTCTCCATCCTAGCCTTTGGGGTCATGAAAAAAATTATTTTCATGCTATGTTGAAAAATGTATTTCATTACATGGGCATATGTAGCAAACTTTCATGTGAAAATAACATTTATAGATGCAATATGCTAAAAATGGTAAAAATTTTACATGAAAAATTGTCACCAAGACTCTAAATTTTCACTATTTGTAAACAGACTTCAAATTCAACCAAACTTCATGGACCTCATATTTTTTATATTCTAAAACCATCTATAACTTTAGAATTGTAAAATTCAAAGTGGAACTAGTTAAAACATTTCCAACCCGTGGCATGCACTCTAATTGATGTCTAAGTGTAATTTCAACTATTTTTCTCTATGAATGCATGCATATGAAATTATATTTAGTCACAAAAAATCACTATAGTCCTTAATGATATGATAAACGTCAATTCTTGGGTAATCAAGTTCATCCCAATACCCAATCATGGCTAAAAACCTTAATCTTCATTAATCATTCATTAATCAAGCTTGATGTTCCTAGTGTAAAACACAAATTCATGCTTTCAAAACTCACCCAAAACATGGATTTACGTTCTTATCCCAATGAGAAGGTTTCTAAATGCTTCATGCCTTAATTAAGCTTTATGAAAAATTGCCACTAAAGCCCTAAATTTTTACTATTTGCAAACATATCTCAAATTCAACCAAACTTCATGAACCTCATATATTTGATATCCTAAAACCATCTATATCCTTAGAATTGTAAAATTCAAAGTGGAACTATTCAAACATTCCCAACCCGTGGCATGCACTCTAGTTGATGCCTAAGTGTAATTTCAACTATTGATCCCTATGGATGCATGCATATGAAATTCTCTTTAGTCACAAACAATCACTATAGTCCTTAATGATATGATAAAGGCCAATTCTTGAGTAATCAATTTCATCCCAACACTTAATCATGGCTAAAACTCTTAATCTTCATTAATCCTCAATTAATCAAGCTTGATGTTCCTAGTGTAAATCACAAAGTCATGCTTTCAAAACTCACCCAAAACATATATTTTTGCTCTTATCCCAATCAGAAGGTTTCTGAATGCTTAATCATCAAGCCTAAGTGGAACAAATCAAGCTTCATGCCTTAATTCACAAACTTACTTAAAATCCAAGCATATTTTGCTAATCAAAACAAGATAGAATTAAAACCTATCATGGCATGCTTCTAATCAAAAATCAAACCTTCCATGATCATTCTAAAACATTAATAATCATATCAAAACATACTTAAGACATTTCATAGCTAAATTTCCACTTAAACAATTTAAAAATCACTTAAACCATCCTTAATGAATCCGATTTTGAATTAAGCATGATAACTTTTCTAAACACAATTAAAATTCACTCCAACACTCGAAAACAAGGATTGACATGTAAACTAAGATCAATGGCAAGAAAACTTACAATTTTTGTGGCCCTTAAAGCTCCCAAAACAACTTCACTCAAGAACTCTCAAGAACTTCACTCGGTTTCACTCTATTACCCACTAAGGGAGAGAAATGCTCTCAAAACTCAAGAGAATGCATGGAGGAGAGGTGTGGAGAAATGAGGAAGTGAGGGAGGTATTTATAGGTTTCAAAATGGGAGGGGGATGTTGGTTTTGGATCCAAGAAAGTGAATGTGAGTGGTGGATGTGGGAGGTGGAGTGTTGATTGCATTTTCCAGATTTGTCATGGCTTGGTCAGCTAAATAGTGACATAAAGTGTCATCATTTCATCATGGACAAGATCTAGAAGCTGTCCATAGGTGCAGTGGTTGCTTGATTCAGATTTTTTAAACAAAACTTCACAAGACAAGCAAGCCATAGCCAAAGGTTTTGGGTTTTCCTCAAAGCTGTCCGGATTTTGATCCCTCCTTTGTCCCATCCTCTTGGTCTTGTTTGTGGGCATAATTATCGTCATTGAGTGCCTTTCTCAGGTGGGTAAAGAGGCATGAGTTGTGGCATGGGGAGGGTGTTTCAGCCATTGGTAGAAGGGTGGTTGAAACTCAACCAATTCAGTTCGATCTTTTGGGTGCAATCGGTTTTTGTTTTTGGTTTGGTTTTTTAAACCAAATTTCGTCCAAGGCTTGGTCTAGGTTTAAATAGGTCATATTAGGTGTTTAAGGACCACGCTGCCCTTAAGAAATAGGTCGTGAGCTACGAAGGATGGTTTGTTGAGGCTACTCTAGCAGGTGTTGGTATTCTGGAAGGTGCTGGTGAGTGCGCATGCATGGTGCTGTTGCCTGGAGAATCTGCAGCAGCTGAGGATGAGGACGTTGCACCATTATGAGCAGCGTTGCATGCATGAGTATTGTGTGTTGTTCTGACACAGTCTATAAAATGGTTGCATGCATGGGCAGAGTTCCTGCAAGCCAGTTGTAATATTATTAGAGCAAGACACTGTAACTGAAGAACTGATACTCCGTTAGTAATCAACGTACGAGACATGGCCTCGAAATCAGCTGTCTTTGTTTTGCTTATGGTAGTTGTTGCAGTAACAGCCCCAACAGCCGTAGCACAATTGGGGCTCCTAAGTGGTCTTCTGGGTCTGATCCGCATACAGGGGACTGTGTTTTGCTCTATCAATGGCATTGTAGCTGTCAATGGTACTGCCAGCCGTGTCTTCCCAAGTAAGTTAATTTCTCAAAATTTATTACCAGTGCGTGCATGCTTAATTCCTAGTATGTTCATCACTTTGTCATGTTATAGATGCTCTGGTACAACTGCGGTGTGGATCTGGAAATGTGGTTTCGAGTGCAACGACGAATGGGTCGGGAGTGTTCACGATGATGTTGGATCCCCTACGAACGCTACTCTCTTCACTCTTGTCCGATTGCAATCTAATTGTCCGCACACCACTCGCCGACTGCAACGCTGCTCTTCCCGGTGTGGGGGTCTTGCGCTCGCCCTTACAGTTTATAGGAAACACAACTGTTGGCCTCCTTCATGTTGTCAACATTGTTCCAACTGGGTTCCTATTGGTTCCCTCAGCTTGATCAGCAAATAAATACAAGGATAATTAATTAAGCTGATCATGACTACTGCATGCAGCTTGTTAATTACGTACGCGAATAAGGCCATTTGTACCAATCACAGGAAGATTATAGTATTAAATATTACTTTTCTAAATTAAGTCGTCCTATCCTAAGAATTGTCTCTTTTCTTATTGCGAAGGTTGTCATGATCAAAACTGTGAGTTTAAACTTCTTTACGAAGCGGTTCTGCTGTCATTAAGGAATAAATTAAAGCCTTCTATCAAAACTAGCTTGTTTCCAAATCTTCTATCCATTCTGTTTTTATTGGAATATATATATTAACACATTTTTTCGAGATGGTGGCCAACAGTTAATTGCACGTGACGGTACTTAAGGTAGTATATATGCTCATGCACTCTTCACCGCCCCCTCCCTGGACTGCCCATTGGCATGGTTTGGTACCTCCCCCACCCTTCCACATGTAAAGGTGTTTAAAAAACAAATCGATTATTTTAAAAGTTTTTTATTATTATTTTTAGAGTTTTTATATATATTATTATTTAAGTGGCGTGCTGAATAATGATCGATGTGATGTGATATTGTTTATAGTTTACTAACGAATTTTCAACGGAGGGATCAATTTGGTTGTTATTAAAACCATAGGGAGTAGAATGTTGAATAAAAAACATGAAGAAATTTGATTTAGCAGTTTGATTTTGAAAAGAATTAATTAACTGCAGGGGACTAATTTTTTATAGCTTACCTTAAAGACTATATAAAGATATTTATCAAAACTCATAATTGGTTTGCCAAAATTGGTTGAAAATGTCGTAGACTTTTAAGAAAGCTGTAGAGCATTTGAGCTTTGCTGGATCCATGCCGGGGGGGGGGGGGGGGGAGCTTTGATTCAAGCAATTTAAAAAACGAAGGTAGAAAATAGAATAAAATAGAAAAGGAGATGAAGAAGAGAGAGACTTTAGGGCTACATCTTTACTATTGTCAATTGCTTTTATATACATAAAATATGTCCCTATTTATAGATGAATGAGAATAAAAAAATAATAGAAATACAAGAAATCAATTATACTAATTGATCTACAAAATAAACTAAATATAGTAGAAAATATATTACCATACATGGTAGAATATTATGAATATATTCTGAGTATGGCAATATTCTAACATCCCCTTGATATCTTGATTTTGAAGATTAGATCAATATGCTGACCAAGTGAATGAGACTTGTGGATCCAATCATCGACCCAACAAAAGGTGTATTTGTGGTACGTGGCGCAAGTGGACGGCGAGTAGAAACAAACCGATGTACGAGATTGATGATAAAAAAAATAGGACAGCAATCCGTTAATTGCATAGGAAGCCTCAGAAGGACGTGTGATAAATGAAAAAGAACACATTGAATATGAGTCTAATCACGAACAGCAATCAATTAAATGCATAGGAAGCCTTTAGAGGACGTGATGTGTTATGAAAGCAAAGAACATTAAAGAACGCATTGAATATAAGACTTATCATAAGTGTCAATCCGCTAAATGCGTAAAAAGCCTCTAGAGAACCTATGGTGAATGGAAAAGAACACCAAGTAACACTTGAATATGAGACATATCACAAATAGCAATTCATTAAGTGCGTAGGAAGCCTCTACATTGAGTATGAGACCTATCAAGAAGGACAAAATATATATATATATATATATATATATATATAAAAAAAATAATCTTCCCAACTTCCTACTATTCACCACACTCCACACTCCACTTTTTTTTTTTTAATTTTTTTTATCAAATATTTTTTTTATGAATAGTGAATAAAAAATTTGAAATATTTAAAAATAAATAAATTCAAAAAAAAAATTTTAAAAATATTAAAAAATATTAAAAAGTATGGAGTGTGGAGTGTGGGTGAATAGTAGGAGGTTGTGTAGCATTTCTCTATATATATATATAAGAGAGATACTAGGCCGTACTCAATGGCTCCGATGCCAAAATGTCAAGGACAATTCGTAGAGTTGGTTGGTGGTCTAATATGATAAAAACAATATTGAAAAAGGGAAGTGATTGAGAAAATTTTGTGAGAGGTAAGGTTAACAGAAGAACTTTAAAATAAATAGTCCGCAAAATCGAGCCTAACATTAGCCAAGAACTCTGATATCATGTAGAAAATAGAACAAAATAGAAAAGAAGCTCGAGAAGAGAAGTGGAAGAGAGAGACTTTGCGAGCTACATCTTTGATATTGTCAATTGTTCTTCTGCACATAAAACATCTACGTTCAAGCAAACAGGATGTTCAGCCTCAAATGTGAAAGGAAGAATGACACGAGGCGATGCTGTTTCGATGCTTTTCAAGAGTAGATTTGTGGGTAAAGCAAGCCCTTTGAGTAAAGGCCAAGAAGGAAAGCGTATGGATTGAACTAAGTCCAACTTACTAGACTTTCCATCTGTAACATACCAGTTTTTGTTTTAGGGTATATAAGTAAATTTTTTTTTTCTAGTAAACTTTTATTTTAAAATTTATATTATTATGATTACAGTTTTATCAGAATTTATATCTACTTTATCTCTATATTTTAGACTGTAGTTGTTATTTAAAATTTTGTTAGAGTTTCATTTTGTTAAGGATTTCTAAAGTGTATCGGATTATATTTACTAGAGTTTTTGTTTGAAATTTAAAGTTTTATTTTTCCCTCTAACCAACCGAGTCCACCTCAAGGTTAGCCTCTGCCTATTCACTTAAAAACTCCCAGCCCGTACATCTCTTAGTTTCAGTTTCTATTGAAAGACCAAATCTCATGTCAAAACCCTACTATAAATCCTCTCTTCCTCTTCACAATTTTCTACCCATCGACAAACCCACATTTCAAACCAAAGTTTCACAATTAAAACAGAGAAAACCTTACCCAACAGTCACCGTAGCACTTCCGTTAGTCCAAGTTGTCCATCACGCCGACACCACTTCAAGGGACGTCGGAGTACCTCTCGGACAACACAGAGACCGCCGACCAGACTCTTTCCGTCTAACCCGCATCTTCTCGGTAAGCCAGTCACCATTTTTGTCCTCCTAAAGCTTTTCGGTTTAGCAGTTTTCTTCCTCTCTCTCTCTAACTCTCTCTTTCTCTCTCACTCGGTGCTGCACCACCATAGATAAGCCTTCAGTCGCGCCGCTTCCAGCCACCCAGAACTGCCATCCCCATCTCCGTCGAGCACCTCTCTCGGTGAGCTCTCTCTCCTCTCGCACTCGGCTATATTTCCTTTTCCCGTGTGCTGTAAATTATCAGAGCTTTTGAGCTCACAAACGGGCTTGGGCCTTATGATGATGGGCTTAATTGTTAGCCTGTGTTTTAATTGTGTTTCGGGCCTTGTTTTAAATCTGGTGGGCATTTCTTTTGTGGGCTAAAGCTAAGGATAATTAGACTTATTATATATTACAACTTGTAATTTTAATTGGGCCGAATTTATGATATTTCAAGCATATTTTTAGTGATTTATTAGACTTAATATTTTAAAGAAGAATTATATTTTATTAAATTAATATATTAGTCAACTGCTTATTTTATAAGAAAATGTTAAAAGAATTTAAATTATAATTTTAAAGTAGATTATTGTGCCTAATAATTTAGTTAAGATTTCTTTTATCTATTTAATAGAACTTTAATAAAAATTATTATAGATACTTTAAATAGGAAAGTTAAGAAATATGTTAAGAATATTTAAACGATATTAATATTTATAAGATTTCTTATAAGATTTAATAATTATGTTAAGAAATGAAACTTAGTTTGAGAAATTAAGTTTTATGAATTATTTTAAAATAGCTCGAATATTTTCACTAAATTATAAACTAGTATTTTTAAGTAATTTTAAATGCTAAGAATTATTGATTTTAGTGTTAAACAAAATATTTGTTTGATTACCTTTAGAATTCCAAATTTAATTAAGTAAGATATTAGTATTTATTTAATTTCCAAACAATTTAGTGATAGTTATTTATTGTATATAGGTCTCAAGTTACGAAGTTTTATTCAAGAAGAAACGCAGCGAGGTAAGTAATTTGATCATAAATTAGGATCATCACAGTTAGTCTATATGTATTATTCAAGCCAGTTTATTGTCAGCCATTATTTATGAACCGCTCATGTCATGTGCAAGCATGTCATTCAGCATAGCATACGATCATGTCATTCCGCATCATGTTTAGATTTAGAAGTTATAATTATATAAGTATTATGTCATGCATCTCATGTGCATAAGACACGTAAGCCATCTTAAATTTAAGTGTAAGATAAGTTCAGATCAGTTAATAAGATGGCCATTCAGATGCATGGTACCAATGCAGTTCAGTTCAGGGTGGTGTGCAAGCCACGAATTCAGTCGTGGTCCACCATAGTACGGTAGAGTACTATCAGCAGTTCCCCTTGCTGCAGCGGGATGTGGGACTGGTGCACAACCTTGCACACAGGGTTAAGTGTGTTGGCCAGTCAGATAAGTCAGATAAATCAGTCAGTTAGTTCAGATGAATCAGTCATACATAGCATAAGCATTAGCATGATCAGTCATGAATTTTTAAGTTCTCAGCATGAAAGTTCTTATGAAAATCTTATGTTTATTACGTTTACATTGTGATGGATTTCTTACTGAGTCATCGACTCATTTTAGTTTATTTTCATGTTTTTAACTACCCAGGTGAAGATGATGATTACGAGCAGGTAGGCCAGGAGTAAAAGGAACATTTTATTTTTAGTTCAGACATTTCTAAAATAAAACATGTCTTTTATGACATGAATTTATTCAATTTATTCATTTAATATTTTTGGGATGAAAATTTTATGAGACCTTTTATTTTATGATAAATTTCAGTATCTTTTTAATTATGAACTTAGAGAATCTCTTGCCAGATTTATTTTCATGAAAATTTCGTGACACACCTAGCCTACGGGAAGGGGGTGTTACACCATCTCTTCCAAGTCCTAGGCATGAGGTTTCAGTCTTCAATCTAAGCTTCTGAAACGTTATGAACAAAAGCAAAACAAAAAAATTAAAGAGGAGATCTTAGAACGAAATTGAGGCCAATCATTTGCTCACCAATACGGTTCAAATTTGAAAACAGCAATTCAAGAAGCAAAACGTTGAATAGGCCAAGATAAATCAATAAGAAACAGCCTCGTAAATTAAAATGAATACTCCAACCCAAAAGATGTTGACAGCACAAAGGAACACAAATCCCAAAAGAAAAATGAAACAGAACAAATATAGCAATGAAAGCAATGCTTTCTTATCCACCTGACAAAAATGATTCCCAACAATTGCCTATCGTTCCACATTGTTCGTCAATTCTCTTATAAATGGTTTAACTGGTCTTCTTCTGTCTATGTGCGTATAAATTCAACTCAAATGGGGCAAGGTGGGACGTCAAGGGTGGCTCCAGCTTGGATCTGACCCCAACCAATCAGACGCCAGTGCTTCTCAACTCGTCGACTAAGGGCAATCTTCTCCCCTCTACTGGTGCACACTGGAGATGTGAGTTGCAACTTTGCCAAATCATTCTTCACAGCGAGAACCCGTGCCCCTGTTGACATAGATCCTATGTTCAACATCAAGATCTCTTGCTTGGTCAGCTTAGAGACCTTTCCCTGTCTCTCAGTGCCCTTAGTCCGGACACCTAGAAGCCGCCGCAGCAAGAAAAAGTTCACCTGCAAAATCATAGCAATACAAGTTCAAAAAAATAGTTGCCTAAGAGCACGTAAAGGAGAAAGCATTCAACATCGACCTTGACCACATCTTTTACAAAAATGGTCCCCTAGAGCATATATAGAATCAAAACGGTCTAACAAAGTTTTAGGAGTAACTTTTTTTATCATGTGTTTTGGGTGTTACTTGAACTCAAGGAATGCCACAAGAAAAGACATAACCGTATCACCTCTTAAAATCTGGGGGGGAAATCTACAGCCCTCAAGAAGCTCATTTTTTGTTTGAATAAAAAGGGGCACAATTAATGCATAGCAACGGCAATTTCTTTTTTCTTTTGAAAGCAGATGTACATAGTAGTCATTTTAATTAATATTATATACTCTGCAATGTTCAAAGCCTGACCAAATCCATCTGACAGAAGTGAGGAAAGGGCATGAGAAACACAAAGGGCAGTCGCAAATTATTTGCTAAATAGATTTTCATGAAATTGGAAAAAAAAAAAAAAAAACAAACAAACAAACATTTGAACACATCAACAGGTGCCAAGTTCAAGCAGGTCAAGAGACAAGCAAAGAAGCTTTCAAACTATCCCCTTACCTCAAGCTCAACAAAAACTTCAGGGAGTGAGCCAACTTCACCAAGAACCTGACCCACCAACCTATCCGCACGTGTTAAAGTGGGGTCCATTGTTGTACCAACCCCAATGAGACCCCCAGGCACAGCAAATTGCAGCTCATTTTGCTCAGCATACAGTGAAACTATTCTGGAATATATGGGCGTGCATCTGATGTTGCCACTCTCATCTTTAACAACAATCCCTGGACGAACCTCAATAAATTGATTTACCTTCAAAACACCCTACCAAAGAACAAAACTCTAAAATGAGTTTCCGTCATACAACCGATTTTATATATCCCAGACCTAAAAAAAAACATGTTTGCATATGGCAGAGAGTTTGCATTGCATAGGTCAAATAGTCGGTGGTCCAAACCAACACTTGCTTCAAGCAGTCAGAAACTCGTACAAAATTGATGAATGGATTATAGAACAAAAATAAAATAGAAGAATTGAGAATAGAAACCCAACCCTAAGGAATATATCTGGCGCCCATGACGTAACCAATTATGTGGAATAATATGGACCAACATTCTTAAGAAAATCCATCTAAAAAGAATCAACAATCATATGCCAACAGCAGTCATGATCAACACTTGAGATGGTTCTCAATTTTGGAACAAATTCGTAGACAAGAAATATACCATGAGAATACTTCCACCCGCCACACCGCCTCTTATATCATCAACCTCAAAACCAGGCTTATTGACATCAAAAGACCGGATTACGATCATATTAGGAGGTGACACAAAGTTTCTTTCTGGAATGGGGATCTTTTTCACGACATACTCACACACAACATCGATATTGTACTTCAGCTGTGCAGAAATTGGTACCACAGGTGCTCCACCAGCAACGGTTCCCTATAAACAAAAAGCCAACCAACATCATTAAGCACAACAAATAATGACCAGTTTTTGCATCAAAGACGGTCTACAGGGACTTACCTGAATAAACTTCTGGATTGCTTCATGCTGGTTGATGGCTACATTTTCTTGAATTAGATCTACTTTATTTTGAAGGATGATTATATGTTGGAGGCGCATAATTTCAACAGCAGCCAGGTGTTCAGAAGTTTGTGGTTGGGGGCAGCTTTCATTGGCAGCTATTAGAAGTAGGGCTCCATCCATAATTGCAGCTCCATTAAGCATTGTAGCCATGAGAATATCATGACCCTGTAGAATTGGTTAAGAAACCATCACGTCAACATAAGTTCAAGACCAAGTGCATCCAGATTTATCAGCATAATATGATATGCAAGCACTGACTTTGATTCAGCAAACAGCAGAAAAATACAAAGAAACATGGGCCTCCTATGAATTCTTTTTTATTAATTACCCCGACAAATCCAACACTGATGAACCTTACAACAAGGAAGCTCTTCTACATGGGAGAGTCTGTTGAAGAGTTCGAAAATTAGGAACTTCTAATCACAAATTTTAGGAAGACTTGAGACTAGACAGTACATGCAATTAACTGAATTAGAGAGAGAGAGAGAGTAAATTTGAATGTGATTAGTGCACTTTCAACAAGAACTTAAAAGGGAATAGAAACTAAGATATAACATTTCCCAAGCTAATATAGCCCATAACATTGAAGGATAATCTATTTTCAGTATCTAATGTATATGATACCATGTATAAAACACATTGTGGAACCTAAATTACTTAAGACATATTATACCTACTCATAGCAATTGATAATAAGCATTTAAAATCTTACCGGGCAATCCACAAAGGACACATGTCTCAATAATTTCATCCTGCAGTTCTCAAACCCTGGCACATCACACAGAGGACTATCTTCCTTCCCACTTCCATAAGCCCTATCGCAACAATGCAACAAATGAATGAAATGCTGCTAGCAAAATGAAGATATAGTTCAATCTGTCAATTAGTTACCAACTTGTAGCACATTGGTCGAGGACACCGCTCATCTTCACATTTGTATATCTTTGCATTAGCATAACCAAGCTTGATGGTAATGTTGCGCTCCAACTCATTTTTGAAACGAACAGTCTACAGAAAATTGACAAAACAGAGAGCTGCACTTTCAAAATTCGACCATTTAATGTTTGTACCAAGAAAAAACTATACACATCATGCTCCACTATAACCAAATTCAATGTCTTTTCTTATCTAAGCTCAAACTTTAACAAATAAGAGTCAAGCAAATGTTTGCCTAAATCAAACAAAAGAAATTCGACCAGTGGTATCCACTCCATACAGGCTACAAATTACCACTTGGCCAAGACACCTTAACTCTAACAATGAACTTTGAAAGACCCCATTATGAAGGTAACAAGACCATTGAAGGAGACTCAACATTGTTGAAAGATTCAGTCAATCTCATTCTCATGCAAAGTTAATAATCAATGTTATTCTAGGAAAAGTGTACTTTCCATGTCCAAAACGTGTGTACATAGTAGTTATTCCCTTTACTGGATGTCATACAGTTTTAAAGTTTTTTTTTTTTTAAGTGACAGTACCAATGTGTAAAAGAAAAAAACTAATCACCTGAACACCAGATATTGCTTTTACAACTGTGGACTTCCCGTGCGCCACGTGACCTATAGTGCCTGGTACAACAAATTTAGTTCCAAACCATCAGCTTCAGACATAAACTTAGGAGCTACAATCAACCCCCAACTATATGAATGAAAATTTCTCAAGCTTTACTGCTCTAGTGACTCAATATGTGAAAGATATTAACTTTTCATAGGGAATAAAATTTACCGATATTAATTGTAGCCTGACGAGATATAACCTCAGGTGAGAGTGGATGTAACTTAGTTACATCCAGTTTACTTAGGTCTTGATCCATCAAACCTTTCCGGGACATTTTGGCTGTTTCGAAGATCCCCACTGATGAAAGAACTGGCTATCTCAAAGTTCGACTTGAAAGTGCTTTCACTCTAAAAATGCAAGAAACTATGCCAGAAAACGTGAAAGACATTGTTAAGCAGAGAAAATATGTTCACCAGGCTCTCCTAGGACAGCACAAAATAAAAAAAGAAAAAAAATACACAGATCACCTAAGAGTACATTCGTATTTGCATCAGAATTCACATTTGATCATCAATAATCTTTTTATGTACCCCTAAAGAGATGCCAACTCTAGAACCACAAGGAATTTAAGTTTAAGTATAAAAAATCATGGACTAAATGTCCATGATTTTCTACTTTCTGCTGTAAACCTTAGTTAGGTACTTCTCATCTATAGTTCCTGTGTACTTGGGCTATGCCTTCTCTTATGAATAAAACTTCTTGATTACCGAAAAAAAAAACACAAGAATAGAGGAGCCTTATGTACATTAGTTTAGTGAATTAATCGAAGAGAGAAAATAGAGTGAGAGTCCATAGAGCTCTAAGAGAAAAATTAGACAGTTGAGTTGAGTGGATGTGATCCTCATTCTCTGTAATATTTTTCTGTGTTCCACTATTATTAGTGAAGCTATTTTCTGTGGATGTAGGCAGTTGCCGAACCACATTAAATCTTGGTGTCACTGTGTGAGTGGGTTGCTCTTTTATTTCCACTTTTATTTATTCCGCTGTGCTTGTTTTTCCCAACAAGTGGTATCAGAGCTTTTGTTGAGAGAAGTCTTTTGCAGAAAATTCGCTTTTAGTGAGTTGCTCATTTTTCAAATTTGAGCATACCACTGTGTTCGTCTCATCGAGACAAGAAAAGTGGTGAAAACTAGAGTCCAAACGGACCCCGCACGCACTCCCACGCGCAGCCGGAAGATCTGAGAGTGAAGCCCACTCTCTCCACGCGCTACACGCGCTCCAGATTTGCTGTTTTGTTCTTTTGCTCATTTCTTGTGCTATCTGAGGCCGATTTTGACGAAACAAGACTCATTTGCAGCCGCAAAGTGTTGCGGCTGCCTAACATTCTTTTTGCAGCTGCTGCAAACTTTCGTTTGCCTAACAAAACAAATCAACAAGTGGGCAACAGCAGCCCATGTGCAAGTATCTAGTGGGAGACAATTAAGTAAAGGCAGGGACCCAGCAATTCTCCCCCTCCATGCCCATTTACCTAGATGTTGTCCATCCCAGCTATGTCTCTGCATAGCTCAAGTTTCTCACTTGTTACCACCTTTGTTAGCATGTCCGCTGGATTCAACACATTCCTGACCTTCGGCTCAACCTGATTTCCGGGACAGCCCTTGATCGACAGGGCTATGACAGCCACTTTAGCAAAGGCACTTGGAAGCTGACAAAAGGTGCCATGGTTGTCGCTCGAGGACATATTTGCGGTACGTTGTTCAAAACCCATGCAAAGATCGGTACTGATAGCCTCAATGCAGTGGAAGATGAGATATCACCAAATCTGTGGCATAAGAGACTCGAACACATGGGTGAGAAAGGGTTAGATACGCTTGCGAAGAAGGCACTCATTAAAGTTGCCAAAGGGACAGCATTAAAACCTTGTGAGTACTGTTTGTTCGGCAAACAACGTAGAGTCTCGTTTAAATCCTCTACTAAGAGGAGATCAGAGTTGTTGAGTCTGGTACACTCTGATGTTTGTGGTCCCATGGAAGAAGAGTCATTAGGAGGTAACAGATATTTCCTGACATTCATTGATGATGCTTCACGAAAGGTTTGGGTGTATGTCTTAAAAACAAAGGATCAGGTCTTCGAGCACTTCAAGAGTTTCCACGCCCTAGTGGAAAGAGAGACGGGAAAGAAGTTTAAGTGCATACGAACAGACAATGGAGGAGAATATATTTCAAAAAAGTTCGTTGCATACTGCGCCGACCGTGGTATTCAAAATGAGAAGACGGTCCCATATACCCCACAACACAATGGTGTAGCCGAAAGAATGAATCGGACCATCATGGAAAGAACAAGATGCATGCTCAGTATGGCCAAGTTACCAAAGCCATTCTGGGGTGAAGCTGTTCGTGCTGCCTGTTACCTGATCAACAGATCACCTTCTGCACCACTTGAATTTGAAGTTCCTGAGAAGGTTTGGTCTGGAAGAGATGTCTCTTACTCTCACCTGTGAGTATTTGGGTGCAAAGCTTTTGCACATGTATCTAAGGAGCTGAGACAGAAGCTCGATGTCAAGTCAACTCCATGTATTTTTGTCGGATATGGAGATGAAGAATTCGGATACAAGTTATGGGATCCAGGAACAAAAAGAATTGTCAGAAGTAGGGACGTTGTGTTCCATGAAAACCAGCACATAGGAACTGAAGCTTCAACATCAAGAGAGCTTAGTTCCTATACTCAAAATGTTGCACCATTACATTTTACCACAAATAATGAAGATTTGCAGGATCTAGACCCAGAATTAGAAGAAGAAGCTCAGGGTGTCGAGCAGGGGGAGCAAGAACCCTCTCCAGCAGAAGCTGGTGTACCACCACAAGGGTTAGATGGTGAGGAACCTCCTTTGGTTGATGAAGCTCAACCAAGAAGATCGGCAAGAGGCCGCCTACTGATTCCGTCGAGGAGATATCCGAAATCAGACTATATTCTGCTTACTGACGAGGGGGAGCCAGAGAGCTTCCAAGAAGTTCAAACTCATGCTGATAGAAGCCTATGGGAGCAGGCCATGCAAGAAAAGATGAATTCTTTGCTGAAGAATCAAACCTATGAGTTGGTGAAATTTCCTGAAGGAAAGAAAACCCTAAAGAACAAATGGGTGTTCAAGCTGAAGAAAGATGGCCAAGAAAAGCTGATGAAGCACAAGGCCAGATTAGTTGTCAAAGGATTCCAGCAAAAGAAGGGAATCGACTTTGACGAGATATTTTCACCAGTGGTGAAGATGATGTCAATTCGAGTCATACTGAGATTGGTAGCCAGCTTGGATTTGGAACTCGAACAGATGAATGTGAAGACAGTCTTCTCCATGGAGATCTGGAGGAGGAAATCTATATAGAGCAGCCAGAAGGGTTTGAAACTCCAGGAAAAGATCACTTAGTCTGCAAGCTGAAGAAGAGTCTCTACAGCCTCAAGCAAGCGCCGAGGCAATGGTACAAGAAGTTCGACTCATTCATGATGAGTCATGGTTACAAGAGACTTGTTGCAGATCAGTGTGTCTATGTTCGAGAGTTCCATAATGACAAGTTTGTCATACTCCTTTATGTTGATGACATGTTAATCAGTGGTGTGGATAAGTTCATGATTAACAAACTAAAGAAGGAACTATCCAAGTCCTTTGACATGAAGGATTTAGGTCCATCACAGCAGATTTTGGGCATGAAGATTGTTCATGATAGGAAAGCCAAAAAGTTGTAGCTATCACAACAAAAATATGTTAAACGGGTAATCAGACGTTTCAACATAGGAGATGCTAAGCCAGTTAATACTCCACTAGCTAACCACTTCAAGTTGAGCAAAAGCTCGTGTCCTTCTTCAAAGAAAGAGATTGAAGAAATGGAACCAGTCCCCTACTCTTCAGTAGTAGGTAGTCTGATGTATGCAATGGTTTGTACCAGACCAGATATTGCTCATGCTGTAGGCATGGTGAGCAGATTCCTTTCAAATCCAGGAAATGATCATTGGAAAGCAGTCAAGTGGATTCTTAGGTACCTGAAAGGTACATCGAAGATGTGCTTATGCATTGGGGAAGCTAAACCAGTTTTGGAAGGCTATACAGATTCAGATATGGCAGGAGATCTGGATGGTAAGAAATCCACTTCAGGATTTCTCTTCACCTTTGCAGGAGGAGCTGTCTCTTGGCAGTCCAAACTGCAGAAATGTATTGCTTTATCTACAACAGAGGCAGAGTATATTGCCGCAGCGGAAGCTGGGAAGGAGATATTGTGGATGAAACGTTTTCTCCAAGAACTGGGAGTTAGTCAAGAAGACTACAAGGTACATTGTGACAGTCAAAGTGCTCTAGACTTGAGCAAGAATTCAATGTACCATTCTCGCACCAAGCACATTGATATTCGCTATCATTGGATACGCGAAGTGATGGAACAACAGCTAATGAAGCTTGTGAAGATCCATACAAAAGAGAATCCAGCGGATATGCTAACAAAGGTGGTAACAAGTGAGAAACTTGAGCTATGCAGAGACATAGCTGGGATGGACAACATCTAGGTAAATGGGCATGGAGGGGGAGAATTGCTGGGTCTCTGCCTTTACTTAATTGTCTCCCACTAGATACTTGCACATGGGCTGTTGTTGCCCACTTGTTGATTTGTTTTGTTAGGCAAACGAAAGTTTGCAACAGCTGCAAAAAGAATGTTACGCAGCCGCAACACTTTGCGGCTGCAAATGAGTATTGTGGCTGCAAATTGAGAGTGTTCACACAGGCTCACTGCCTGTGTGATTCACCTATAAATAGAGGAGCCTTATGTACATTAGTTTAGTGAATTAATCGAAGAGAGAAAATAGAGTGAGAGTCCATAGAACTCTGAGAGAAAAATTAGACAGTTGAGTTGAGTAGATGTGATCCTCATTCTCTGTAATATTTTTCTGTGTTCCACTATTATTAGTGAAGCTATTTTCTGTGGATGTAGGCAGTTGCCGAACCACGTTAAATCTTGGTGTCACTGTGTGAGTGGATTGCTCTTTTATTTCCACTTTTATTTATTCCGTTGTACTTGTTTTTCCCAACACTTCTCATCTATAGTTCCTGTATACTTGGGCTATGCCTTCTCTTATAATAAAACTTCTTGATTACTGAAAAAAAAAAAAAACACAAGAATAAAATCTAATCAATGGCAACACCAAACCTTCAAAATTTAAATTCTCTAATCCCCTAATCACTAGCCAAGTCCTTCCAAAAAGAAAGAAGAATATAAACCAAAACCCAATTGTAGTAATAATAATAATAATAACACCAACAAGAAACTATCTCTGATTCTTCTGCGAGAATCACAAAAAAATTGAAAACCCAACATATCCCCCAAAGACTTGTTTTAGTCATATCATCACCATTATTAATTCATTGTCACGATGGCGAGCATCAGAATGATTCACTGACCACAAACAATTATCAAAAACCTGAATAAAGCACCCCGAAAAAGTTTCTTATAGTTCATTAGGAAACAATTCCATTTCCAGAAAATGTTTTTCAAAAAAACACACAAATCAGACGCTGAAAATCGAAAACTACACCAACCAAAGTGTACACAGAAATGTCTACCAGAGGCAAGAGAATAAACGCAGAAGAAATACAGAGAGAGAAGGTATGTACCTGGTTGATTCAAGTCGAGAGAGCGAGAGAGAGAGAGAGTTGCGAGAAGTTCTCTTCGGGAGTAGCTGTCTAGCTGAGGGAAAGCACGCAGAGAGATTCGAGAGCGTTTTGCTGCCAGGGATATAGGGATTACTAATTACTCACGTTCATGAGGCTATTTAAGTAATTTCAGATGAAAAGTAACCTGCCCGCAACAAGACCGATTGGTCCGAGCACTCTTGGGTGGCGCCCGACCCCTGATTAGTTTCTTTTTTTTTTTTTTTAACCTTTTTTATGGGGCAAAATTTACGTGAAATGATTAAAAATGATAATACGATGTCCGAATTTGTGTCTTAATTAGACCATATATGTATTTTATTATTTTTTAATTAAATTTTTATTTAATGATTAAAAAAATGACTATTAGTTTATTGAATTTTTTATTTTTTAAAATATTTGAAAAATATTTGAAAGAAAAAGTAAATATATATATAATTAGGGATGTAAATCGGTTCAGTCCGATTCGGTCCGGTCCGGTTCTAGAGGTGACTGACTGAAATCTATCATTTTCTCTAAATCGGACTGAACTGAACATCGCTAGGGGTCGGACCGGACAGGTAGCTATCAATCCAGCCTAATTATTTTTTTATTTTTTTTCTTCTTTTTTCAAAGTAAATTAATAAAAAAAATTATTTAAAATATTAAATTAAAATTAAGTAAATTATTAATGTCGATTATGTAACTAACTCAATAAAAAATTATTTTATATGGTCAATGATAATAAATTAGATAAAAATTACATTCTTAACTTATATAATTAGTTAATTGATATTATACATTAGTTAATTGATAGAATATTAATTTGTTAATAATATATTTAAAATTTTATATTTTTAATGGTACTAGATTAGATGAAAATTAAATAATTAATTATACAATTATTATATAAAAAATATTTTTTTTAATTCGGTTGGTCCGATCCGATCTGGGGTGAGAAACTCTTGGACTGGGACCGAGCCGAAAAGTCTTAGTCCTCTATTTCAAGGACCAAGGTCTCGGGTCTGTCCGGTCCAGAACGAACCAACCAATCCATTTGGTTTCTTTGGTCCAGACAAGCTAACTTTTACCCCTATATATAATTTATACTAGGAATAAACCTAGTGGTCAAACCTGAGGCATAGTTGTACTACCAAAAAAAAAAATCTTTGATTCAAGTAGAGGGTGAATTCGGTCCGGTCCGGTCGGTCCTTAGGAGATTTTGCGGACCAAACCGAAGGGGTTCGGTTCATGGTTTTCCCACCCTAGACCGGACCAAAGTGGCATATGGACCAGCCAGACCGTTGCCAATCGGTCCAGTCATCTGTTTCGTCCAACCTTTACCCTCAATGGGCAACTTTTCTAGTTTCGGCCCAACTGACTATACTAGTCAAGTTTTGGCCCAAATCTTTATTTTGAGACTATTTTCAACCTAAATTATTATTAACATACAAAAAAAACAAAACTAGAAAAAGATGCAAAATAATATAATAACATCTAATATAAATAAAAGAAAATTATAGAAAAAAGAATAAAATACTAATAAAACTAAAAACCCCTAATCATCCAAATTCCAAATAAAAGAAAAAAAAGTTACAAAACCAAAAAAAAGTAAAGAAAATACAAAATACAATTTGCAAAATACAATCCATGCATCTAAGTCGAAATTACAAATTACAAATTATAAATGACTAGATAGTAATAAATTAATTAATTAATTAAAAAAAAAACCTCCTACTCCAAGTCTTTAGTCTCCAAGTCCAAAACTCCAAGTCTTCACAACTTTACTGCAAAAACATAGTAAACAAATATTAAATGTCTTAGTTTAATAATAAAAATAACTAGTATAGTAGTATAAAAGTATATTGTTCTCACCTCATATTCATCTGTATTGAGTGTTGGCATTGTATTCGACGCCTCCATAGATTTTTCAACATTTTCAACAAGTTCTATACATAAAAGATAAAATCATAAAACAAAACAAATTATATAAATTTACATAAAATATAAATCATAAAAGATATAAAATGAAGTAAATTTACATACCTATATCTAGCTGCTTCTCAAAATCATCCACCTCATTAATTAAAGTCCTAAGGCTGATTGGAGTAGAAGAATAATGAAGTCAATTTTGTGTACAAATGAGACCCTCAACCATCATCGGAGATAAACTATTTCGGAAATGATCAAGTACACACCCACCGTGCTAAATATATATTCAGATGCCACTGTAGATACCGGTATTGCAAGTATGTTGCGAGTTAAAAAATATTTAAAAAGCGCTATTAGTTCAGTTCATTAGTGTGCAACTTTTGAAAATACCCGATATCTAACTGAATTAACTTTCCACCAATTTAGAATGTCAAAACTTGCATCTTGTTCCTCACAACTTTCAGCTAAGTATCTATTAACCTCTGACTTGCTTTCTAAAGAGTTTTCCTACTGTAATCGTTGCTTAAATAGGATCAATCTTTATGCATTCCTGTCCTCAAGTCTACTAAATGTAGCACTTACATCTTCACGTAGGGGACTTGTGCACTGTTGTTGTTGACCAAAAATGTTTCCTTCTTCGTTTTCAATATATACATCATACATGCGGGTTAAAGCATCTTTTACCTTTCACTTAAATCAATTGTTTTTGTTGGCTCATAGACATACATTGATTCTAATGAAAATTCAAGATATCTCATCTTGTACTGAGAATCAAGAACAAGCCCAACATACAACAATTTCATATTTTCAATGTTATCCCAATATTTATCAAATGTTTTCCTCATATTCACCGCCATTAGTCCCACCATGGGGCTTCCTTCTTCACACTCCATGTCCATTGCATCTTGAATTATAACTAATTCTGTAAAAAAAGAGTTGCAAGTTATATATTCACTCCCCGAGAAACGTAAAGTTGCATCATAAAAAATTTGAAAAAATCCCACAAACAATTTTACCTTCTCTCAGTCATCATTCTTGGAAGGCCCTAACTTCCTTGACGTTCTTCTCATCCAAGAATCATCACCATCATCGTCGTCATCACCAATACTAGCAAGGAAGTTTGAATCTTTTTTCGCTAACCGTTCGAAAGCTTTCATAAATTTTTCTGCCCTCTCCAACATAAGGTATGTGGAGTTCCACCTAGTTTGCACATCCATGCAAATATGACCATTGCATGTAATGTCTTCTAATTGTACACACGACTTAAATGTACTTCACCTTGGAGGGGAGGGTTTCACGTATTTCACAACACTTCTCACCCTTGCAATAGAGTCATTATACTCTTTCAACCCCTCAAGGACAATTAAATTCAATATATGGAAAAAATACTGAACATGCAAGAATTGATGTCCCAAGATAGTGTCTCTCATATACTTGGTTTTCTTTTTCAAATAAGATATTGTTTCGTTATTAGAACTTACATTATCAATAGTGACTGCAAGTATTTTCGGTTGCCCCAATCGTGCAAGCACACCTCTATGTCCTTACCAAGTGTATATTCCTTGTGATTTTCAACCAAAGAAAAAGAAATAATCCTCTTGTGTAGATTTCAATCATCATCAATAAAGTGTGCAATGACACACATATAATTAAGGTTTTGCATGGATGTCCATATATATGTAGTAAGGGAAATACATTGCCCTTGAAGAGTAATTTTCAACTCACTTTTTTTCCTTAAATACACATTAAAATCATCTTTCGTAATCGTGACACGAGATGAAATCCCTACCCACTTAGGGTAAACAACAAGCATGAATCTTTTGAAACTCTCCCCTTCAACAAACTTAAAGGGCAACTCATCATAAATCAACATCTCCGTTAAGGCTTGTCTGCAAGCCTCAACAAATGCTATGAGAACTAGTCCTCCATTACCAGTTCCTCCATCCTTGGCCTTCCAACCTAAAGTAGTTTGGGACTTGTCTGTCTTATTAAATGGACATTTCTTACACTATTTCTCAATGTGGTACTTCATGGATTTTGTGTCGTTGGTCTTCATATCACGTGCAAACGAAGCACCACAGTAATCACATGCAACCCTTGGTTTAGTGAGATCACCTTTTGGTATTTTTGTAAAGTGAACTGTGGCGCCCCCAACCCCCGCTTGGGATTGGACAGTGACTGAAATACCGGGACATGTAACACAAAACTACATACCTCTCGTACATTACAAGTAATATGCTATACACCTAAGTACACTAGCAGTATGCAATATCGTAGCAGTGGAAAATAATAAAAGTTGGATATTCTAAGCAACGCAACAAGCAATTGCAAAGTACATGGTACCATACTAATAAAGCATTAACCACAATGTCCATAACCATAAAACTGTACCATAAGATAAAATATCCCAAAATATCATGTAATAAAATTTAGTCTCCCAAAACACAAGACCTCCTTAAAATATTGTTTTTCAAAAGGTCTAAACCATAAGTTCTTTCACAAAATAGCTAAGTCTTTTTTTCTTCATTGTTAAAGTTCCATCAGGAGCCAGACACCAAAAGACTCCATAAGACTTCTGAGGTCCGGGTGGTAACGACTCTAATTCCTTAGCTAATGCCCTTGGGTCAGGTGAGGGCTTCGAGATTTGCTTAAGATAGGCGGACAACTGGTCTATGAGCCTATCGAACTTCAAAAGGTCAGAACGAGCCTGTACAGAATACTCATCCTTCGTTGCAGAACCATCTAGATTCATGATTTTTGAGAATCCGGGGTACCTGCAACAACTTCTACCATTCCGATTGGAGAATGGTACTGGAAACTACCACAATGAGATTTCGAGAAATCTTAGCAAGTAATCACACAACATATAATAATTAATGCAAACATACAAGAGGTACATCAATAAATGCATGCATGGACATGTACTTGACTTAAATAGAAACTTGACAAATGCATTTGACCATTTTCAAAGATTTGTAACAGAGACTTTGACATTTTCAGAGAACTTCTTAAACTTTCTTTTTCATATTGATCTTAATTAGAAATTTTCTTACCAGAACATATCACAAGATTTGTATCGAGTAATCTTTACCATATCACGAGATTTTCATCAAGTGATTCTTATCTTATAAGCTCTTTTTCTTGTTCATAGGGTGGATACAACACGACTCCCCTCCTTACACCGTGTGTTCATGCTAGTTACCGCGCACCATCAATGGTCCGTACACCATGATAAATACGTCATAAACAAATAATCATATTAACTCGACCTTACTTCGCCGAATTACATGCCTTATGCACCCACCAGCATTAGGTACTTCCTTGCTCCTGCATCCTTTAAAAAGAATCCTTTCGAGACTTGTCGACTATTTTTCGTTGACTTAAGGGTTACCACTCCATTCTTAAGCACTTTAGAGTGGACAGAGGAGCTCCACTAGGACAATCCTCCATCCTAGCACTTGGGGTTGGGATAAAATATTTAGACTATTTTCTTTAAAAATAAACACTTTTTTTTTAAAACATTTTTCCCAAATGCATGAGACATAGAACTTAGACATACGTACTTATACTTGACATGTGACATATAGAATGTCATGCATGAAGTAACCAATCATAACATGTTCAATTCATGATATGATAACACGAAACACATGAAACATCCAAACACATTCATGGAATCATGAGAACATGCTTAGGCCGAAACACATAGGGGTAAAAATCATGAAATTCATCATTTAAACATGTTCCAATCTTTAAGCATATAACATAGGAATTAAAGCATAGTAAAACAAAGTATGAAATCATAACATTTGACTAAGGTCCAAAACATTCAAGACACATTCAAGTCGAAACTTCATGTTGCATAAACTATCAACCTTAAACAAATAAAAACCGAAACTTATAAGAGTAATTCATGTCATTTTCATCACAAATTCAAAGCGTATAATTCCTTCCATATATTAATACAATATCATATTAACATAATCAAACAAGCAATCAAGAAATAGCAAACATGACAATGAGACGATTTACACAAATATATACATGTATTAACCAAGAGTAGGTTGAGTGTATGCGTACAAAAATCCGCATAAAGAAATACTAGCAAGCTGTAAATCCGAACATACCATATTAGAAAGAGTAACTAAAAATCCTATCTCATGCACTTGAGTGTGTGTGTAGATTTCTATGGTAATACTTGTTCATATTCCACTTGGTTTCTAGGGTTTTTGGGTTAAAACTCATTCATTTCACTCATAAGGAAAACAAAACCTTAAGGTAAGCAAAGATACACGTAATGGTCGAAAACATGGAGGATGGACTCCTCTTTCTAAACGGCTTCAAGGTTTTCTTAAAAACCCTAAGTCCAAGAAAATATTAAAAAGTGTGGGTGTTCTATCATTCTCAAAGTCTAATGAGATTTGAATCTCATTTTTGGGTTGAGAAAGTGACATGTGTGTGCAAAATCTAAGAAAAAACATATTCTTACCTTGTCTATCCTTAGTGGTGCCAAAATCTCTCATTGAATAAGAAATCCTCTTGTTTGGTTGGAAAGAAAATACAAGAAAGTGAGGGAATCTTCAAGAGAATATGAGAGAGTTGGGTGGAGAGAGTGAGAGCATGCAAAATCCAAAATTGGCAAAAAGAAAAACCCTTGGGCGTGTGGCCTTTCTCTCCTTAGATATAAAACTCCGCAATCCCTCATTAGTTGTTGAAATTCATTGCATGCAAGACAAGTGGAATATGTTTTTTCTTCCTTTTTCTCTTTAGTCAAAAAGACCTCTTGGAATTCTCCACTTGGATTGCATTGGGAAGGGACATCTTGGGGTGGCATGTAGGGTTCCTCTTCCCTTGGCCGAAATCTCCTTCCTTTCCTCTTATGCCCTTCCTTTCTTTAAGCAAATGAGTATTTCTTTAAGGGTAATTTGGTAAAATATTACATGACTCTTCCTTTTCCTAAACAAGTAACCTTTGGCATGGATGGCAAGTGGCATTGGGCATGTGTCATAGCCTTAGCCATCCCCTTCCTTCTTTTTCCAAGTTGATACTTCATCTTCCTAGTGCTCTTTCCCTAGGTGACCTTTCACGTACCATTGGTCCAAAATAGTCTACACGACAAGTGGCAAGTGAATAAGGTGCTTGGAGTGTGCTAGCCAAAATCTCAAGAGCATTTTTGTCCTCTAATACAAAAATTTCTTCACATATTCTTCTAGAAGGTTATACATGCTTGACACTTGACAAAATCTGACTAAAATTCGAAATCTTATGTCTCCATTCGGTTTCGCATGTAAGTCTTCTAGAAAAGCTTCATTTCACTTTTCTAAGCTTCATTTCCCAAAATATCTTCCTTAGAACTCGAATTTGGGCAATACAAAGGGTCTAGGCATTTGGGAAATTGGTCTAGCCGAAAATCTCTTAGTCTTCCTAGGTTCCTTTTGTCCCTTGATCCATCTAGAAGGTTTCTTATATACTAACAAGTGGCAATTTCTCTAGGGTAGGTGTGCTAGCCACTCCTTGGTACTTTCTTACACTTCTTTCTCTCCCTTAACCCACTATCAGGTCTAGACTCACAATGTAGTACCTACACACCACATGGCACTTGTGACTAAAGCCATTGGACTTGGGTTTCTAAATAAGGCCAAAATTCACAACGCATTTTAGGGTTACTCTTTTCTTGGGCTCAAGTTATCATTTCAAAAATTCTAAGGCTTTCTAAAATAGTTAGAGCTCCCAAAGAAGTCATGGTGACTAAGAATAAAAACTATGGGCAATGCTAACGCAAGTTTGGGTCGTCACATGAACTCAAACCATTAACCTAGCTCTACCACCACTAGGTCCACTACCACTCGTTTTAGTACTTACATTGGGTCTAGGTGGGAGTGGAGAAATGCCACTAAATCCTTGTGTTGACTCATTAACATCATCGATGGTAGAGTCTCCCGAAATCGTTTCTTTTGTAGGATCCATCTAGAAAAATAATCAAACAAAAATTAACTTAACAAGTCCAAAACTGAATTTTTTCTAAACTTAAGCATTTATACCATTCAAATGATAAATCTAAAACCACTAAGCCAGTAACAAATAATCAGATTACCAACTTAACAATTAACATATTAGTAACAAACAAGTATCTATAGACTTCGTCACAACCAATAATCAAACACATGTAAACATTAAGAAAAATTAAAAAGATCAAATCACAAAATCTTCAAAATTGCAAAAACCCCAACTACCAATAAAAAAATTACATCATCACTCTCCAAAAGCAAAATAGACAAGAACATGGCAAAAAATACGTGATTAAATCAATTGATATATGGATCTTTTCAGTTTCCTAAACAACTTTATTTTTTCTAGTTTTTTTTTCCAATATAAATAGGAAAACATGATGGAGGTGTTTGAGGCACTGAGTTGTTCCATACCTTAGAACAATGGCAACGTGCGATGGAGCGGCTGAAAGTTGCAGCGGAGGCATTGGAAGTTCTAGGATTTCTTTGCAGTTTGAGAGAGTGACTCGAGAGAAGAATGAGAGAGTGAGAGAAAATTCTAACAGGGAGGGGGCAATATCTAAGAGAACCTGGGTTGAAATGACATCGTTTTGGCTTGAAAATAAAGCTAAAGGACTCCATTTCTACACGGGTAATTTTTAAAAAAAATTATGTCGTTTCATGCGACTCAGTAAGCGTCCATAGCAACCTGTGAGATCACTTGATATATGCTCAATATGACGCTCAAGCGAAGATCAACCTGTGAGTTTGCCAGACTTTCGCTCGAGCAAATATCAACTCGTGAGTTTGCTCGATAAGCGCTCGACACACCACTCGAGCGAATATCAACCCATGAGTTCACTCGATAGGCCCTCGACACATCCCTCGAGTGAAACACTAACCCTAGTATTCATAAGTGTGTACTACGAGTATACGCAAAGAAAATAAAAATTAGAAGTGAATAACATTGAGCTCCTGAGTAGCCAATTTTATCTTGTATATTTTGTTGTCTCTCTTTAGTTTCACAACAATATATCATATATGATTAATTGATAGTATATATTACTAATGCTTGTTTGCAACTTAGGTATCTTAAAAAAATTATCTAATTACTTTAATTAAGTGTAAATAGTAAAGTATGTATAAATCTATGATGTATAATGTATTTACCATTTTAGTAATATAGTATCATTCATTTTTAAATGCTTGCTTGTTTCTCTATTCATAAGCTAGGTGTGAAGATTCCTAAAGCGTAAAGACTAACTGATCAAGAGACCAAAAAACATGCAAGAATTCTTCTAACCAAAAGTCTTTTAAGTTTTCTATATTGAAAATTTGGTGGTTTTATATATATAATTATTTGTTGTGTTAGTGATATTCTTTGTATATATACAAATCTTTGATTATGTATTATATTGCTTTTTAAAGAAAAATTGCATGAATTGGTAATTATAAGAAATAAATATTTTTATGAGATCAATGATTGATGGACACCAAGGTGGACCAAGTCTTAAAGATCATTTCGAAGTTTTAGATGGGATAATCACAAGATCGAGAGCTAAGAAGTACAAGGAAGCAATGCAAAAATTGATGCAATCCACTTGGGATGAGTCTAGTAAGAGCCGAATATTCAAAATGGGCTTGAAAGAAGGAGATTCAGTGATCATCCACGTGATACAAGTTATGGAAGAGTGCAATATAAATTATGGCCTAATATTATGTTTATAAGATTGAAGGCCTTGGACTTGTTCATTTCATTAAAGGGGTTTATTTTATTAGTTATAGGAATTAATCTAGAGTAATTGAGCTTTAGGATGCTTGGTTCACATATGTTTTATTTTGTTAAACTAGGGTTTCAAGAAGTTACTGTAGCTGCGATACTATTCATTTAGGGGTATTTTTGGAAGAAATGGCTTTATTTTGGCTAGAGTTTTAATTAGGTTTTGATTTAAATACTCTTTATAGCCTCATTTTAAGAAATTTATGAAATTTGATGAATTTATTCATTGTGAGTTGAGTTTATCTTCTCTTGTTCTTGAATGAACTTTTGAACTTATCAAAAGTAAATTACAACTTTTGTGACGTTCTTCCTTATAATTTAGGCTCTTGAGACATGTTTTTCAATGGGTCTAGATTTTCATATAATCTAGATTCTTGAAACGAGTTCCTCAACAAGTCTAGATTTTCCATTGGCTTGATTTTAGCTTTCTTAGGTGAGTTTTTCAAATTGATTGTGGGTTCAAGTGAGTCTATTCCCACGGGTTCATATCATTTGGTATTCAGAGCATGATTTCCAATCAGGTTTGATTCTATCTTTTAATTCTTGCATCTTTAAATTTAATTATAGAGCTTCATTGTTCTAGGGTTGCAAAAAACAAAAAGTAGGCGCCGAGAAATTCTTAGGATTTTTGGTTTGGCTGAAATTTGCATCACTTAGGGTTTCAAAATTCTTGGGTTCTTACATCTCTAAGTTTATCAATTGCTTGGAGTGTCGTTCCATTAATTCTCTTCTACTTCATTGTCAATTATTGTGTGTTTGAATTCAATTGCTTGATTTTCACAATTGAATATTGCTGTTTGTGATTGACTTAGAGAAAAGAAAAGAAAAGAAAATTCAAAAAAAAAAATGTAACATATTCAAAGGTTGCTACATAGTTACAACAAAGAGAAAGAAAAACATTTGTTAATTGAGCTTTATTATCAAAGGAGACTGAATTCATCTTTCTAGTTGGTGTCTTATTTTATAATTATTATTTCTCTCAATAAATTACTTGAGTCTCATGTCATTTTATTCATTCATTGCTTCTTGTTCTTGTTTCTTGAACTTATTGCTAGTTGGAATAATATAAAATTGTATTGTCTTGATTTAGTTCAACTAGTTCTTAAAGAACTTAAGCGGGAAAACTATTGAGGCAAAAAGCAAGAAAGTGTGAGACTATTATCGGGAAAAAAGTTAATTAAGAGTGAAACACGAGTACAGTGCCATTATTTTAAGTGTAAACATATAAACGAGTGTGTGAGGTTTTCCATTAACATTCTTTTTGTACAGCGCATTACGATATCTCATAGGAGTGACTCATCACCAAAGGGGATGGCAAATAACTTATCATTTGTGTTGCAAGTCATGCAACAACAGTTTGAATGGTTGAACTTGGTGTTGGGTAAAGTGAAAGATATGATAGATCATGAAGAAGCAGTAATTAGAAATCTATAGGGCATGAGAGATAGGAGGCGACGTGAGTTTAGTGTTGAAAATAGGTATGAGAATGAAGAATGTGGTGATGATGAGGAAGATATAACATCAGAAGTTAGGATGGATGGAATGGACAGACATAAAGGAGTTAGGCGTAAAAGAGGATTTAGGGGGAACTCAGAGGGTCGGGATGGAGTAGATAGGAACCTTGGGAGTATCAAAATGAAAATACCATCTTTCCAAGGTAGAACTAACCCTGAAGCTTATTTAGAGTGGGAGAACAAAATAGAGTTGATCTTTGATTGTCATAATTATTCAGTGGAGAAGAAAGTGAAGTTGGTGGTAATTGAGTTCAATGATTATGCTATTATTTGGTGGGATCAATTAGTGACCAATAGGAGGAGAAATTATGAGAGGCATGTAGAGATATGGGGAGAGTTGAAAGCTCTCGTGAGGCAGAGATTTGTACCTAGCCACTACTATAGAGACCTCTACCAAAAATTACAAAATCTTACACATGGATCTAAGAGTGTAAAGGATTACCATAAAGAGATGGAGGTAGCTATGATTCGGGCTAATGTAGTGGAGGGCCGGGAGGCCAAGATGGCTAGATTTTTTATTGGATTGAATAGGAAGATAGCCAATGTAGTTGAGTTGCAACATTATGTGGAGGTAGAGGATATGGTGCACATGGCTATGAAGATGGATAGGCAGTTAAAGAGAAATGGTACAGCAATGTATACTTCAGTTTTTAGCACTCATTGGAAACCAAAGTGGGACAAAAATGATCAAGCTGTAATAAAGGAGAAGACTGAACCACCTAAGGGGAAAGATAAAGGAACTAGCAACAAACCCAAGGTAGAATCCCAACATTCACAAAATAGAGATATTAAATTTTTAAGTGTTTGGATTCAAGGCACATCACATCTCAATGTCCAAATATGCAGGTGATGATTATGTGTGACAATAGAAAGGTGATGACTAAGAGTGAGGGTGATAGTGAGGAGATGCCTAGGTTAGTTGATACTAGTGATGATGATGAAGTGGAGTACCCCTTGACAGGTGAATCTCTTGTTGCCAGACGTGCTCTCAATACACAAATCAAGGTGGATGATACGGAGTAGCAGAGAGAACATTTTTCATACTAGATGCCACATCAACAACAAGGTATATAGTATGATCACTGATAGAGGGAATTGTACTATGGTTGCTAGCTCTATTTTAATTGAGAAATTGAATTTGCCTACATTGAAACACTCTAGAACATACAAGTTGCAATGGTTGAATGATTGTAGGGAGGTTAGGATAAATAAGCAAGTGTTAGTTTCTTTTTCAATTGGGAAATACATGGATGAAATGCTTTGTGATGTAGTGCCTATGCATGTTGGCCATATTTTGTTGGGAAGACCGTAGCAGTATGATAGGAAAGTGATTCATGACGGGTTCAAGAATAGGTATATTTTGGTAAAAGAAAATAAGACCATTACTCTTGTACCATTTACTCAAAGATAAGTATATGAAGATCAAGTGAAATTGAAAAGAGAGAATGAGTTGGAAAACACTTGTGAGGCTGAGAGTTCAAAAAAAAAAAGATGAAAAAGAGAGTGAAAGAAAAAAAGAGGGCAAAAAGAAAAAATGAGAGTGAAAAGAAAAGAGAGAGTGAAGAAAATGAGAGAAAAACAAAGAGAAAAGTGAGTTATTTATGCTAAGGCAAATTTTACTACTAACCAACTTGACAAGCCATTGCCTAGTGTTGTTGTCTATTTGTTGCAGGGATATGAAGTCATGATTTCTAGTGGTGTATTTGGCGGAATGCCACCTATTAGAGATATAGAGCATTACATTGATTTTGTGTCGGGTGCGACAATTCCTACCCAACCTTTCTTTGATGAATATGAGTCCGTGAAGTACTTGAAGGGACAAGATAAGTTGAATAGAATGCATGCCAAGTAGGAGGAATTCATTGATACCTTTTCCCCTGTAATCAAATACACACAACGTAAGGAAAATTTTGTGATTGATGGTTTAGTAAGAATGTATGTCCTTATCTTCATTTTAGATGCAAAGTTATTGAGATTTGAATATGATAAGGAATTGCATGCTAATGATGATGACTTTGCTAGTGTGTATGGAGCGTGTGAGAATGCATCGTTTAGTAAGTGCTATAGACTAGATTGGTATTTGTTTAGAAAGAATAAACTTTGTGAGCCTACTAGTCTTATGTGTGAGATGTTAGTACATGAATGTGGTTTGTTGGGTCATTATGGTGTAAAAAATATTTTAAACGTGTTGCATAACCATGGGTAGGAGTATTACTTGCTATTCATTGAGTTTGCATATAATTGGAGTGATCATTTTGGTGCAAGGAAGACTTTAAATATGTTTCATGAAATTTGTGAGAGTATCATTTGCCATTCATTGACTTATTGCATGAACATTTGCAGGAGTATCATTTGCCCTTATTAGAGTTTGCATATAATAGGACCATGCATACTACTATTTCTTATTCTTCTTTTGAAGTTGTTTATGGTTTTAATCCACTTACTCCTTTAACTTTGATGCTTTTGCTTGTTGATGACAGGAGTAACTTGGATGGATTTTTTCAAATTATGGAAAAAATTAATGAAAATTCATATCAAGTCGATCTTCCAGGTAAGTATCATATTTCTGCTACTTTCAATATTTCTGATCTTTTTCCCTTTGATCCAATGGAGATTTGAGGTCGAATCCTTTTGAGGAAAGGAGGAATGGTGGACACCAAGGTGGACCAAGTCTTAAAGATCCTTTCTAAGTTTCAGATGGGGCAATCACAAGGATTGGTGCAATCCACTTGGAATGAGTCTAACAAGAGCCGAATATTCAATATGGACTTGAGAGAAGGAGATCCAGTAATCATCCACGTGATACAAGTTATGGAAGAGTGCAACATAAATTAAGGCCTATAATTATGTTTATATAATTGAAGGCCTTGGACTTGTTTATTTCATTAAAGGGGATTATTTTATTAGTTATAGGAATTAGTCTAGAATAATTTGGTTTTAGGATGCTTGGCCTACATATATTTTATTTTGTTGAACTAGGGTTTCAAGAAGTTACTATAGCCGAGTTACTGTAGCCGCGGCACTATTCATTCAAGGGTATTTTTGGAAGAAATGACTTTATTTTAGTTAGGGTTTTAATTAGATTTGGATTTAAATACTTTTTGTAGCCTCATTTTAAGAAGTTTATAAAATTTAATGAATTTATTTATTGTGAGTTGAGTTTATCTCCTCTTTTTTTTTAATGCATCATTAGCCCCCCCTCCAATTTTATTAATAAGAACCCTCACTTTATGGCGGAAGAATACCGTAGAAACAAATCAAGGTCCATGAGTAACCCCAAAAAACCAATAACCAAAGTACCAACTATATCAATCCTACATGGTGAAGAGGAAAAGCTACCAGAAACAAAGCCGACCTACCTTCAAAGTAATTCCTAGCAAATCCAAACGAATCAAACCTTATTCTACTTTCGGCCAAGGACCCGAGAAGAACTCCGCATTTTAATAAACATTTTTTTCTTATACCTTCTCTTTCCTTGATTCACCTCTGACTCTGTAAGATAGTCTTTATCCTGTGAGAACATCTTTGGATGGCTTTCTTGTTCCGGTTCCGAAGAAATATTTTCCTCCATAATAATCTCTTCATCCACTTCTTCTTTAGATTCCTCTTCCACCAAGGGCTGCCTTTGCACCACTAGCAGATCCTGCACTACTGCAATCAGGACCTCAAGATTGTGATGATCCATTGAAGCCTTCGGCAGGAAACCATACCCTTCCCAGTGTCGTTTGGATCTATTGACATAGGCGCCATTGCTGCCTCTGTTTCAGGAAACAATTTACCGCTAGACTCAATCTGAGAACCTGTCACCGCAACCAACTACACCAACTGGTCAACCTTCTCAGGGACTAACTGCATTTCATGACCCTCCTTCTCAGACACCAACTGCACCGAATGATCATGAACTAGTTTCAGTGCCGAATGATCTAGTTTATCTCCTCTTGTAAATCACAACGGGTCTAAATTTATTCATTTTGAACTTATCAAAGGTAAATCACAACCTTTGTGGCGTTCTTCCTTATAATTTAGGTTCTTGAAATAAGTTTTTCAACGGGTCTAGATTTTCATATAATCTAGGTTCTTGAAACAAGTTTCTCAACGGGTCTAAATTTTTCATTGGCTTGATTTTGGCTTTATTGTTGAGTTTTTCAAATTAATTGTAGGTTCAAGAGATTCCATTCCCACTGGTTCATATCAATGATGGTTGGCTGTCCTAATTAGTAGTACTGTATTTTTCACATAATGTATATTTTTTTCATAGAGAACTGCTATAGACACAGAGAGATTATATAAAAGTAAACCCAGAAATTGACGTGGTTTTACGTGATCCATTAGATCTATTTTACAAGGAAAGTAACTTCACAATTTAACGCACTCCATCAAATCATATCAGTTTGTGGATTTACTTTTGTGTAATTTCTTTATGGTTAAAGTATTTCTCTTTTTCATATAAATAGAATAAAAAATAATTATGGAACTAATATTTCTTCATGAATCATTACTATTGTCTATTTACATATAATGACATCAATTATCACATGATTTCTGATATATTATTAATTGATAGCATATATTATTTTATATTTTATATGGTCAATGAAAATTACATCATTAACTTCTATAATTACTATATAAAAATATATATTAAATTATTAAAAATATTTTAAATATATAAATAGTTCGGTCTAGTCTAAAATTTATAGACCTCGGGATCGAATCGAATTTTTTCAGTCCACAATATACGGGGCTGAAACCAACCGGTACAGGTTTCGGTTCAGTTCGGTCGGTTTCTCCGGTCCGGACCGAATCTGTACACCCTTAATCTTTAGATTCAAGGAGTATTGAAAATAGAACTGGGATTAATGAGTCGACAAGATATATATTTGACAAGAACACTTGGAATGATTATGATCATGGAAGCAAATAGCAGATCATTCAGATATGTGTCGTTCAATAAAGTTAGCACTTCTGTAGACTTTACGAGATTTTTATGCTTTTAAGCCTCATAGCACCTTCTCTAGATAAATTACTTGGTTGAATCCCAACTGCTTTGGCGGGGTGTCAAGGCACTTCTCTAGTTAAAAGAATATCATGATTTATATCATTAAGCTAAAAAACATAATTAATTGAAGTTTAAAGATGTAATTAAAAAAAAAAAACTAATTATTATTCCATTTAAAGGGGATAAAATATTCAAGCCCAAGGCTAGGTCGAGCCCACCTAAAGGCCACCACTAGGAGATAAGAGAGAGAGGAAAATGGGACAATAAGAGGGACGATGTTAGAAGAAAAGCTAAGAAATGATAGGAGGGGAAGAGAAAAAGCGGAAAGGAAAAAAAGATATCATACACACAAAGTAAACGTTCCTCACCACTATCGAGGCGCACGCGAAAAGAGGATCAAATAAAAAAGCGAGTAGCCAAATGACTTCAAGAGAGAGCTTATTCAACCTCTCGACAAACACTCTAGGGAGAATATCTCCTCCGACAAATAGATCGTCGATTTCTTTTGTATAGTGAGAAATGAGAGACTATGAGAGATTGTAAAATACTCACATTATAGTAGATATCTCCTCCCCAAACTTTCGTAGACGTAGGCATTATGTTGAACCACGTAAATCTGAGTGTTTCTCTCTTTACTTTCTCTGCACTTATTTCTCATTCACTGTCATGGACGCACGCACAGTCACACGGAACCACTTCCGGGGGGCTCCAAGTCCACACCACACTGATCGAGGCCCAAATCGTCATAACAGGTCGGGAATGACTCTTTCTCCCTTTCGGCCTGTTGTGCAAGATTTTTTCGACATCAACACCAACCATTGGCTTTCTGTTGATCACTTTGGTTGTCTATTTAATTAGTTAAAAATTATTAATTTCCAGAACTTCTGAATAAATAACTTCTAACATCTAGGAGAGTTTAAAATCATTTTTAATTAATTGAGCTTAGTTGGGCTTTAACCACCCATCAATTGGACCGAAAGCAAAAACATTTCACATATAATGTACGTTGAATGTTGACCCAATGAAATGGCCATTAATGAAGAGAGCTAGCTAGCCTTCAAAACATGCTCTTGTATTCGGCTTTTTTGGAGTAGAATGAGGATATGCCATGCACATGATGAATCAAATTCCAACACTATATATAAAGCATAAAGGAGGTTTAATTTATTCCATTAATATTACAAAGTGCATGTAAAGGAGGTTTAAAGTGTATATAAAAGTGGACATCGAATCAGAACCCATCATGATAGATATAATTAGCTAAGAAGGCATGAAATTAGTATCCTCAAGATGCTGAGATAAAGAAATTAGTAATTATATTTAAGTCCAACTTTATAACTCGACATTGTTAAATTGTCACTAAATTCTTCATCTTACAATTGGTTCTTGTACTTTTAAATTGTCAAAACCAATGGGTAAATATGGTGATACGTAGGAATAAATAAATTTATTTATTTTGTTATTTAATTTTGATTTAATGAGAATGCAATTAAAGAGTAGATATTGAGATTTCTTAGGAATAAAATTTCATGCTTTGTTGAAGCGTACGTAGATCACCACTCACGATATTTCTACCTATAAAAAAAGATCATGAAACAGATTATCAGAATGACACTCGAATCCATTTACGATCTTTATAAGTATCCAAACACGCCGCCCTTCCTCTTGGGACTTGACCACCGGCCGGCCTTAAGACAGATAAAAATGAGTGGCATGTGCGATAAGATCATCCAAAGGATTCTCCGTTCAACTAACAAAGGAGACCGGTTATGGACAGATGATGAATTATGTAGTGTACATCCTAAACTACTAAACCTTGACAATTTGTTAATCCTTAGATTAATATCTGATGATCTAATCACTAAGATCGGTAAACAAAAGGATATATATATATATATTAGGCACAATCCTATTCAACTGAGGGGTACAGATTTTCAAAATTTGACAATTGATGGTGTCAAGTTAATTCAGATCGGTTTTGGTAAGTAACAGAGTAAGTTTGAAAAAGAGAATAAAGAAACAGTGGTAATTCAGAAGTGCAACATGCAGCTCTCTCTCTCTCTCTCTCTCTCTATATATATATATATATATGTGTGTGTGTGTGGTGTGTGGTGTGTGGTGTGTGGTGTGTGTATTCTATGCATATGGAAGCTTTTAACACCAAATTAAACTCATTACATGCATCCATTATTATTAATAAATGCATGTAAATCCAAAGAACATAGTTTTTTAACAATCATGTTACCAATGTAATGATACAATTAAAACCAAGTCATATCTGGAGATATGTTAGAAGGGCTAGCTCGGTCCAAATTGCATGCAGCTTCTAATTAAGTCAAATTGGCTCTGCCGCTCTTGGGCATGCTACTTGTACCCAAAAAATATTAGTTAATGTTACCATTATTGCTCATTAGAATCATTATAAACAACAATAACTCCTTTTTCTATGATAATATTGAATCTTATTCACTACTCTTTTATACTTGAGCCTATTTGGGGTTGCGATAAGAGTCTTAAAAAGTGTTTAAATAGTCTTAAAAATTCTTTAATAGAAAAATTAGATTGTTTGGGTATTACATATTAAAACATTTTTAATCTCAAATAAGTTTAAAAATGACGTTTGAGGAAAAAAATCATTAAGATAATTACAACTTTCAAATTTTTAAAGATATGGTCATAATTTTTGAAAATTCAAATAATCGTCATTTCTACATCAGAAATCACTTTTTTAATTTGTTTCCAAACAAACATAACATATTTGAAAGTATTTTAAACATATGGTTACCAAATAGTAAATAACTTTTTATTAGTAGAACTTATTACTTAAGTTATAAACTGTAAGTCCTAAAATTATAAGTTCTATTTCACACCGCAATTCCAAGCATGCACTTAGTTTGAAGAATAACAATTTTTTTCCTTGAATCCCTAAGGGTCTTACCAAATTATTTTGTTTGTGGATAGTACAACTGAAGACTCTTATTTTTAGTACTTGAGAATTGACTGATCTAATACTCTTAACAGTCCATAAAATGTTGTATATAATGTCAACCAAACAAAGAGCTTGGAAAGATAAAAAAATTACTGGAAGAGTTTTATATGTAGAATAATCTTTATACGTAGATAAAGATCAAAATTATTCTACATACACAAAGATGAAAGAACTGATCATCGGCCTACCACTCTGATGTGAAGTACTTGTCTTAGCTGCTGCAAATTAACTTTATTCTGCATTCTTCATCTCATAATATTTTAACAGGGTAAAAGGAGGAAAACAATCTGGAAGAAAAAAAATGAAGTACCTAATGATCAAAAGAGTCCTCTTATTCTATCTTTTTTTTTGCTATAATCTCTTTCTCAATGCCCGAACTCAGCATACACAAAATCTATGCTGAGGATGTAACAGTATTTCCGACAGTAATGTCTCTGATCTGGTCACCGAATATACGTTGTCGGAAGTCTTCAACCATGAGAGGAAGTCCCTTGCGAAGGGAGACGATTGGCTGCCAACCAAGAAGCTCTTTGGCCTTGGTAATGTCTGGCTTCCTCTTATGTGGGTCATCCTCTGTGTTGGGTCTGAACTCTATCTTTGCATTCGGGTCTATAGTCTCTTGTACAACCTGCACAAAACAGTATCCATTTCGCTCATCTCAATTTTTTTAGTAAGATTTTATTAAGTTAAAAAGGAGAAGACATTATATAGATGGATGGAGTAAAAAATCCAACAAAATTTTGGGCTACAATTAACTCACTACATCAAAATAAACGCAAAAAACTAGATAATGAAATCAAAATGTTGGTTCAAACCCATATTCATTGGCTAGACTAGGGAGAGGACCACGAAATGGCAATTTTTTATGCAATGACTAAATTAAGCAAATTATGAATAATGGTGCACTGTAGTTGATTACATCAAGACACCTCCTTGTATATCTTTTTCATGCTCTCATCTTTCATAATTCCAGGAAATGAAATACGGACTGATGTCTTCATCCAACAAAGGAAAACAGAAGAATGTTTCTCGAAATAGAGTTGCTAGGTACAAGTGGTTTGGTGCACCAAACCATGTACCGACGCTCAAATGACTTTTTTTATTGAAAATAAAAATAAAAGAAAATATTTTTTGAGAGAATAAGAAGGCCATCTGTCTTAGATAATCATTTATGTTTTCAATTTGTACCGTTTCATTAAACGGATGCCTTACATGTCAGTATCGGTACGCGGTTTAGTGCACGTATTCGCTTACAAAAAGACTTTTCCTTCTCGAAAAGGTGAGACATAACACAGAAACTATTTGTTACTCTGTTTGAGTCAACTTGAAAAGATTGCATCTTCATATATATATATATATATATATAGATAGATAGATAGATAGATAGCATAGAGATCATTTTTTTATGGGTTATATAGCATGGAAATGTGGCAATGTTTTGCAGCAAGTACTGGGAAAATTTACCTGAGCAAGTTCAAGCATGGTGAATTCACCAGGGTTCCCAAGATTGAAAGGACCCACATGATCACCTTCCATCAGCCGCATTAGACCCTCCACCTATTATTTATTGTATGTGCAAATACAACACAATCAGTTCTCACATATATTCACCATAAATAATGCCTACTGTGAGTTTGAAACTAAGATGGAGGACAGGTACAGATCACAGCAGTCAGAAGCCTACCCCCAACCCAATTCACCTGCAAGCCTTCCCCACACTCCTAATATCATTCACACACTCACATACACACACAATAAATAAGGACGTGAAAAGGAAACGTCATACATTCACTGACTGAATTATCAAAGAAAAATCGTATTTATATTTGAATTTCCTACTAGTAATTAATTCAAATCTAAAATGCTCCCTATACACTTCATTTTAAAGGGATTTACCCACAAAAGCACGACTTCATGCATGGAGCAAGATTAACTACGACTTTCCACCATATATGACTTTCGCCCAATTACCAAGAAACTTATACCCCAAGGAGAAGAAAATTAAACATGCAATAAATGGTTCCTATATACTATAATAGTTAAGTAAATATAACTTTGAGAAATCATGATAATAGCTCGTGTGCTTTTTTGTATGTATTGACATCAAATACCGGTCTTTGACTTTGAAATTTAATATCCAATCTTATTTTCTGTCAACTTCTTGAAAAATGTTGCATGAACATATATATGTGCAGGTCTCGTTTGGTTAGAGATAAGAGGGGATGAAATTAAATAAAATATTATTAAAAGAAAAAAAATTTAATATAATTTTTATTTTAAAATATTAAATTACTTT
This sequence comes from Cyclocarya paliurus, assembly GCA_029856935.1. NCBI lineage: Eukaryota > Viridiplantae > Streptophyta > Magnoliopsida > Fagales > Juglandaceae > Cyclocarya > Cyclocarya paliurus. The sequence goes on along the minus strand of CM056954.1, from coordinate 15,845,976 downwards.
TTATATTTAAAAAAAAATCTCATGACCCCGGATAGGTCGAATTTCAAACTTTTCTCCCGAGTATATCACTACTAAAAAAGGACATCACTTTAGAAAACATGCGGATAACCAGCCGCGTAGCACCGCGTCTACCGTCACGTGTAATAAAAATAATAGAAGGGTAGACCTCCCCCCAAGTGCAATGGAAGGCCAGGCCAAGACTTCATGGCCCGTCCCGTCGATATTAAGGGTGCGTTTGGATGTTGAAGTGAGTTGAGTTGAGTTGAGTTGAGTTTAGATGATAAAATATTGTTAGAATATTATTTTTTAATATTATTATTATTTTGAGATTTGAAAAAGTTGTATTATTTATTATATTTTATATTAAAATTTAAAAAAATTGTAATAATGAGATATGAGATGAATTTAGCTTGGAAACCAAACGCACCCTAAATTCTAAACGAAGTACAACTCATGTACGTAGTCAAAACTCAATCCCAATTCTCAGAATAGTAATTCTAGAGAGTCTCTCCAATTCAACACATTATATTATTTTAAATTTTTAAATTTTAAATTTTTAAATTTTAATTTTTTAAAAATTTATTTTTTAAAAATTAATTCAATTCTTCTATTCATTATTTATATATTAAATATTTGATAAAAAAATAATAAAAATTAAAAAAAAATGTAATGTGTAGAGATTGTATGAATAGTAAGAAATTGTATAGATTTTTTTATTCTCAAAAAAAAAATTAAAAAATAATTTTATTATACAATAGTCATTATTTATTTTTATATTTTATATTTAATAATTTTTTTTTATAAAATATGAAATGTGTGATAATGAAATAATGATTGATGGGTAGAATAAATCATTAAAAAAAATTGTTATAAACGACGAAATGATTGAGAAGATCAGAGCTGGGAGTGTTATCAATAAAAACAATTAATTAATGTTGCCCCTGTATATATGTTCCTCTTAACTCGAGTATGTACATTCTAACTATATATATATATATATATATATATATGGACCATAAATATGAATTTCTTCAGGTGATAAATATTTTTAAATTAAAATAGATTGATCATATCTAGAGTTAGTTTACAGACAATCAATCTAATGGACCAACATATAGACACTATTAATTACTTCTAATGAACAACCAAATCATATACACTGGAGTGCCACATGCAACAAGAACATCATAGAAAACATCATAGGAAAGTAATCAAATAGGCCACACTTTATTTGTTGGTCAATGAAATAAAAGAGAACAGAATAATGATAGAGCGAAACATAAATACATATGACAATTAGTAGTTTTGATTATTACGTTGCTGATAAATAGCACTTTTGAAGACACCACAGTTATCACTTATACATAAGTTAACGAAAAAATCATTTATGTATTATTATGATAATAATCGAATCTATACGGTTTTTGTCTCCTACATAGCCATAAGTTTAATTATCATTATTATTATTTTAGATTTCTCAAAAAAAGAACGAATAATATAATCTCTCCATATCTTAAAAAATGAAGGTGAAGTAGATGAAGAGCATACTAAATGAGAAATATCGAAAAAAATTTAGAGGTCAGCTATAAACCGATTACCAGTTATCCTCCTAAACTGATCACTAATAATCACTTTTTTAAATATTAAATAAAATATAAAAAAATAATAAATAGATGATAAAAGAGTAATAAACCTATCATTATTCTTAACAAATTATTTGACCATATAAACGTACCTGCAGGTTTTGTTTTGCTGCCACGTGACAACAAATACATTTTTTTTTTTTTAAACGTGACAACAAATGCATTGCTAAAATTTCAGTTGTGGGCAGAAGCATCGTATGAAAACAGTAATGCGTCATAGCTTGGGGAGACATTAACAGAGTTAATAATATATCATAAATGCTTTATTTGCATTAGTTCTTTTTTTCTTTTTTGGGGTCCTTGCCGAGATTTTGTGTATTAATTATAAAAAGATTCATAATGCATTGTATGACTACTGTTCTAGTACTACCAGCCCAGCCCAGCCCCTCGCTTTTTTTTTTTTTCTTATTTTTCCCCATTTCCGTCCCTTCCGAACCTTCTTCCCCTCGTCTGATTCTCTCTCTCATCTTGAAATTTCACAAACCGGTCCTCACCTTCTGCTCTCTCTTTCTACTCTCGCCCCTCAAACCCACTCTCTCACATGTTTATCTTTCGTAATGTTTCCTCTCTCTCTCTCTGCATTCGTTGGAACCAGACCTTTCTCTCTCACGGTTCCTCATCTTCTCTCTCTATGTCTCTTTCTCCATCATGCATCGGTAGCGAAATCAAAGTGCCGATTTTTCTATTGCTTTGGCAACCTATCGTTAAATCTAGTGGTATTTGTTTGTTGAGAGATTCGACGTCTAGGCCAGATCATGTATATGGGTATGAATTTTTTTTTGAATCTTGACAAATTTCAACAAATCTTCTCCATCTATTCCGTAAGGAAAATTTTCAAAAAATCCCTCACCCAGACAACATCACACCCTGAAATAATAAAGCAACCGGATGCAGAAAGCTCAACTAAGAAAAACCAAATTCAACACTCTAAGAACCAAATAACACAAACGAGAAACGAAAGAAAGAAATCCAGACCCTGGTCAGCTACTTAAAAGCAGCTATCTGGTACGAACAATAACAAAAAAATTTTCATAACTTCTTACTAATCACTTATACTCTACGTTTTTATTTTTTTTAATATTTTTTAATTTTTTCTTTTATCAAATATTTTTTATATAAATAGTAAATAAAAAATTTAAAATAATTTTAAAAAATATTAAAAAATTTAAAAAAATATGAAATATAGAGTATAGGTGAATAGTAAAAATTGTGTAGCAAAACTTAAACAATAATAAATAAGGACTCTTGTTTGACATTTTTCTTCCATCAATGCCCTTGATAGCTAGATTACGATTTTGTCCTTACTTTTATGTTTTACTTTCCATGTGCAGTTCTGTCAACCACTATTATTACACATTTACCCTGATTCATTTGTTATGTGCTTTCTTTCTTCCGCTAATGCCCTCTTTCATCTGAGTATTATTACATTTTTATCCCTTATCGTGTGATGCCTGATCAACTTCTCCTTCTATTCCGTAAACTTCTGTTCACACAGGGGTATAAACGGAATGAACGTGTCAAACAAAATTTACTGTTCATTCCCGTTCACACTTGCTTTTTAAGTATATGGAGATATATAATAGGGTTTTGTTACACAACTTTCACCACACTTTATATTTTTTTTTTTAAAAATTTTTAAATTTTTTAATATTTTTTAAAAAAAAAATTTTTGAGTTTATTTTTTTTCAACTATTTCAAATTTTTTATTTACTATTTATATAAAAAATATTTGATAAAAGAAAAAAATTAAAAAAATATATAGAATGTGAAGTGTGGGTGAATATTAGAAAGTTGAGAAGATTTTTTGTATATAATATACTAGCAGTTGTATAACGTGCAATGCACATTTGCCACATTTGCTTAATTGAAAATAATGTGTCCAAAAAAATAAAATTGTTGAAAATAATGTTAAAGCTATATAAAAGTTTCAACTTTACAACCATGTAAAAAATGTAATGAGATCGTATGAAGCAAATCACCCTCCCTTTTGTGTTCTCCTTTTTCTTTGTAGTTAATTAAGAATATTATGAGATTTAAATTATATTAAAAATTTTAATTATTTATATGATTTTAATTTCTTAAAAATATTTAGCAAAACTTCATCATTTATTTAATGATGAAATATTAGTATTTTATAAATTAAATTTGATTTTAAATGTATGATATGGTATTTATATTTTAATTATCTATTTTAAGTTAGTTTAAATCAGGATTTAAACTTTCACTGTTGAATCAAATCTGAGAATTCAAGATTAAGGGTTGGGATTTAAAAATACAATGTCTTTTATTTCTATGTTGCTCTCACGTTTTTCCATCATTAAAGTAAGTCTCTTCTATTTTGGAAACCCTAAAAATATTATAATGGTAGAAAATCATTTTATCTAAATGGTTTTAGTTAATTAAGAATATTATGAGATTTAAATTTTGTTAAAAATTCTAATTATTTATATGGTTTTACTCTCTTAAAAATATTTACCAAAACTCTATCATTTATTTAATAATGAAATATTAGTATTTTATAAATTAAATTTGATTTTATATTTTAATTATTTATTTTAAATTAGTTTATTTTGAGTGTTTTAACATCTACTGTTAGATCAAATCTAGAGATTCAAGATGAAGGATTGAGATTTAAAGTCACAAACCCTACTTTATCCCCTCACTTTTCCCCCTTTCCTCTCTCTCCTCCCTCCCTCCAACCGCCCGCCCCTCTCCCTCTCGATCTCTCTTCTCCTCGGCTCCTCCCAGCACCATTGGCTATCATTACTGCGCCACCACCAAGCCCAGTCACCAGCGAACTTCCCCATGCCGATCTCCTCCCCCACAGACCTCTCTCTCTCTCCCTGCAACAGGCCAAAGCCCGTAGCCCTCTCTCTTCTCCTCGGCTCCTCCCAGTGTTGTCCGCCACCGTTACCGTGCCACCACCAAGCCCAGTCACCAACGACCTTCCCCACGCCGATCTCCCACAGACCTCTCTCTCTTACCTCGTAGCGCCATCGTTAGCCAACCCCACGCCACCGCACCACCACCAACATCCTCCTCCTTCGCCGACGACCCCTCCCCTTCCTCCTTTCCTCCAACCAAAGCTTCAGCTCTTCTCATGCCCTTTCTCTTCACGGGATCCAAATCCACCGCCGTAGAACCACCACGACGCCGCCGTATGTCGCCTCTAGCAGCCACTACGCAGCTCCCTTGCTCTATTGTGTGGTGATTTTGTGATCGATTTTATGATCTGTTTGTGTGGTGATTTTGTGATCGATTTTGTGATCTGTTGTTGTGTTGTGATCTATTTGTGTGGTCAATTTTGTGATCAGTTGTATTTTGTGATGTGTTGTTGTGTGGTGATTTAGTGATCAATTTTATTGTTGTGCGGTGGTTTGGTGATAGTGATCGATTTCGATTTGATGATATATAGAGGGATATAAGTGAAAGGAAAAAAATGTCAAACAAAATTACTGTTCATTAATTGATTGGCGCTTTTAAGATTAAGGGGATATCATAGTATTTTAGTATCTTAAGTAAAGAAGAATAAGGGTTGTTTGCTTTCAAAACTTTCCTTAACTCATCTCATCTTCATCATTACAACTTTTTTAAATTTCTACACAAAATTTAATAATATTTTCTTTTTTTCAAATCTCAAAAAAATCTTTCCAAATTCACATACCAAAATATAATAAATAATCTTACTTTTTCAAATTTCAAAAGAATCTTCTCAAATTCTCACACCAAACAATCTTATTTTTTCAAATCTCAAAAAAATCTTTTCAAATTCTTACATAAAAAATAATAAACAATCTACTTTTTCAAATTTTAAAATAATAATAATATTAAATAATAATATTTATAAAATATCTTATTTTATTATCCATAAATCATCTCAACTCATTTCAACGCACCTCTCGATACAAAGGCCCCTTATTTTATTTTTTTCTTTTTGGTTAAGCCTTTCACCGAAACTAGCTTAAATAATGATCACAAAATTGTATGGCAATTATTTGGTTTGAGAATCGTGGAGTAGCTAGTACGTAGTAGCTGTACTACAGCCTTCACCAGGAAGTACTACATATTACGACCATTACTGATGAGACCCACAAGAAGAAGAACCTTCCCTGGTTAAGCCAGCAGACAATGATAGATTCATGTGGCTTTGCATTCTCATGATGATGATCTATCTTAGCTAGCACAGAAACTAGGTATACTGTATGCAGGTATCTAATTTGAACATCCCCAAAAACGTAATTAATCTGAGTACTATACATTAATCACTATATATATTGAGCATTATATATAGTATTATATGGTCGGTCGAGGTCATGACTGAGAGCAACCCGTCACAACCTTCACTGGTTAAACCACTGTGATGGAGTACGTGGGAGTACTCATTGATTAATCACGACTCCTAGCTATATGCTTTGTTTATGTATATTAATAAAATAAAATATCATCAACGTTCATGATGAGCTGTAGTAAGTCGGGAATATAGATTAATTTTTTAGGGCTAATAAGATTAATTTTGACTTTTTTGAAGTAATTAACCCCTCATGATTGCTAGGGATACGGGAGTCCGCCTAAACGGATCCTCCACACTGATTTCACTGTTTATGAACAGTGAAATCACCGTTCATCATGTGGGAGTCAGTACTCCCATTTCTATGCAAGAGGAAACATGGGTGGAACAACATATATAACAGGTCAAAGAATATGCCTTGTTTTGGGAGTACTGTGTAATTATTAGCACCACTCTATCACAAATCTCAACAAGATCGATGTAATTCTAGCTATATATATCATGTTATGTCGTAACGTTCATATATATGTAGATTAGAAATTAATTAAAAGAGTGTATATGTTGAAACACCTATATACACAAGCAATAGTGACACCATGCAGGTGGATTCGTAAGGTATAGTTTAATAAATTTCGTATATGTTATATAAATTAATAAAGGCGTTGGGTACATATATTTAAGAGGACATGTGTATCAGATCATGCATTTTACGAAATATTCTTCTTATTATTTACTATTCACCACCCCATACTCTACTCTTATGAAAAACATCTTTACACTTTATGAAAAAATAATAAATGTTGACTGTGAGAATAAATAGTAACTGATTCATAACATTCATATATATATATATATATATATATATATATATATATATAGATATGATATGAGAGAGAGAGAACAAGAAATCATTACCAGGTCCGAAACATATTGGAAGCTCCTGGTTTGCTTCCCATCACCATAGACAGTCAATGGCTCCTTCCTCAATGCCTGTGAACAATTAGGATATTGAAGAAAGGTGAGATTCAGATCATTTGTTATTATAATTACATTTGCTGATATGACATATTTTTAAGTGTCTTTACATGTTCATCATTTAAATAGACAGCTATTTTACAATTGTCACGTCAAAAAATATGATTAGAGATGACAAAATTTATATCAAAAATAACATATTTTTTTCTCTATATATAAAAGATCATGAAAGCTTACCTGAGCGACGAAATTGCTAACAACACGACCATCATCTATGCACATACGTGGCCCATATGTGTTAAAAATTCGAGCAATCCTCACCTGCAAAACATTGCTAATATCATTTATATTTCTCGTTATATTATATTACTTAATGCCTTTCTAATGCTAAACTAATTAAAAGGCTGGCTTGTGACCATGCACACTCGCTAGCTCACCACTCTTTATTAGACCATGGAAATTGTAATTTTTCAATCCCAAAGCTTCGAATATGCAATTATCAGAAAAAACTCAAATAATTATAATGTAACTCAATTGGGAACAGTTAAATTGACCTCAATGCCAAGGCCTCGATGATAGTCCATGCTCAAAGTCTCCGCCGTGCGCTTCCCCTCATCGTAGCAGCTCCTTACCCCTGCCAAGAATATGCAAATTAACGACATTGTCTACAAGCTGCATCTCTGTTATTAACAAGATAGTACTGGGACCCACTTGAGTCCACATGCTCAAGGGATCCACACGAGCAACATAGGTCCCACTGGACCTTAATGGCTTAGCATCTCTCAATCAATCGCTCTTTTTGAAGAAAAATTGTATTTGCAAATCTTTTTTTTTCCTCCGCGAGTAGTGAACTTCATTAATAAAAAGGCCCTAATACAGTCTGAATTCTAAAAGAAAATATTTAAAATGGAAGATTTTTCCATTATGAAAGTCTATTAAGCATTGTGATTTTTATGATGATTCCATACAAATTATGCAATGAATGTGTGTATCGTTTCGGTGATCGATGTATTTACAAATCTACTTATTGACATATCAAGTTTGTTATGTAAATTAATATTAAAAAAACTTTTTAAAAACTTTTTAAGACTCACGTGATCCCACAATAAATGTTGTGATTTATACAATTGACTTATACGCGGCATATATAACTTCTCTTCTCAATCTCATTTGTTATTGTCCAAATTAATAGTAGATAGAGTTCCAAGTTTTAAGATTTTAGCTGTTTTGCTATGATGATAAATTATTAGCTGTTTTGATAAATTATTGCTTGTTCAAGAAATATCAAATGATAAAATTTAAAACACATGCACTTGATTTTATCTTATCCTTCCATGTTTTAATTTGAACCAAAATTCTGGGATAAGTGAAGAGTACTGGGAAAGGAGAGAGAGCATACCGATGGGGTTGACATTGCCCCAGTAGGTCTCGGCCTGAGGGTGCTGCAGAGGATCACCGTACACCTCACTTGTGCTGGTTAGCAGAAACCTTGCACCCACCCTTTTTGCGAGTCCCAACATGTTCAGTGTCCCCATCACGTTCGTCTTGTAACCGCATACAAGAATCAGAGTCAAGGACACTCCAAAACACCATCCACCAAAATAAAAGCGATTACAAAAGAGAATATGAGGTTAATTAGAATCTGTATTGATTTTTTCCTTCTGGGATACAAAAAGGATGAAGGCTTGGAGAGACCCAAATGGAATGTGGAAGTAGAAAAGAAAAATGAAATATGAAAGATAAAAGTTCCATTGTTTTCTTTGTATATATGGTTAATATGGAGAAAAACAAAAGGAAATAGGAGTTTGATCTAAATAACTGAGTACTGAAATTTTCTTGATAACCAAACAGAAAAGAAAAGTTGAACAAAAAGAAAAAGGAAGGATATGATGGTCTTGACGGGATTGTACTTGTAATGCACAGGCGAGGCAGGGCAAGCAAGATGGTAGATCTGATCAACTTCCAAGAGAATCGGCTCAACAACGTCGTGCCTGATTAGCTCGAACCTGGGGTTGCCGTAATGGTGCACCAAATTCTCTTTCCTGCCCGTGAAGAAATTATCCACCACGATCACGCTATCTCCAAGCTGCATCAGACGATCTACGAGGTGGCTCCCGACGAAGCCCGCCCCGCCGGTCACCAAGATCCTCAGTGTCTTCCTCTTCAGCCCCAGCGGCACTTTCCCGCCCGCATTCACCTGCCCGAGTGCGGAGTAATGGCGGTGGTTCTCGGAGATCAGCACGCGCCGAGTCAACGGGAGGGTCCTCGTCGACTCAGATTGGATAACCGGGCGGTGGTCTGCAGGGATCATCAGATCATGGTGGTCAAGACGTGGTGGCACGAAGCTAAAGAAAAGCGTGGCGATGGCGATCCCGACGAGCACGAACAGGGGTCGCTGCTCTCGGAGAATGTAGAGCAATGGATTCGGTGATTTCTGAAGAGGGTTTCCACGTTGTGGTGAATAAAGATTATTGCTTCCTGGAGTTTGGGTGGTGTGGGTTCTATGAACCAACTCGGAGTTCATTTTTTCAGACGTGCAGTTTCCTTGTACGCAAAAGAGAAAATGGTAGTTTTTGGAGAGAGTGGTGGGATGGAAGAGGGGGAGCGTTTTGGCTGAAGAGGGAGGACTTGCATGCATGAAATATGGCCGAATAATCGGTGGGAGGGTGCGAGGGCTGAGTTTCTTTGCTGGTTTGGCACTCTTAAGCAGTCGACATCTGGTTCTCTTTCACTGGAAAATTGTTTCAAGGAAACGTTTGTGTAGTGTAATATTGTAAGCTTTCTCTCTTTTTTTTCTTAAAATGTTTAGAGAAGAGAAAAAGAGTCACATTTGGTTTTGAAAATTATAGTCCTAGACTATGAAAGTTTTAAGTTTATTAAGAAAAAGTTGATTTTGTGAATCTCAGGTTTATTCTACTTTTTTTTTTAGGGAATTCGCGGTGCTTGTAGAGTATATATACGCCTGATTTGGAAGAGAGTTGAGATAAAATGAATTAAAATAATTTGTGAAATAATAGTGAAATATTTGAATTGAGATGAGGTGAGTTAAAAATAGATTGAGAAAAAGTTGAATAAAAATATTATAAAGTTAAAATATTATTAAAATATTATTTTTTAATATTATTTTTATTTTAAAATTTAAAAAAATTGAATTGATTTTTGTATTTGAGAAAGTTATAATATTTAAATAATAATTAGATAAAAAAAATTAAAAGTTTAAGATTAAAAAATATTTATATTTAAAGTATTTAAATATTAAGATAAAATGAAATTGAAGCATCTCTCAATCCAGACCCTAAAGAGTGAATAAATCATTTGTAGTGGAAGATAAACAAAACCAACCTCCGTTTTGGTTGAAAGCCGTGTGGTTTTTGACCGTGAACCAAGCATGCATTTTCGGAAGTTTTTTAAATGGACGGATTCAACTAATGATATAAACGCCTAGTAAATGATAAGGGTAACGATTAATCAACTATGTTGATGTTGGGATTAACGTCAGTGGCTTCCTAAAAATGTACATCATATATATATATATATATAGATATAGATATAGATATATTATTTAGCACCCTTTTGGTCCATGACCTGTTTGTTTCATTTCATCTTGGCAGAAAGTATGGTGAACGGACGAAATAAGGACTCAGCAAAGTGGACCTATTATTTGGCTATAATCAATCCTTAACATTACTTTAGCTGATAGGAATTCTGAGTTTGGGAAATATTTTGCTTTTAGAACCTGGGCTGCAAGGGACAAAGGGTCTTGAATGATTCTCCACCCTTGTTTAGTCAATAGAGCTAGATTAAAATGCTCAAAGTCCCTAAACCCCAAGCCCCCTGCTGCTTTGGTTTCCCTAGAGTTTGCCAGCTTAACCAATAAATTTTAGACCTGTTGTTGTTCTGCCCCCACCAGAAGGATTGCAGCAGCTGATTGATCTTTCTAAGATGGTTTTCGGGAGCTTGAAGATGCCTATATTATAAGTTGGGATAGATTGCAGTACTGATTTTAATAGGGTCTCCTTGCCAGCTTGAGATAGCAGGTTGCTCTTCCAATTCATCATCTTTGCTTTGATTCTATCTAGAATAGAGTGGAAAGCCTTTGATTTGTTTCTGCCCACATAGGATGGTAATCCCAGATACTTATCAAAAGTTCCAGATGCTTTAATCCTGAATGTTGCAGAATTGCTTGTTGAGCTTCAGGATTAGTATTGATGCTGAAGAATATAGAGGTTTTCTCAATGTTAAGCCTTTGGCCTGACATTTGTTCATAACTAGAGAGTACTTGCTGCAACCTACACCATTCCTTCGGATTAGACTTGCAGAAGACCAAGCTATCATCTGCAAATAAGAGGTGATTCACTTTAAAGGAGCCTCGGGCAGCTGGGATCCCAGATATTACACCCTGCCTTTCTGCTTGGTTCAAGCTATGACTTAGGAACTCTGAGCAGATGATAAATAGGTATGGAGATAAAGGATCTCCTTGCCTAATACCTCTCGAAGGGGTGAAGTTTTCTTGAGGACTGCCATTCACTAGAAGAGAGTAACTGACAGTGGTGACACACTGCATAACCAGCTCTACCCATTCACTGTCAAAACCCATCCTTCTCATTACTTTGTTCAAGAAATCTCATTCCACTCGGTCATATGCTTTGCTCATATCTAGCTTGAGTGCCATATAGCCATTATGCTTACCTTTTATCCGAGTTTGCATTGAGTGCAGTAGCTCATAAGCAACAATAACATTGTCTGATATAAGCCTCCCAGCAACAAAAGCACTTTGAGTGGGGGAGATAAGGCAGGGTAAGATGGCTTTGAGTCTATTAGCAATGGTTTTAGAAATGATCTTATAGAATACATTGCAGAGACTGATAGGTCTGTAATCCAGGGTAGTAAGAGGGCACTTCTTTTTGGGGATCAGAGAAATGAAGGTTTGATTAAAGTCTTTAAAGCCCTTTTTAGAATTCAGTGCTTCAATGACTGCTGTAGTTACATCCTTCCCAATAGTAGACCAGTGCTGGTGGTAAAAGACAGTCGGGAGACCATCTGGATCAGGGGATCCAAGAGGGTTCATGTCTTTAATAGCCATATAAACTTCCTGTTCAGTAAAAGGCTTGGTAAGAGAGCAGTTCATATCTTCACTCACTGACTGAGGGAGGAAATTAAGGGCAGCTTCGATATTCCTTGGATTAGAGGAGGAAAACAAAGTTTGGTAATATCCCTGAAAGATTCTAGCAATTTCTCCCTGATCAGAGGTCATACACCCATCTTCAGTTCTGATTTGTTTTATTTTATTCACCTGTTTCCTTTGGGATGCACATCTGTGAAAGTATTTGGTATTTCTATCCCCATCCTTAAGCCATCTTTGCTTGGCTCGTTGTCTCCATCTCAGGTCTTCATTTTCAAGTAAATCATCCATCTCTCTCTGAAGAGTACTGATTTGACTACCATGTTGGCCCGAGTTCAAGTTTTGTAGTAGCCTAAGTTGTTCTCTCTTTTGAGTTAATAATCTGTGCTGTTGTCTGAATTCTTTTTTACTCCATAATCTGAGCTTCTCCCTGCATAAAGTCAATCCATTCCAGATAGAGGTAAGCTTTGAGGTCTGAGGGGTTTTCTCTAACCAAGCAGCTTTAATAAGATCAATGCATCCTTCTCTGTTGCCCCATGCCACTTCATACCTGAATATCTTTTGTTTAAGAGTTATGGCATGACCAGCATTCATACAGGAGATACATAATGGATAGTGATCAGAGCATTGTCCTGGTAGTATGAGCACCTGATTAAAGTCATAGATATTAAGCCATTCTTCATTAACTAAGGCTCTATCCAGGCGGCATTTAGTGAAGTCAGACCCCTCCCTACCATTACTCCAAGTGAATTTTGAGCCTCTATATCCCAAGTCCATAAGACCACAATCTGATAAGGCTATTCTGAAGTCTTCAATCTGTTTAAAGGGGCGACTATTGGAACCAAAATACTCATCATGGAACATAATCTCGTTGAAATCCCCCATGCACAGCCAAGGGAAATGAACCTTGGAATGAATAAGTCTAAGGAGGTCCCAACTATCCCTCCTCTTGGCCGTGATAGATTGACCATAGAAACCAGTGATCAACCACTCCATACTCAAGGGGTTAGAAGCACCTGAGATAGAGATATGATGCTGAGAATAGGAGTCTAGGTCTGCCTCTATATCCTTCTTCCAGAACATGGCAATACCCCCACTTCTCCCAATACTATCAACAGAAAAACAATGATCAAACTTTAGCTTATCACGAATGATCTCAATTCATTTATTTGGAAAAGTTTCACACTGGCCAGACCAATTCTTAATGCAGGACTACTTTGGAGAGTTGGCAATGGTAGAAAAATCAAGATTTGGAAAGACCCGTGGCTTCCCTATCCATCTACATTCAAAGTGCAATCTCCTACTTATATACTAGATGCTGAAGCCTCAGTCGCTGAGCTCATTAATTCAATCACCATGCAGTGGGATCTCCCTCTCATTTATACCATTTTCTCAGACTCAGAGGCTCAAGTTATTAGACAGATTCCTCTAAGTCCATGCAGGAGTCAAGACGTGCTAACTTGGAGATGCTCCAGCAATGGAAAGTTCTCTGTTAGGAGTGCTTACTACCTTCAAGGGTCAATCACAGAGGAGAAAATGGGGCAGTCCTCAAACCAGAATTCCAACTCGAAATTCTGGAACACAGTGTGGAGTATTCAAGCACCTCCAGCTACTAAAGCCTTCCTATGGAGAGCTGCCAGTGAATCCTTAGCTACTAATTTGAACCTGGCTAAAAGAAAGATGGGAGATTCACCTCTATGCCCTATCTGTTTCCTTATTCCTGAATCAGTAACTCATGCTATTTGGTCTTGTGGTGCTGCCCAAGATGTTTGGGCCTTGAGCTCAAGAAGAATTCAGAAGCTAAGTGTTCTTGAAGGCTCATTCAGAGACACTTTAGCCCCTATTTTGGCTCACTTATCCCCAGGGGAGTTCACAGAGTTTGCAGTCACAGCAAAAGCAATCTGGCATAGGAGGAATACTTGGTTATTTGATCAGCAGTTCCAACCTCCATCTCAAGTGTCTAAGAATGCCCAAGCCGAATTGGCTGCTATCAAGCTATGGCTCGAGAAGAGATTGAAGCAGCCTATAGCACAAGAACTCAAAACCAGCAGATGGATTGCTCCTCCATCAGGGTCCTACAAAGCTAATTGGGATGCTGCCATTGACAAAGACAAACTGAAATTGGGGATTGGGGTGGTTGTTAGAAACTCAGAAGGCTTGGTTATGGCTTCACTTTGCTCATCCATGGACTTATCCCCTGATCCTCTCCTGGAGGCTATAGCAGCTCGGAGAGCTTCCTCCTTTTGTGCAGAATTGGGACTTCACCAGATCATCCTTGAAGGTGACTCTCTCTCGGTGGTAAAGGCAATACAGCACAATGAGAAAAGCTGGAGTACAACTGGTCTGGTTATCAAAGACATTAAAATTATGCTTTCTAAGTTCTTGTCTTGGTCTGTTTTGCATGTTTGTAGGAAAGCTAATGTAATCGCCCATCAATTGGCTAAATTTGGTCTCACTTGTACTGAAGAGTGTGTTTCCATTGAGGACTATCCTCCTTGTATCCAGCACATGTTCTAATGAATGCAATAGCTATTTTCAAAAAAAAAAAAAAAATGCATGTTTGCAAAACTAAGCAGTCGGTGGATTTGAAGAATATTATTCTTGGTTTGCTTTCCATCTCATCTCATCTCATCTAATTTTTTTAAACTTCTAAATAAAATACACAAAAACAATTTCACTATTCTAAATTCCAAAACAAAAATATTATTAGAAAATTATATTTTAATAATATTTTATTCAATCTTCAATTTTCATCTCACCTTATCTACGTAACCAAACGAGACATTAAGCACATGGGATCTCCTCTCTATATAGAGTTGTGCTACGGATTAGCCACTTTTCACGGCTGATCCGTAGCACACATGACATGTCCTCTTTCTTTTTATTTTTCTTTTTTTTTAGCAAAATCCCATTTTCCCCTCCCCACCCGATTCCCTCTCCCCCACTCGATTCCCTATCTCGCCTCATTGCCTTACCCAGCTCAGTCGTGCGCCACCTGCAGTGCCACCGCCCACCACCATCGGCTCCCCCTTGCGCCGGCAACCTCCAACCACCTGTAGTGCCCTGTGCTTGACTGAAGCCCCCACGCGTTGCGCCCCCACGCAAAACCCGAAATGGGTTCTCTTAACTGTTTGTCGCTGCTACCGCTACCGTCGTCAACCTCCAGCCCCACCATCGAGCACCACCAAGCCCCTTGACCTCCCCCCTAGCCCCGTCGAGCACGGCAGCCCTATCCCTCTCTTTCTCGAAATGGGTTTCAACCATACGGGTTCTGCAGTGCCACCGAGCCGCACGCCGCCACCTCAAGCTTCCCTCAGCCACCAGTAGCTTCACTGCACCTCCCTCAACCCTCCATGCTCAATCATGCCTCTCATTTGGCCTACGGGGGGTACGAGTGGAGGAGAGGATGGCGATGCCGGATGGAGGTGGGGATGGAGGAGAGGATACCGATGCCGAGTGGAAGAGAGGATGCCGACATAGGCGGGTGGTGGGGGTGGGGGGAGAGGATGGGCGATGGGCGGGGATGGGGGGCTCGGGTCACACAGGGTAGAGGGAGCAAGAAGAAACATGAAATGAGAGAGAATGAGATTTTTTGGTCATTTTACTTGGGATACATAAGGTGTGTCTCGGTTGATCCAGAATAGTGGCTGATACCAAGATTTATTCCTCTATTTTATGTAGAGGAAGAAAATCTATTGTTGTAATTAAGTCATTATTTATTTATAAATAATGAAAAGAGAGGGAATCTCTTGGCTCAAAGATGGGGATTTTCACTCTCAATTAATTCAATGATTTTGATCTAAAGCAAATGCTACATCCACCGAAGATCCATTCAAAAAGTGTTTTTAAATGAGTTTATAAATTTTTTCTTTTTTTCAAAAAATGTTTAAAGGGATTTAAAAAATGCTTGAAAAAAAAACACAAAATAAAAAAGTACATTTGCACTTCTAGGTAGGAATCCTCCGACTCTAGCAGGACCCTTTGATCTAACAATTCTTCTACAGGCACACGGGATGGGTACACGCGGGGGAATCAGCTGACGTGGTATTATGCCACGTCACCCGATATATTTAAAAAAAAAACAAAACGAAATGCGGGAAACGAAAAACACAAGTCTGGTTCTACTCTCGAGATTTTCCTCCATAGAATTATTCTCGCCGACTCGCAATGAAGCGTTGCTTTACGCTTCTTCTCCACAGGAAGGTTTCGAACAGAGAGAGGCCGCAGCAAGCTCCTCATCCGCGACAACATCACAGGGAGTGTTAAGAACCTTGATAGTTGTGGATAATATGATTGCTTGTGTGCTGGATAGTTGTGGATAATAGGATTGCTTGTGTGCTTGATAGTTGTGGATAATAGGAATGGTGATGGAAATGGTGGAAAACGATGGCTGTAATGAATAAGCACTGCAGGTGTATGATAAAATGCTTGAAATGGAAATAAACTTGATAGCTACGGGAGTACTTCGAGGGCTCCCAAACCTCCTTACAAATTCCTCTACCAATGCTCAAAGTTCAGAGATGCGTTCTCACTCACATTTCCTTGCCTTAAGACCCTGACCCCTCTAACAGAATTGAGACAACTATAATCTGACCACTGCCTCTTGCTATCCAGATGATAGCTTGAACGCACCGTTTGGAAGACTCTTCCAAACGTTGCGTTTCTACATTTATTTAAACGGTGCGCAGCACCTTACATATTAAAAACAACATACTTAACTAAACGACTCCACACCAGCCCAGCAATTGCCTCTTCATGACGTCGTTCCACTCTTGACTTATTCTTCATTTCTCTTCTTAGCCCGACAGTTCCAGATCACTTCACAGTTCACCCACTTCGAGTTCCTCTTCACTTCTTCTTCTAGTGGCTTCTGTCGGAACCCTAACAAGGAGCCCGGTATGTTCCGTTTGCGGCCTCGTCCAGGAGTTCGACAACTTCAATGCCCAGCTCGGTGGCCTCAATGGCCCCTAGGGCACCTTCGTTCGCATCAACACCGCAGGTACTAGCACCCTTCACAATTACAAGGAAACGAAAGTCTACGTGGCCCAAACCCTAATCGAAAGCATCACATTTAGCTTCAGTTTGTCTAGTTCCAAACCCAACGACATCAAAACAATGATCCATCATTGAGAACGAATTCGGCCATGGCGATTGGTTCCTTATTCAAATCGGCGCTTGCGCCTATGTCGTGATGTGGAAAGATAACAAATTGTTATCGATTGCCGAGGTGGCGTCGATTATTGGTTGTGATATTTTCTAATTAGGTAGAATGGTTTCGCGTGTGGCCGATTTCTTGGACTTGAAAGGGCCTTAGGAGTTTCCAAAATTTGACATCGTGGCCTCTTTCGAACAGACAATGAGGAATAGCCCAAGGTTTACGGGAGTGGGGAGGGATAAGGTGGCAAGAATGTTCAAGCAGGGGATATTTCTCATTCAGTGTGCAGAGAGGTCGCCTGCTTGATGAAGAGAAGTGTTCGCACGAAGGGGAGGATGGGATTTCACAAGTTGAAACGAGGAGGATTCACACGAAGTGGATTATCCAAGTTGAAACACAGTGTTGCTTCTGGCGTCCACATGGAGGGCCCGAGTAAGCGACGTGTACCACTCCCGGGTGCAAATAGTGTTTTCTTGATCTAATGCTTATCTTATTGTTCTTGCTAAAATTAAAGAAGTACATGAACATGGGTCTGGAAACATGTGATCAACATCCAAATTAGTTTGAGAGAGAGAGAGAGAATAAAGAAACATGTAGATACGCCTTAAGCCGCCCGAGGAGCCATGAATGGTGCCTAACAAGTTAAAACCTATACTATCAAAATCAAGGGGTCGAAAACATTAGTTCAAGTTATAGGGAACAGACCAGCCTTTTTCTATATTATCTCTAAAGAAAAGACGACAAAAAATATTTCCTCAACAGCCATGTACTCTGTTTAACAAAGATATTAGCAGTCCAAATGACAAACCGCTGGTTGTAAATTTGCTTCACATTTGCTAAAACCGCCGGATATCTTTAGGTGGCTTGAAATTAAGGGGATGAGTTTCTGGTGTGGCATTCTCGTCCTCTTTCCACATTTTAATTGTCTTGTCGGCTTCACAACTAATCAGTCTCGAACCAGTTATGTCATAGGAGAGAGCATAGATACCGGCTTCACTGTCCAATGAGCCTGAAAGCAAGAATTTAAGTTTATATATATATACACAAAGAATTCAAGTTTTTAAACAGTGACAAACTTGACTCGTTTTCAGGTCACCCCTACTCCAACAATCAAAAAGAGAGAGAAGTGCTCAAAATGCATACCAGGTTGTACAATTGTTTGGGCTTGCTGAAAATTGTGACCACTCTTCCAATCCCAGAACCAAAGGCTCCCATTGTCACCTAACATAAACAAAAGAAGGGGGGAAGATTAGAAAAACGTCTATTTATTTCTAGAAACCTTGTTGACTTCAGTGTGGAAATACAAGCACACTCCTCTCAAAAAAGAAGATAGAAAAATAAAAAAAGAAGTACGAGAATATATAAAGTAGATGGCGAACCTAGACATCAGGCACCTCCAATATAAAATTTAATTCACAATCAACATGTATCAAATCCCTACCTCCTGTAGCCAGCACACCCTCTTCATTGACAGCCATTGCATTAATTATAGTTTTTTGTTGAGAGCTGCTCAAAAACCACCAACATCAGAATATCAGTTCATCACTAGACAAACTAAACAAATATTAGTTGAGGGGGAAAAGTGTACCATTTCACTGGATGCGCAGAGTGGGATATTACATGGTGATTTTTAACTGATTGCAATGTTAGTTATTCACAAGGAGTAAAAAAGACATAAAAGTATATGAACAAAAAAGGGAGGGTGCATCTTTGCAATCAATTTCTTCTTAAAAGAGGGGAAAAAGTTATAAAGTTCTATGTATTAGTAGTTCGCCACTTCAAACTATCAGCAAATGGGTCATCTATGCAATCTCACTTGGTTATTTCAAAACAGAGAAAAGAAAAGAAAAGAAAAACGTAGTGATCTCAATCATACAGTCATACTGAACACTATCCAAAAAATTAATTGTGATCTCACTCATATTAAACAATCAGACAGAATACTAATATTAACGAGGATGAAAGCAAGTTGTCTGAAAATGCACATGGAAAAGAAAATTTGGCTCAGAACTCACAGCATGTTGTGTAAAAACTCCCCTTTTGGCAGGTTAAATTTCTTGATGTTGTCAGCTGATGCAGATGCAAAACAGTGCCTGAGAAAAAGAGCAGATAGATAATATGTTTTCATAAAAGGATGATATTAAAACCACGGCTCAGTATAGCACATACTCTTTAGGATGCTGTGCCATTGCTCGCACGGACTTTTTATGGTGTGTGAGAGTTAACATTGTTTTTCCTGCAAAGCAGCAGTTTATAGGTAAAAAAATAGTGACGGTATTCAAATTGGGAAAAAGAAATCAATGACAGAAATCCAAATTACCAAATCTGAGGTCCCAGAATTTGATGGTCGAGTCATGAGAGCCAGTAACAACTTGTGGATCCTGAAACAATAAGAAACACATTATATATATCACACAACTCAAATCCACCCCACCCCCATATTAACGGACAAATCCACATAATTAACAATAAAAAAAAACCCCAAACCAACATTTGGAGATATTCATACAAAACTACGAATAATAACAGCATATCCCCTTCTTCTTCCTTTCTTCCTTTCCACAACTCAGAAAAGAAATTAATACTAAAGTAGCAAAATGTGGCCCTCGTAAATATAGTATCAGCAGTGCAATCAGGATTTTAAAAGAAAAGCATATACAAAAAAAAAAGGAATCCACATACCATAGGTCGAGTAAACACCGAGCAGACAGTGTTATCGTGGCCAGATAGAGCAAAAATTTGTGCCTTGCTACGAATATCCCAGACCTAGACATTGTTGTATCAAAACATACAAATTCATATTTTTCATCCCAATTTCTCAAAACAATGCTAACAATCACTAAGTGTAGAAGCTAAAAATACAGCAGCTGTTATGACATTGCAGAAAGTAACTTCTGTCATACTACTTAACTGCATACCCGGCAGACAGAATCACGTCCCCCGGTCAGCAAAACGTCAATAGTGGGATGGAGAGCCAAGCAATAGACACCACTTAGATGACCATGATAAGATCGGATGGCCTGCACAGCAATTAATATGTTTGATAAGAATCAGAGTGACTAAAACAAGAGAGCATTGAAGTTTTTTATTTCATGGAGGTTCTAACCTTATTCTGCTCAAGGTCCCAACATTTAACTAGTTTGTCATCACCAGCAGAAAACATGTAAGTATGTTTGCTGCTGACAGCAAGGCCTGCAAAAGAAAACACACTTTTTTAGCCATCTTGTGCCCAATAATATAGCCATTAACCATACCATAATTAGGCACTAAAATTTCTATAACATCAATAATTTGTTAGGAGCTGACCTCGTATTTGTTCAATGTGTCCTGTTAGTGTGAGTTTTAGCCTTCCACTTCCCACATCCCATATCTAGTCAGGCAAAAATAACAACAAAAACACTCATTTGTTGTTCCTCACAAAGAAATGTCACAAGTGACTGGCATTAGGGTAGTTGCATAATCATAGTCTTTGGTTTTCAAATCACAGAAGAGATTGCATGACCAGAGTCAGTTTGGAAATAAGAGACTCTCTATCTCCTTATCCACCTCGCAATAACTGAGCTTTGGAATAGAGCAGTCTTTTAGTTTACTTCGCTCACTTTTGCCAGGTTTTCTGCCCAAGTTCCCCAGAGCAGTTTCTAAAGATAATAATTTCCTAAACATTTCCAAGTTTACATCAGGTAATGCTGAACCATCCAATCAGGATAATTTTGGATAAACTAGACAATTTCTGACTAGACAAGAAATTCTAACGTGATGCTAGAGAGAGCAGGGGCAGTAAATGTTAGACAACAGGAACGAGATAAAATTTTTAAAGGTACCAATGGAAGCCCAAATGATCATGATATCATTCATCAGAACAAGTACGTGGCACTAATTTCATGAACTAAATTGAAGCTGGATACCTTGATTGTGCGATCAGCAGAGCCGGTACAAAACCACGTATTACTTGGATCAAATGCAATAGATCTCACCCATCCCAAGTGGCCACTGATGACCTACAGAAATGAAAATGCATAATGTTAAAATGTAAAAGAAAAGATGCAGCAATTTAAAGTTTCTTCAGAAAAAAAAAAAAAAAAAAAAGGCACACAATTTATTCCTTTTTCTTTTAAAAAAGAACAAAATTTAAATCTTAAAACTTTCACACAATCATGCAGTTTAGTTTTTTTTTTTTTTAAGAAACTATTTAATGCAATACTACAATGGAGGCTTACCCTGTAAGTCTTCCATGGAGGATGCCATACAGGACGTGGCCATTTGCTTGGGATTCTTTCCATTATTGCAGATGTAGATAAATTCCTACAAGAAGGAAAACAAAGCAATCTAAGTCAAATTGTGCTATGTGCCAGACAATAAAATTGATACGCATGATAATGCAACATAGTCTACAATCCACTTTCGAACTTCAATTGTCTACTGGTTTCTTAGAGAGAGAACTGAGAAAAGTCAATTCCATTTCCAATGCTCCCTAACTGCATATTTGAAGAAAAATATATGATGACAAGTATTAAAGTGCATCTAAGCATAATGCATGTGCATTTCAACAATAGACTGCATGTGTGCTAAGATACAGAAATACTTGTTTCCCAAATTAAGGCTCTTTGCTTATCCTCAACAAAATATGCTAAAACCATTGTTTGTTTTTCCTTAAATCATAATCATAAATCCCTTTGAAGGGATTGGTTGTCAAATTAACCATTCTTTGTTACCCCCATCATAAATAAAATAATGAAGCTAAAACCTTTCAGATGACCCTGAAGCAGAAACAACTGCAGTGCTTTTGCTGGGTAGACCAATATCATTCCTGGAAAAAAAAAAACATGAATCATCAACACTAGTTCAATACAATGAAAAGTGTTTCCTAAAAAAAAGAATGTTAAAGAAGAAAAGAATAGCAGCTATAGCTCTGGAGAAAACTGACTGAACCAACTTACACAACCAAATTGGTTGAATTCAATGAGGATATCAGTGATATTTGGTTTTAAATAATTAGAAACCAAATAATTGGCATCCAAAAGACTATATAACCGAAACAAAAGTGAACTGGTTATATACTAATTAGAAAAGGTGTAATATAACCTACACCTACCCCCATAAAGTCCCCATCAAACAACGTAGACCCACAAGTTGAGTGGTAGACCATAGGGTACTTCTTCTAAGACATGTACTATATAATTTGGCTTTTGGAGAGAAGTGAAAGATTAAAATTTAAGGGAGCTGACTGGTAGTTGTTTCAAATATATTCTTTATAATCAAAAGTTGGAACAAAAGATAAACATACATATGTGAAAATCATATGTACCTAGAAAACAGATTTTTTTTATCAGTAAAAAAAAAAAATCCATTTTTTAGGTACATATGATGATACAGATGCAACACAATCTCATGGCCACAGGCCACATCATTTGTGACTATGAAGTTGTATACATGTGATTTTAACCCAAATAAGTAAAAATCTCATTTGGTTCCTCGGAATATCCTTGATCTTTCATCAACCTTTGTAATACCCCATATGATAAGGATAAGAGTAGGTGGTGAATGAGATCCCACATTGCTTGGAAAGGAAAAATTATTGCTCTTTATAAGGTTCCAATGGGGTTTCAATTGTATCATTGACTAGTTTTTTTGGAGTATAGGCCATGTGGTTTGGGTCTTCCATTGGGGCATTACAAAATGGTATCAGAGTCTATCCTACCAGAAATGTGAGACTTTAGCCATGCCACCTACAACGGACAGGCCCGACGAGGACGTTGGGAATTTAAGGAGGAGAGATTGTGATACCCCATATAATAAGGATAAGGATACGTGGTGAATGAGATCCCACATTGCTTGGAAAGGAAAAGTTCTTGATTTTTATAAAGTTTCAATGGGGTTCCAATTGTATTATTGACTAGTCCTTTTGGAGTATAGGCCATGTGGTTTGGGCCTTCCATTGGAGCGTTACACTGTAACAACCCGATCCTAATATTAGGCTATAGATACATTTTATGTATTTTTCTTATAGCTATAATATTTTTTATTACTATTATTATTATTATTATTATTACTATTATTATTATTATTACTACTACTACTGCTATTAACCGATTTTGAGTTTGTAATAGAGTTCTTCTCCTCGTTTCTTTCTACCTTCACTCAAGTAGTTATCTCCTAGTCGAATAGGTCTCCTAATGGGAAACCAACTCCCAACTCCAAACTCAACCAACCCAGTTCATGTTCGGCTTCTCCACCCCGCACGTCTCTCACCGTAACATGCACATGCACGTACGTCTCTCTTCTCCTTAGCGTTAGCGTTCTGTTAAACTTCACAGTCCACGCACGTCTCCATTCTATTTTTCTGCAAACCGTCCCTTTATATATAGAACTCGTACGTGATAGACGAAAATACCTTCGGCCGCAGTAGCTCCATGGTTTCACAACAAACCACACGAACACTACTCAGTGAGACGCAGCAACCGAAAAGGGACTCGATGATGGAAACACCGCGAACGAGCACCTTCATGGCCAGCCGCTTCTACCCAAGCAACCCGTGAGCTTCACTCTTCGGATCATCCCAGTAACCAGCAGCCACCCACACGGAAACCACCCCAAACTCCTCCACGTCGCCTCCCCAGCACCAACCATCACTCATCGGCATCACCGCTGCCCAGCACCCGAAGCCAAGCTCCACGCACGGCAGCCCCTGTTTTTCACACCGAAAAACAGAGCACCGCTGTCCCCGTCGCAAGCTGCCCAGCTGTGAACCACCCCGTGCAGAGCACCATGTAAGCCAACGGCCAGCCACATCTCTTCCACCCCGTGCCGACTTGTATGCCGAGAACCACCACTGCCGAGAACCCAACTCAACAGCGTTGTGGCCTCTTGCACCCGTAGATGAGCAACTCAACGTAGCCAGTCCAAGTGGTTTTGCCAGCCACCTCAAGGACGTCGGAGCACCACCACGGTGCCAGAAACCGCCGACCAGCACAACCTCCAGCCACCCATAGCCGCCGCACGTCAGCTTCTCCTCCACGGTGAGCCCCTGCTTCGCACGTCTCCTTCTCCCTATCCCGAGCCTCTGTTTCCTCTAATGATATAAGTTGTGTTTTCAGCATGTGTTTAGTTGATAAAATTACAAATATGCCCTTTAAATCTAGTATATTGAAGGGCTACTTTTATAAAGACTTATATTTCATGATTTGGGTTTAACGATTAAGTTGGGCTACCTTTAAATTAAATATATTAGCCGTATGTTATTAAGTGTTAAATTAAGATTTAGTTATATTAATAGCCTATAATAATTTTATATTGAATACTATTAAGTTTATTTGTATAAATCGAGTGTTTCCACCAGTTGTGTGTTTATTAAACTTAGATATTTAAATATATATATATATAGATAAAGTTATATATTTAATAATATTGAAAGATTTGATATTATATTAGTATTTAAATTTCAATGGTTAATCATTTATTTTAAATACTTTAAATCTATGTTATGAAGTGAACCTCTAATATTTTTTTAGTAGATTTTGATATATTTATGCTATTGAAGTGTACATTTTCAAAATAAAGAAATATGTTAAGAGTATTAAAATAGTATTAGATTTCTTATAAGATTGAATAATTATGTTAAGGAAGGAAAACTATTTTAAATAATTTAAGTTATAAACTTTCATTGAACTTATATTAAACAGAATATTTTATTCATTTTACAGTATGAATTTTATTAAGTAGGATATTAGGATATGGTTCCTAGACAGATTTAGTGACGTTTAATACTTTATATAGGTGACGCGTTACGAAGTGAGATTCAGAAAGTAGCGCTACGAGGTAAGTTATTTGATCACAAAATTAGGATCATCACAGTTCAGCTTATATTTAAGTATTATTCAAGCCAGTTCATTGACAGCCTTTGTTTATGTACCACTCATGTCATATGCAAGCATGTCATTCAACATAGCACACGATCATATCATTCTGCATCATGTTAAATTTCAGAAATTATAATTATATATGTATTATGTCATGCATCTCATGGTCATAAGACACATAAGCTATCTTAAGTTCAAGTGCAAGATAAGATCAGATCAGTTAATCAGATGGTCATTCAGATGCATGGTACCAATGCAGTTCAGTTTCAGGATGGATGTACAAGCCACGGACTCAAGCGTGGTCCACCATAGTATGCCAAAATACTATCAGCGGCTCCCCTTGTGGCCACGGGACGTGGGGCCGGTGCACAACCTCGCACACAGGGTTAAGTGTGTTGGCCAGTCAGTTAAATCAGAACAGTCAGTTAAATCAGTTCAGTCAATTCAGTTAAATCAGTTCAGTCAGTTCAATTAAATCAGTTCAGTCAGTTCAGATAAATCAGTCATGCATAAACATCAATATGATCAGTCATGAATTTTAAGTTCTCAGCATGAAAACTTGTATGAAAACCTTATGTTTAGTATGTTAACGTTGTGATGGATTTCTTACTGAGTATTCGACTCATTTTAGTTTGTTTTCATGATTTTAACCACCCAGGTGAGGATGATGATTACGAGCAGACAGGCCAGGATTAGAATGAGCATTTATTTTAATTTCATACCTTTTAGAAGAAATCTATTTTATTGCTTTTATAACATAACTTTTATTCAGTTTAATCATTTAAGTTTTTAAAAACATTTTTATCAGACAAAGTTTTTATGAAATAAATCCTAATTGTTTTTATTAAATATGAGATCTCTTGACGGGTTTATTTTATGAAAAACACGTGGCACTCCTAGCCTACGGGAAGGGGGTGTTACATACACCCTCAATCCCTATTCTCAATCAGTGAGCCCCCATCTCCCTCATCTCTCACAACATCTCTCATCACCATCTCTCAACTTCCATTGTCTCTTCCTCCACCACCATATCCTCAGTCTTTTTTTTATAAGTATATCCTCAGTCTTTTTTTATACACCTTACTATATTCTTCTCTACCTCAAGAACCGGAACAAGATTATTCACTTAAGATCTAGAAGATTATATCTGGAGAAATGGTAGAGAATCTTCTGGTTGCAGTGTGAGCAAAATTAAGGGAGTGAGGAAGGGTAGAGAATACTTACATTGCCTTTGGTTGAATGGATGGACCAGCGACTAAAGCATTTTGAGCTCCTCCCTTCTGGAGATCACTAGAATCCTCTGGGCCTGCAAAACAAAAACAGCGTTTTAAGAAAAATATCGGTCATGATTGCAGTGTGAGCAATATTACACCTAATATCAACATCATTCCAGAAAAATGAAGTAAAAAAAAATGCACCAACATATTTTCTTCTTGCATTTTGCCTCACTTAAAAAAATTGCCTTCAGGGGTGCTTTTGTCTTCCAAATACTCAGCGGACTGTGAACTTAGAAGGGCATCAAAAGATCTTCTTCAGCTCCCCCCCCCCCCCCAATATGGATAGAGTACAGTAGATCATAGAACTCTAGAAAAGCAGTAACTTCCCAATCTTGTGCATTTCTGAAGCATGTAACGTTCCATTGGAGAGTGCCATTAGATAGGATTAAGAGGTCCACAATTGAGGCTTCTTTCATTCTTGCCATGCCATAGAATTCTGGATGAACTTTCTTGAATGCCACATCGCCAAACCATACATTGTGCCAATATTTGATTTTGGATCCATCACCCACTTCAAACAGGTATTTCTCTAATACGTGTCACATCATCTTCTTATGTGTTTCCATAGTCCCACCCCATATGGCCCACTTACCTCATTCGAACACCATCTTCCTATGGTTCACCATACTTTGATTCTATGACGGCTCTCCACAATGCTCCCCATTCATTGTGGTATCTCCATAGCCCTTTTCCAAGCAAAGCTTTGTTAAAAAATTGCAAATTCCAAATATTTAATCCTCATTCCGGTTAGGGGAGCATACCGTGGCCCATTTTACCAAGTAGAATTTAAACTCATCGTTCATTCCCCCCCCCCCCTCCAAAAAAAAAAAGAAATTAAGTTGAAGTTTCTCCATGCAATGAGCCACCTTGGTGGGAATCAGAATTAGGGATAGAAAGTGGGTTGGCAAGCTGGAAATGGTACTTTTGATTAAAGTGACCCTACCACCTCTAGATAGATACATCATCTTCCAATTAGCCAATTTCTGCTCTATTTTTTCTAGTACATCGTCACAAATATATTTTGGTTTGAACAGGTCACCCAAAGGAAGACCCAAATATTTCATCGTCAGCTGAGATATCTTACATTCCATAATGTAAGCCGTGCTCTCCACATTCGGAACATCCCCCACTGAGACTAATTCTGATTTAGCCAAGTTCACCTTCCACCCCGACGCTGAATTTACATGAAAAAGTCATAGATGACCCCTACTTGATCAAAACAAATGAACAATAGAGTTCATGTACTGCAATACCAGTCAGAAATAATTTTATCAAGTGATTCACTAGTAGGGAAGACCGCCACAACACAGGTGGAAATGTTAATATATCCAAAGCTTGACAGATAAATGACATTGTTTTCCACACTCCAGTGATTTAGTTACGGTTTGAGAACTAAATCACCAATTAAAGAACTAAATTAATTATTAATTCAATCATTATTTTGGATCATTACAATATTAAAAAATTACCCGTAAGAGAAAGGGTATTAGGAGGCACCGGAGGTTGAGCACCGCGATCCAATGCAACGGCATTAGCTTCGCTAAGAGGTCGACTCGTCGTGGCTTTGGTTCCTAGATACTCATGGCTAACCTACAAAAGCGAATTAAGCTTTAGTTCAAAATCCAAAAACTTGAAACCATCCGATATACGCTCCGGGATTTGTTTACTTTTCATACACGATTAAAGAACCCACAATTTTTAAATGAACGGAAAACCCACTGACCTTGTGGCTCATGCGAATTTTCTTACTGCACAGCAATGAAAAAAAAAAGAAAAAGAAAACAATTAGGTCACAACGAAACTAGAGCCATAACGTAATTTCAGTAGGGGCAAAATACATAGATTTGAGGGTAAACCTCTCCGGGTCAGGAGGAGCGAGGTGGCCATGGAGAGGAGAGAAGAGATCAAGGGCTCGCTTGAGGGATTTGAAGCTCAGCTTCTTCAGCGACTGTGGCTCCACTGGTTCCATCTCTAGGGAGGGCCCTGGCATCTTCGAGTCCCAGAACTTACTCTGCAAGTGTCCCGAGTCTGCTGAGCTGCTTCGAATGAATTTGTGATTTTTTTAAAAATGTTTAAAAATGATTTAAAAAATATTTAAAAATAATATAATATATATATATTTGTAATCATGAATTGCGTAACCGCATAAATATTGTATAATTTTTTTTAAAAGAATTTGTACAATATTTTTGAAAAAATTTAATAAATACGATATTAATATAAAAATAATTAATTTTTTAATAATATATCTTATTATTTTTTAAATAAATAACAATATAGTATTATATAATCGTCAATGGCTCTAATACCAAAGACGTATATCTCAGGAAATAATATATTACTAGTTAGTAATAATAGTTTAACAATAATAATAGGCGGAATAACCAGTCATATGCATGAGAACAAGTAAAACAGGCGATATAATCGACTATATACATGATAGAATAAATAAGATAAAAGATATTTACAAAATCAATTTTATTAAAGACATAATATTTACAATGACACTAATTCTCAGGAGAGTTGAAGGTAGAAGACATGAAGAAATGAAGGTTAATTTACAAAAGATAGACTTTAGAGAGTGAGGAAAACTGGAGAGATTTGGACGAGAGAGGAAAATGCTTCAGATCAGAGATTTCGGAATGCCTTTTCTTCTTTACAGACTCCTTTATATAGACACTAGAACAGTACAAAACAGTAATTCTAATAATACATTAACAGTACCAATACGTGAAAAAGAACTACAGTAACTAACTCTAATAATACATGAACAGAACCAACTCGTGAATAATATGTACAAAGTCATTTGTCGTTTTCTTAGATAATAATTTCGAGCAATGACAATAATCTGACTTAAACAATCTAGTCAATAATATGAGGCGAAGTTCCTTATCTTTATTCTTTTGAGGAGATAATATTTCTAACAATTTTAATCTTAGAATTACATAATCTGAGGATCATAATTTGCTAATTCCAGTTCAAACGAGTCTTTGGAATCCATTAGAGGTACTGGATGATCAGACGAATAATCTCGAAAAGGAGAGGCGGCTGAGTTATTCTGAGAGTGAGAGGCTTGTTGAGAGGGAGAGGCCTAATGGACTGATGATAATGCAGGTTGCTGTAATGGAGATAATTTGGCTGGATGTTGTGCGTCTTATTCATCATCGCTATCTGAAACTTGTGACATTGTTTCAGCTAATATTTTCAAATCTTTCTTGCTGTAATGGATGCTAATTGTACCTGAAATCTACTCCGTTGGACCAAAACCTCTAGAGCCTTGGTAATTTTTGAAAACATTTTTAAGACATGATCATAATTGTATTTTTCCTACCATTTGACAAAAACTTGGCGGGTTAAAAACATAATGGTTTTGAGAGAGGGATGAGCTTTGATAATATATTCTCACTTCATAATTCAGTTTAATTTTATTTTGAGAAAGAAAAGAAGAAGTGGTGAACAATGGCTTAATGCTGGTGGACTGTCATCTTGTGAAATAAAAATCCGAAAACTTTCCTGGAGGGGGAGAGGAAGGAGAAGTGGTTCAGGTACATAATGATCTCACCAAAGTGAAAACCATTTAAGAAGTGTCTTGATTTCTTGTAATTTATCAAAATGAATGAACCACGAATGGTGCAAATTTTTGTTTTGTTTTAAAAATATTTTTGTCCATACCTGCTAATAATCATATTATGGCGGATCATAGGGCTGAGAAAACTTTCTTGTCAAATAGGGATTTTTTCCCCATTGTTCCAAAATGAGAACCTGTTTAATGGTAATTTTATGAAATGCAATAATTGGAGATGCAGGTGGAGATGGTTGAGTTTGAATGGAATAAGGGATCTCAGAGAGAATAATTGAGTCGGTGTCTACTAATATAAATTCATAAAAATTTTAGATTTTCTTAATGTTTTGTGGGATATAATGCCAATATGGTAGAAGAAAAGTATCAAGTAATTTTTGGTGGTCAAACAGGTGTTGAATTTCAAGTTTGATGGGGAAGACTGGGTGCTAGTGAGATTTAATAATAATAGGAGATGCAGAAGGTTGAGATAATAATTGAGAACTAATAATTTGAGAAGGAGAAGGAGAAGAAGGGGAAACAATTTTGGAGTATGTTGGTAATTTTGGAGAAGATAATGGTAAAAATGGATTATAAGATGGTCTAATATTTTGTGGTAATAACCCCAGTACTGTATATGGTCTTGGAGTTGCAAAAAGGCAAGGTGAAGGATAAGGTAGGGATGGAGGCAGTGCATAAAAAGATTTAGACTTTACTTTTGACTTGGAGGAAAATATGATTTTTTCTATAAAAATTCTCGAGATAGAAAATCAAGAAGAGAATTAGAGTCTCCTTTAATATGATCAATTTCAAAATAAAAAATACTTAATATAACTTGTCATCTAGTAAATATTTTTTTAGCAGCCAGGTTTTTTACATCTTTAATCAAACTTCCTTGGTTGATTTACAATCTATTCTAAGTAAAAACTTGGTTTAACAAATCATCTTGAAATTTAGAAATACATAATACAATAGCTAAAATCTCTTTTTTAATTATACTATAATTCTTTTGGGCAGGATTCCAACATCCTGAATGGAATCGAACAATCTGTTCCAAATCATTAGATAATTTTTGTTGCATGATTCCTCCGTAACCAAGATTAAAGGTGATGGGATTCCCAAACATGATAATTTTTTAACATGAGACTTAATTTGTTTTATAATGTTTTTATATTTTTCTATACATAGAGGTGGATTCTTTTTTAATCTTTTAAATAATGGTTTACATAATGGCCTGAGAGATTGATAAAAATCTACAACATAGTTGAGACTTCCCAGAAATCTTTGTAATTATTGCTTATCTTTTATTTCATCTGAAAACTTATCAGCAAATTCTATTGCCCTACTAATTAGTATAATAGTCCCTTGATAAATATCATGTCTAAGGAATCTAATTTTGTTTTGAAATAATTTTATTTTTGGTGATGAAACAACTAATCCATTTTGTTTAATAATTTAAACAAAAGTATTTAAGTATTTCCAATGTTGTTCAATAGATGAAGAAAATATTAACACATCATCTATATAAACTATTGAAAAATGAGTAAAATGGATAAATATTTCATTAATAATATTTTGAAATTCAACAGGGGCATTTTTTTAATCCAAACGGCATAACATTTCATTCATAATGACAAAATGGGACTATAAAAGCTGTTTTATACCGATCTTTTTCAGCAATTTGGATCTGCCAAAACCCAATTTTCATATCAAATTTTGAAAATACTATAGCGTCATAAAGACCGGATAACAAATATTTCTTATTGGGGATTGGGTATCTAATCCATTGTTATACTTTATTTAAAGGTTTATAATTGATAACTAGCCGATTAACCCCTCTTTCTAATTCTGTCTGTTTTTTGACATGAAATGCAACACAACTTTATGGTGATTTATTTTTCCTAATAAATCATTTTGTTACTAAATCATTAATTTCTTTTTTGCAGAATTCTAATAATTTATTATTCATTTGGATTGGTCTGGCCTTAGTTGGAATATTCTTTTCAGAAAATTCTCTCATAAGGTAATTTAACTATATGTTGTTTTCTATTCCAAAAAACATTAGGTAGGTTAAAGCATACTTCTTTTTCAATTATAGTTTTAAAATTATCAATTTTTTGAGTTAATAACGAATCTTTTAATTGTTCTTCAATTCTTATATATTTTAATTCTTGTTTTAGAAAAATTATTTGTTTTTCTTTTCTTTTAATCCTTTTTTTGTTAAAAAATTAATTTATTTAGTTAATAAAACTTCTTTTAAGGAATTAATTTCCTTTGATACAGGAGGAAATAAAAATTTAAATTGAATTTCTTGTCCAAGTATTTTTGTGGAAATGCCTTCTTCCGTTACAGAGAAATGGTAAAGTAATGCGAGGAATAGATTTCCTAATATTACTTTGGTGTTAATATTTTTTACCAAAATAAATGTTGTTTTAAAACAAATTTCATGATTGCAAATATGTGCATTAGATAATTTATAATTTATGTTTAATTTTGTTCCATTAGTTTGGGATAATGTCTCATTGGTTTTTTCAAAATACTTAGAATGTATTAATCCTTTTTGTATACAATTTAAATCTGTTTCTATGTCTAATAGAGCAATTGTAATAAAAGAAAATTTCTGATTAATTGAGACCGTCACTTCAGTATACCATTTTTGAAAATTTATCTTATTAAGGATATTAATGAAGTTGTCTGTTTCATCTTTAATAATTATTGTTGAACAGTCTCATTGTTCTTTATTTTGAGAATTATTTAAGTTGCTTTTATCTATTTTTAATAATATAATTTCTTGTAGTAATTGTTCATTTGAAATTTCTAATTTAAGATTTGATTTTTTAAATTTCTAACTTCTTGTTTTATTTAATTAATTTCTTATTGTAAGTCTTGTAATGTGATTTTTAATTTTTTTGTTTTCAAATATTCCTACTATCTCTGAGAAATTATAGGGTGTTAAAAAGGTTACTGAAGTGGTTTGATTATTAAAAGTGTCTTTTAGTTTTTCTAAATAATTTTTTATTTCCTATGAATCTTTGATTTTGTCTATTAATTCTAATATAATATCCTCTTGTTTTGAAAGTACATTAATAGTTTTATTACAATAACAAGTATATAACAAGTGTTTTTATCTATACAATTGCAGACATGTATCTCATCTTTTTCGGATTCACTTTCAGAAAATTGTTCCGAAAAGTTTGATTCTTTTAATTGATAGATTTTTTCTTCTTTAAAATAGATTTCCTCTTCTTCACTTGAATGTATTATAAAAATATCTAATAATTTTTCTTTAATGTTTCAGGTACATCTAATTCATTAATTTGTTGTTTGACCTTACAATTTGATTTATAATTTCCAATTTGTCCACATTTATAACAAAAAATTTGTTTTTTCTTTTTATTAGTTTTCTTTGGAGGTTTTATCGGTTTGTTATATATCTGTTTATTTTTTTATTCTTTTATAAGGTTTTTTATATTTTCATTTTTTATTAGAATAATTCTTATAAATTCTTTTTTCCTTTTTGTGTCTTCTTGAACGGGCTAATAAAGGAGTATAACCAAACTGTTCACAAAATGTACCTAATTCTTTTTTAGCAAATTTTTTTTATTTATCCATTTTCTTTTTTAATCTTAAATCATTACACATAATTAAACCAGTTATATTAATAGTAGTTATTATATCACCATATGTAAGATTATGAAAATCAATAGTACTATTTGATTTTACTAATGATTCTCGTTACTTTTTAGGCGAAGTAATATGGAAGTCCAGCTATGAACTTTTCCTTCCAATATGGTTGTTGGCAGTCATTTCTGATCATAATTTTAGTTAGAAATACATTTTTATACCAACGGAAATCAGATAATTGAGGACATTTTAAATTAATCAATAATCATTGGTTCTTTCTTTGAATTGAACAGGATCACCAACAAAGTGTTTGGTTAATACGTCTATTAAGGTATTTACAGCATCTTCTAATTGTAATCCATTTTCTGTTTTAATAACTTGCATATTTTCATCATGTTTATATGCAATTAATATTTGTATCTTTTGATCATTTGAAAGGTAATGATCCCACCAGCTTTTTAATTGACCAGTAAAACCTGTAACAAGAATGTGCGCTACTTGGTGATTAGTTTTTCTATTACTTTTATAAACGTTAGCTACCATAATCATTTCTTGGAAATGGTTTAATATTTTATACTCAGATAATCCATCTATATTCCATTTATATAATATATCTGGTGCAAAAGCAGATTTTACTATGTTTTTTCGTTCTTCGAATTGTATATCTGGAGGGGTAGGTTTTGGATACCAATTACGAGTAATAGAAACATGATGTTTAGAATCTCTAGCTGAAAAACTATTAGCATGGTCTCCTCTAATCTTATTTATTTGTAAGTCTAAATTTTTAAATTGGTTTTCAATATTACTTATTTTAGAATTAGATAATTCAGCAGAATTTGTTTTACTTAATACATTAATATGGGGTTGTTTTGAAGTAGATGCAGTATTACTAATAGTTAATTTTTTTTAATTTGTTAGAGATTTGTTCTAATAGATCATTTTTGTTTTTCGAAAAAATAGTTTTTAAATAAGATAGAATCTCATGAGGAATAAATAAATGGGTAAATGGGTTTCTTTTTCTTCTTTAATAGTAGGATTAACAGAAGATATTTGGGTTTCAATTCTTTCTAATTGTTTACTCATAGTTTTTAGATATAAATTGGTATAATTATTTTGTTGGATTATATTATCAGTATTTTTAGCTTCTACTAAATTATTATATTTTTTTTATTGGTGAGACCAGTATTTGGGTATTTCTTTAATTGAATTTAATGGTTTCAAATGGAGGATATTTTTCATAAATAATTTGATTATTTTCTTCTTTAATCCATTGGTTAGTAGTCCTGTTTATGATTGATAATTGGTTTGATTTATAAATTTCGAACCATGTAAAGAAAGGTATATTAATTTGTATTCCTTTTAAATACTGGTAATATTTTTCTTATATATAATATCTTTCTATTTTTGTAAAAGTTGAGAAAAATATTAATCTTTTGTGACTATTTTCTTCTTTCATATAATCTTGTTTGAGATATTTCTTGTTAATTTTAAATTATTCTTTACTCAGGGTGTATATTTGGGCATTATCTCCAATCACTTGTTAATATGTTGGAGAGGAAGGTTTTTTTTCAGGATTATGAGAGGTGAATGCCCTATCCGGGTGACTAACAGTATATACTGGTGTATCAATAATATTTTTGCGAATAATTTCCTGAATCTGTGTATCTAGACTCTAGGATCTGTTGTCAAAATTTTGAGATTTTGATACAATAATAGATCTGGATGTATGATAACTAAAAGGTGTTGGAGAAGAATAATATGATAAAGATCTTCTAAAATGTTGAAAAGCTATTTGGACTGTTCCGTCCTTTTTTTCATCTATATATTCAAGATCGTCTTTAGAATTATTTTTTTATCTTAGGTAGTGGAGTAATGTTTTCTAATTGCCATTCATTAGGGAGAATAATTTGATTCCAATTAATTTGTCTAGGAATTTGTACACTAGAGTTTTGTGTACTAGATTATAATAATAATGTACATCCTTTTGGACTGGTAATAAGAGCTTGTGCTTCTAATGTTGTTTTCATCAATTTATAATGAATCATATATACTACGGTTAAATGATGTGACCCTTTTATCGTATTATAACCATTTGTTTTAATATTTAATGTTAAGACATGTAATATATTAGTATCAAATAATGAAAGAGAATAATTGAGATAACAATTAAAATAAATTGAGCCTTGAAACAAACTTGATTTTATCATTCCAAGTAATTAATCATGAAAATTATAGTGTCTTCCATCTCTTAGACAAGGTAATACTGAGGTGTTTAATCCATTTCTAGTGAATGGTTTTATAGCCACTTGTACTAGTCCAATATGTATAAAAGAGTATTTCTATTCTTTGTGATGTTTAATAGTTTCTTTTATTAATAATTGTAATGATTCATAATCATTATTTAAGCTAATGATTTTTTCTACTATTTTAATTGTATAATTAGTAAGAAATGATAATTTAGAAGAAAAAATCGAATATTTATATATTTGATTTTTTGGAACATTAGGAATTGTCCAATCTTGTAAATTTCTTTCTATATCTATTATACTGTAATCATCTTGGTTAATATTATCAGGTTCTAAGGGGATACTAATAGTGGATTCATTAGGTTTAAATAAAGAGTTCATTGAGGCATGATTAAACTGGACAGGATTTAAAACAAAAATTTCCTATATTCGAAGAAAAATAAGTAGATTAAGAGCTTGAGGGAACACCACTAGGATCACCCTTAAAGCCTTCCAGCATGAATGGGCTGACCAAAAGATTTTAACTTATCAACACAAGTCTCCCAATATACTGCATTTTCTTTTTCTATAAATTATCTTTGTAAAAATCTGTATCGATTATTTTTACTCATTTTTTTTTATAATGCAAGGATACTTAAATGATATTTTATGCTTTTAATTTCGTTCATTAAGAATTTGCGATGTTCTTTCCAGTATTCTAATAACTGTCTTCTTCTTTTATATAGTTAGTTGTTAGTTATCATTGATTCTTTATCTTGTTTCATTAATGAAATTTTCTCCTTAAGATCTTTTATATCATCCATTAATATTTGTAATTCAAGTCTCAGATTATAATCCATACACTTTAAATCATACAGATCTTGATAACCAGCACTAGGAGCAAAATAATATTCCATAAATAGACAGCAAAATAAAATGGCAATAAATAACAATATAGTATAAATAAAATACAATAAATAACAATATAGTATAATTTTTTTAAAAAAATTTTGTATAATATTTTTTAATATAATCGCCAATAGCTCTGATACCAAAGACGTAAATCTCAGGTAATAATATATATATATATATATATATATATATATATATATAGTTAGTAATAATAACAGGCGGTATAACCAGCCATATGCATGAGAGCAATTAAAGTAGACGGTATAACCGACCATATGCATGATAAAATAAATAAGATAAAAGAGATATACAAAATTAACTTCATTAAAGACATAATATTTACAAGGAGACTAATTCTCAAAAAAGTTGAAAGCAGAAGACATGAAGAAAGAAATGAGAGTTGGTTTTACAAAAGGTAGACTTTGGAGAGTAAGGAAAGCTGGAGAGTATTTAGACGAGAAAGGAAAAGGCTTCAGATGAGGGATTTCGGAATGCCCTCCCTTTCATTACAGACTCCTTTATATAGACACTAGAACAGTACAAAATAGTAACTCTAATAATGCATGAATAGTACCAACACGTGAAAAAGAATTACAGAACTACAGTGACTCTTAATAATACATAAACAGTACTAACTCGTGAACAATATGTACAAAGTCATTTGTCGATTTTTTGGATGATAATTTCAAGCAGTAACAATAATCTGACTTGAACAGTGTAGTCAATAATCTGATATGAAGTTTCTTGTCTTTATTCTTCTGAGGAGATAATATTTCTGACAACTTTAATCTTGGAATCACATAATCTGAGGATCAAGTTTGCTAATTCCAATTCAAACGGGTCTTGGGAATCCATCAGAGGTACTGGATGATAAGGCCAGTAATCTTGAGAAGGAGAGGGGCCTGAGCTATTCAGAGAGTGAGGGGCCTGTTGAGAGGGAGAGGCCTGATGGACTGATAAGAATGTAGGTTGCTGTAATGGAGATAATTTGGCTTGATGCTGTGCTTCTTCTTCATCATCGCTGTCTGAAACTTGTGACATTGCTTTTGCTAATTTTTTTAAATCTTTCTTGCTGGTAATGGATGCTAATTGTGCCTTAAATTTACTCCGTTAGACTAGGACCTCTGGAGCCTTGGTAATTTTTGAAAACATTTTTAAGACAGAAACTTGGCGGGTCAAAAACTTGGCGGGTCAAAAACATAATGGTTTTGAGAGAGGGATGAGGTTTGATAACATATTCTCATTTCATAATGCAGTTTAATTTTGTTTTGAGAAAGAAAAGAAGAAGTGTGAACAATGACTTAATGCTGGCGGACTGTCATCTTGTGAAGTAAAAATCCGAAAACTTTCCTGGAGGGGGAGAGGAAGAAGAAGAGGTTCGGATCCATAATGGTCCCACCAGAGTGAAAACCATTTATGCAGTATCTTGATTTCTTGTAATTTGTCAAAATGAAGGAACCACGAATTACGCAAATTTTTGTTTTGTTTTAAAAACATTTTTGTCCATACCTGCTGATAATCATAATATGGAAGATCATAGGGCTGAGAGAACTTTCTTGTCAAATAGAGATTTTTCCCCATTGTTCCAGCGTGAGAACCTGTTTAATGGTGACTTTATGAAAAGCAATAATCAGGGATGCAGGTGGAGATGGTTGAGTTTGAAGGGAACAAGGGATCTCAAAGAGAATAATTGAGTTTGTGTCTAATAATATGAATTCATAAAAATTTTGAGTTTTCCTAATGTTTTGTGGGATATAATGTCAATCTGGTAAAAAAAAAAGCATCAAGTAATTTTTGGAGGTCGGACATGTGTTGAATTTCAGGTTCGATGGAAAAGACTGGGTGCCAATGAGATTTAATGATAATAGGAGATGTAGAAGGTCGAGATAATAATGAAGGACTAATAATTTGATAAGGAAAAGAAGAAGAAGGAGAAACAGCTTTGGAGTATGTTAAAATTTTGAAGAAGATAATGGTGAAAATGGATTGTAAGATGGTCTAATATTTTGTAGTAATGACCCTAATTGTAACACCCCGTATTTTAGTGTATTTTTAATGAATGATTAATTTAATTTATTTAAAAATTGATTATCTTGTTTTAAAATTTTGGGAGTTTTTAAATATTATTTTATAATATTTTAATTTGTGAAAATTAATTTTTATGGTGTTTTCTTAATATTATTTACTGTTTTGCATTTAAAGTGATCTTTAATTTAAATTGGTTTGTTTTTAGGTTTTAAAATTATTATTGTTTTCATTAAGCATTTTATTGCGTTTGGATTATTTTATTTAGCTAGTGATTTTAAAATCTTTTTCGTTGGATCATTTTTGTGACCCAAGATGTGAGGGTTGTACCTCATTTCTTTTCTTTTCCTCTTTCTTTTTCTTTTTCTTTTTCTTTTTCTTCTTTTCTTCCGGTTTTATTTCTCCCGCGTAGCCTCTCTCTCTCCAGCCCGACTCTCTCTCTCTCTCCTCTCCCCACGCCGTTCGACTTTTCAGCTCCCAGCGCTGTCGCAACCATCCGTGACTCACACCGCCAGCACCGGTCGACTCCTCAGCTGTCGGCGAGTCAGCCCCTCCATTTTTAGGCCGTCTAACGCCGCCATTCACCGTCGCAAGCCGTGCGAAGCTGCGAGCTTCTCTTCATCCCATCGTCGCCGTCCGGCCACCATTGGCCACCATTTCTTCACCACATCTTAACCAAGCCTCTAGCAACCTTTTGGACCCAATTCCGGTTCCGATTCGTCGCTGGAGCCACCTCCACGAACACAAACTCCGATTTCACCTTTTCGGCCTTGAACCGCCGTTTCGGCCACCACCCATGGCCAAAGGCCACCACCATTAGCTTCACCACCTCTCATAGGCCCTACCCTACCGTTCCCAAGTCTTCGTTTGACCTCGTGTGAATTTGAGTTTTCATTATATTTCGGCCACAGTGTTTTTACACTGTGGAGTTGTTGTTTTGGTGCTTCTAACTCCTCCGTGATCCTCCTAAATTTATTTTATAGTACTGTAAGTCTTTTCTAAACAATTTTTTGAGATATAAATATATTTTTACACTAATTGATTATACTGTGTTCTGGTTGGTTCCGGATTGAGTCCAATGAGTTCGGGGGTGGATGGATTGAGAACGAAGTATTTGTTGTGTTGGTTATATTGTGATTGGGTTGTTGTTGGAAATTGTTATTGTGATTTGGAATTGGTTATTGGGCATTATTGTTGTGGTTCGGTACATTGCATATTGCACGCATGTTCATGTTTGTAAATTGAAAACTGGGTTTTCGTGTAATTGCATTTATGATCATGTGGTTATTTTGAAAACTGAGTTTTCATGTGTGAATTGGACTTTTGGGTGCGTGTGTATCACGACCCCAAGTCGAGATGAGGCATTATCTCGGTGGAGCTCCTCTGGTCACTTGGGAGCGGAATATACTGAGTGACATCCCCTGGGTTGTGGCCGGGCGACAACGGGATCGGACGAGTTACGTGCCGACTCCGTGACCCTTCTGCTGGCGGAGGCTAGAGGATGATCTGGCCACGAAGGCACTGGGTGCGGAACTGGGCATGGCTCCTTATGCAGCCAGGACGTGCAGATGGTCCATAGGGGAGACCATGGTGCATATGGATTAATGGATAAATGGAAATGGCTGTTTTCTGGAAAAATAGCGTAAGTTGGATTTTGTGTGAGTCATTTTCTGGGAAAATGATGGATATTTGTTTTGGGCCATTTTCTAGGAAAATGGTGGAAATGATTTATGGGAAATATTTTTGGGTCAAATGAGATTTTTGGCGTGTGTTGGATTTATTGCATATTGCATCATATGCATGCATGGTTAGATGCTTTAATGTATTTTTATCTTAGGATTGGTTAGGTAATAACTTACCTGTGGTACCATTTAATGGTACTGCAGATTATGTTGATGATGATGCAGATGCCGAGCCTGAGGATTTGGCTCCGCCGGAGGAGTGATCTGGGATCACTCGTGTTATACTTTTATTTTTTCAGCTAGTATTATTATATGGGACTTTGGCTTTTGTTTTTAAGAGGTTTGTATTTTGGGTATTTGTATTTAACTAAAATTCTGGTACTAGTTAACTTATTTATTATCCACTGCGTATTTTATTGTGCACTGTTTATTTGTTGCACACACTTAGCACTTGTCGTTGGGATGCGTGACCGTGTTATCATCATCCTGACGTCACGATTCCTGAAGCTTTTTGTACGTGGGAGTCGGGGAGTCACACCAATACCATATACGGTCTTGGAGTTGCAGAAGGGTAAGGTAAATGATAGGGTGGAGATGGAGGCAGTGCATAAGAAGATTTAGACTTTACTTTTGACTTGGAGGAAGACATGATTTTCCCCGAAAAAATTCTCGGGATAGAAAATCAGGAAGAGAATTAGAGTCTCATTTAATATGTTCAATATCAAAATAAAAAATACTTAATATAGCTTGCCATCTAGTAAATATTTGTTTAGCAGTCAGGTTTTTCACATTTTTGATCAAAACTTACTTGGCTGATTTACAATCTATTCTAAGTAAAAATTTTTGATTTAACAAATCATCTTGAAATTTAGAAATACATAATACAATAGCTAAAATCTCTTTTTTAATTGTACTATAATTCTTTTGGGCAGGATTCCAACATCCTGAATGGAATCTAACAATCTATTATGAATCATGTGATAATCTTTGTTTCATAATTCCTCTATAACCAAGATCAGAGGCATCCGTTTCAACAATTTTAAAGTTATGAGGTGATGGAATCCCTAGACATGGTAATTTCTTAACATGAGATTTAATCTGTTTTATAATGTTTGTATGTTTTTCTATCCATGAGGTGGATTCTTTTTTAATCTTTTGAATAATGGTTTACATAATGGTCTGAGAGATTGATAAAAATCTGCAACATAGTTTAGACTTCCCAGAAATTTTTGTAATTGTTGCTTATATTTTATTTCATCTGAAAACTTATCAGCAAATTCTATTGCCCTATTAATTGGTGTAATAGTTCTTTGGTAAATATCATGTCCAAGAAATCTAATTTTGTTTTGAAATAATTTTATTTTTGGTGATGAAACAATTAATCTATTTTGTTTAATAATTTGGACAAAAGTATTTAAATGTTTCCAATGTTGTTCAATAGATGAAAAAAATATTAACACATCATCTATATAAACTATTGAAAAATGAGTAAAATGGGTAAATATTTCATTCATAATATTTTAAAATTCACTAGGAGCATTTTTTAATTTAAATAGCATAACATTCCATTCATAATGTCCAAATGGGACTGTAAAGCTGTTTTATATCGATCTTTTTCAGCGATTTGGATCTGCCAAAATTCACTTTTCATATCAAATTTCGAAAATACTGTTGTATCATAAAGACGAGATAGTAAATCTTTCTTATTGGGGATTGGGTACCTAATCTGTTGTAATACTTTATTTAAAGGTTTATAATTGATAATTAGCCGAGAAATTTCTCTTTCTAATTCTGCCTGTTTTTGGACATAGAAGGCAGCACAATTCCAAGGTGACTTACTTTTCCTAATTAATCATTTTGTTAATAAATCATTAATTTCTTTTTTGCAGAATTCTAATAATTCATTATTCATTTAGATAAGTCTGGCTTTAGTTGGAATATTTTTCTCAGAAAATTCCTTCTCATAGGGTAATTCAACTATATGTTGTTTCCTATTCCAAAAAGTATTGGGTAGGTTAGAGTATACTTCTTTTTCAATTATAATGTTAAAATTATCAATTTTTTGAGTTAACAACGGATCTTTTAATTGTTTTTCAATTCTTTTATATTTTAATTCTTATTTTAAAAAACTTATCTGTTTTTCTTTATTTATAATTCTGTTTTTTGTTAAAAAATTAATTTCTTTAGTTAATGAACTTTCTTTTAAAGAGTTAATTTCTTTTGATACAATAGGAAATATAAATTTAAATTGAATTTCTTGTCCAAGTATTTTAGTGGAAATTCCTTCATCTGTTTCAAAGAAAGGATAAAGTAATGCAATGAATGGATTTCCTAATATTATTTTGGTGTTAATATTTTTTACCAGAATAAATATTGTTTTAAAAAAAATTTCATTATTGCAAATATGTGCATTAGATATTTTATAATTTATGTTTAATTTTGTTCCATTAGCTTGAGATAATGTTTCATTGGTTTTTTCAAAATATTTAGAAGGTATTAATCCTTCTTGTATACAATTTAAATATGCTCCTGTGTCTAATAGAGCAATTGTAGTAAAAGAAAATTCCTGATTAATTGAGACCATCACTTCAGTATACCATTTTTGAAAATTTATCTCATTAAAGATATTAATGAAATTGTCTGTTTCATCTTTAATAACTATTATTGAACAATCTCCTTGTTCTTTATTTTAGAAATTATTTAAGTTGTTTTTATCTATTTTTAATAATATAATTTCTTGTAGTAATTGTTCATTTGAAACTTCTAATTTAAGATTTGATATTTTTAAATTTTAAATTTCTTGTTTTATCTCATTAATTTCTTATTGTAGGTCTTGTAATGTGATTTTTTATTTTTCTGTTTTAAATCTCCCTACTATCTCTGAGAAATTATACGGGGTTGAAGAGGTTACTGAAGTGGTTTGATTATTAAAATTATTTTTTAGCTTTTCTAACTATTCTTTTCTTTTCTGTGGATCTTTGATTTTGTCTATTAATTCTAATATAATATCCTATTGTCTTGAAAGTACATTAATGATTTTATTACAAAAACAACTAATTTTTATCTAAACAATTACAAACCTATATCTCATCTTCTTCAGATTCACTTTCAGAAGATTGTTCTGAAAGACTTGATTCTTTTAATTGATAGATTTCGTTTACTTCAGAAGAGCTTTCATCTTCTTCACTTGAATGTATTATAAAAATATTTAATAATTTTTTTTAATATTTCAGGTATATCTAATTCATTAATCTGTTGTTTAACCTTGCAATTTGATTTATAATACCCAATTTTTTCACATTTATAGTAAACAATCTGTTTTCTTTTTATTAGTCTTTTTTGGAGATTTTATCGATTTGTTATATATCTATTTATCTTTTATAAGGTTTTTTATATTTTCATTTTTTGTTAGAATAATTATTATAAATTCTTTTTCCCTTTTTGTGTCTTTTTGAAGGAGCTAATAATGGAGTATAACTAAAGTATTCACAAAAGATACCTAATTCTTTTCTATCAAATTTCTTTTCTTTATTTATTTGCTTTTTTAATCTTAAATCATTACACATAAGTAACCAGTTCTATTAATAGTGGTTATTATATCACCATATGTAAGACTAGGTGTGTAAATTTAAATCGAAAAATCGGTAAACCGGTCCGAACCAGACCGATTCAAAATCGGTCCGATCCAGAACCGGTTTTTATAATTCATAAACCGGTTGGAACCGGTCCGGTTCCGGTTTTATGATTTTTTGGACTGGATCGGTTGATAAAAAAAATATAAAAAAAAATATTTTATATATAAGTTTTATATAAAATTAAAATTATACAAAATATTATATATATATATATATATATTAATATATAAGTTTTATATATAATGTATAATTATATGTGAAATTTTTATATATAATTATATATCATATATGAAATACTTTCATATTATAATTTATAAAGTATAACATAAAATGTTAATTTTAAATATGAACATTTGTAATTTATTTGATCATATACTATTAATATAATTATATATAAGATAATGTTATTATAAAATAAAAGTTTAATCATAAAAATAAAAATATAATTGATCATGTAT
Organism: Cyclocarya paliurus; assembly: GCA_029856935.1. Classification (NCBI taxonomy): domain Eukaryota; kingdom Viridiplantae; phylum Streptophyta; class Magnoliopsida; order Fagales; family Juglandaceae; genus Cyclocarya; species Cyclocarya paliurus. The sequence continues at coordinate 15,801,540 of CM056954.1, read as the reverse complement.
TATATAGCTATACTAATATATAGTTTATCACTAATACTAATATATATTAATATATAGCTATACTAATATATAAATTTATAACTTGTACTAATAGTCTAAATAGACTATAGTTGTAGTTATATTAATAGTTTAATATAGATTAATAAAAGAATAATAGATCTTTTTAAAATAGTTTCTTTTAAACATATTTTTAATAAAAAAAATGTCAAACTTACATTTTAAAAAAACTAAAAAATCGGATCGGACTGGACCGAAAACTAGTAAAACCGAAAGTACCGATTTAGGAGGGTAACCGGTATGTAATCGGTTTTGAAAAATACAAAACCAGTCATACCGGTTCGGTCCAAGATTTTGTCCAAAATCGGACCGGACCGGACCGGTTACACCCCTATGTAAGACTATGAAAATCAATAGTACCATCTGATCTTACTAATGATTCTCGTACCTTTTGGGCAAAGTAATATGGAAGTCTGGCTATGAACTTTTCCTTCCAGTATGGTTGTTGGCAGTCATTTCTGATCATAACTTTAGTTAGAAATACATTTTTATACTAACGGAAATAAGATAATTGAGGACATTTTAAATTAATCAATAAATTATTGGTTCTTTTTTTGAATTGGACAAGATCATCAACAAAGTGTTTAGTTAATACGTATATTAATGTATTTACAACATCTTCTAATGATAATCCATTTTCTGTTTTAATAATTCGCATATTTTCATCATGTTTAGAAGCAGTTAATATTTGTGTCCTTTGATCATTTGAGAGGTAATGATCTTACCAACCTTTTAGTTGGCCAGTAAACCCTGTACCAATAATATGTGCTATTTGGTGGTCAGTTTTTCTATTACTTTTATAGACATTAGCTACCATAATCATTTCTTGGAAATGATTTAATATTTTATACTCAGATAATTCATCTATATTCCATTCATACAATACATCTGGTGCAAAAGCAGATCTTATTATATGTTATCGTTCCTTGAATTGCATATCTGGATGGGTAGGCCTCGGATACCAATTACGAGTAATAGAGACATGTTCTTTAGAATCTCTGGCTGAATAAGTATTAGCATGGTCTCCTCTAATCTTATTTATTTGTAATTGTAAGTTTTTAAATTAATTTTCAATATTACTTATTTCAAAATCAGATGTTTCCGGAGAATCTGTTTTACTTAATTATTATTATATATTAATATTTTATTTCGCTTTATTGCTCTATTGCTATTTTAATTGCTGTTTATTTATGGAATATTATTTGCTCCTAGTGTTGGTTGTCAAGACCTGTATGATTTAAAGTGTATGGATTATAATCTGAGACTTGAATTACAAATACATATGGATGATATAAAAGATCTTAAGGAGAAAATTTCATTAATGAAGTAAGATAAAGAATCAATGATAACTAACTACCAATTATATAAAAGAAGAATACAGTTATTAGAACACTGAGAAAAATATCGTAAATTCTTAATAAACGAAATTAAAAGCATAAAATATCATTTAAGTATCCTTGCGTTTTAAAAAAAAAATGAGTAAAAAAAATAATCGGTACAGATTTTTACAAAGATAACCTATAGAAAAAGAAAATGAAGTATATTGGGAGATTTGTGTTAGTAAACCATGAAAATCCGTTAGTCAGCCCATTCATGCTGGAAGGCTTTAAGGGTGGTCCTGGTGGTGTTCTCTCAAGCTCTTGATTTACATATTTTCTTCGAATATAGGAAATCTTTGTTTTAAATCCTGTCCAGTTTTAAATTTTACCACAATGAACTCTTTATTTAAGCCTAATGAATCCACTACTAGTATCCCCTTAGAACTTGATAATATTAACCAAGAGGATTACAGTATAATAGATATAGAGAGAAATTTACAAGATTAGACAATTCCTAATGTTCCAAAAAATCAAGTATATAAATATTCAATTTTTTCTTCTAAATTATCATTTCTTACTAATTATACAATTAAAACAGTAGAAAAAATCATTAGCTTAAATAATGATTATAAATCATTACAATTATTAACAAGAGAAGCTATTAAATATCATAAAGAACAAAAATACTCTGTCATACATATTGGATTAGTACAAGTGGCTATAAAACCACTCACTAGAAATGAATTAAATACCTCAGTATTACTCTGTCTAAGAGATGGAGGACACTATAATTTTCATGATTCATTACTTGGAATGGTAGAATCAAGCTTATTTCAAGGCCTAGTTTATTTTAATTGTTATCCCAATTATTCTCTTTCATTATTTGATACTAATATATTACATGCCCTAACATTAAATATTAAAACAAACGGTTATAATATGATGAAAGGGTCGCATCCTTTAACCGTAGTATATAGGATCCATTATAAATTGATGAAAACAATATTAGAACCACAAGCTCTTATTACCAGTCCAAAAGGATATACATTATTATTACAATCTAGTACACAAAACTCTAGTGTACAAATTCTTAGACAAATTAATTGGAATCAGATTACTCTCCTTAGTGAATGGCAATTAGAAAACATTACTCCATTACTTAAGATAGAAAATAATTCTAAAAATGATCTTGAATATATAGATCAAAAAGTAGACGGAACAATCCAAATATTTTTTCAACCTTTTAGAAGATCCTTATCACATTATTCTTCTCTAGCACCTTCTAATTATCACACACCCAGATCTGTTCTTACATCAAAATCTCAAAATTTTGACAACAGATCCCAGAGTTTAGACACACAAATTTGGGGTATTATTCCTGAAAATATTATTGATACACCAGTATATACTGTTAGCCACTTGGATAGGGCATCCACCTCTCATAATCCATCTAGCTCTCATAATCTTGAAAAGGAACCTTCATCTCCAACATATTCACAAGTAATTGGAGATGATACCCAAATATACACTCTGAGTAAAGAAGAATTTAAAATTAATAAGGAATATCTCAAACAAGATTATATGAAAGAAGAAAATAATAATAGAAGATTAATATTTATCTCAACTTTTACAAAAATAAAAAGATATTATATTTTAAAAAAATATTACTAGTATTTGGAAGAAATATAAATTAATATACATTTCTTTACATGGTTTGAATACCCAAATACTGGCCTCACCAATAAAAAAACATAATAGTTCAATAGAAACTAAAAACACTGCTAACATAATCCAACAAAATAATTATACCAATTTATATTTAAAAACTATGAGCAAACAATTAAAAAGAATTGAAGGCCAAATATCTCCTGTTAATCCTACTATTAAAGAAGCAAAAGAAACCCCTTTATTCATTCCCCATGAGATCCCATCTCATTTAAAAACTATTTTTTCTAAAAACAAAAATGATCTATTAGAACAAATCTCTAACAAATTAGAAAAATTAACTATTAGTAATACTGCATTGAAAAAATTTAATAAATACGAGATTCATATAAAAATAATTAATTTTTTAATAATATATCTTATTAATTTTTTAAATAAATTATATGATATTTACATATTTTATAATTATATATACGATTACTTATTAAAAAAAATACGTTTTCTCAAAAGAAAACCTTGAGGGGGTGGCCAAGGATTTCTACCTAAAAAACTAATGAAGTTTTGTCGGTTAAGAAAATTGTCTATGGGCCTTGGGCCGAAATCATCAAAAGTAGGGCCTGTTAGTTTATTTTAATATGATTATTTTATTAGGGTTGGACTTGCGAGTCCATTAATTTTAGTTAAGTTCAGTGGGCTTGTGAGCCCATTTAAATAGACATTGTATCTTTTAGTTATCACATGGTGACAGTTGGTTTGTTTTAGAACTCTCTCAACTAGCACATATTTACTCGGGCATCTGGTAGGGCTGCAACCCGACCCACCGCAACTAGATTTAAACCCGATCCGACCCGTCCGACTCCATTTAAGGTAACAAACCGAATCAACACGACCCGATTAAAACATACTCGGGTCGAACCCGTATGACCCGACCTTTGCCAAACCAAAAATACCCAAACTTTTTGCACATAATTTATCTCAGATTTGAGCCTCAAATGACAATATCAATCTTCATTGATCTCAGATTCTTCTCAATCTCAAGAAAAAACCAAAAAAAAAAAAAATGGAAAGAGCAAACTTTGCAGAACTCATTTGGATGCAGTCGTTTGCAGAAGCGATAGTAGCAAACAAGAATAGTAGATTTTTCTCTTTTCGCAGAGGACAATGATGGATTCACAGAGAGCGTTGCCTTGCCTTCGACCTTGGTCCTCTCTTGGAGGAACTTCTCAAGTGAGGCAAAATCCTTGATCTTTTCGTCAACCGGCTTCGCGCAGTCAACCACGAATGGTGGCTCCCTTCTTCTTCCCCTTCGGTCCCACCGTTGCTACCCCGCGACTCATTTTCGCTGTGATTCTTCACTCCACAGATACGAGAGATAAAGAGGTAAGGGTTTTCCACTCGGGACTTGGGAGTTGGATGGCTAGGGTTTGATAAGTTTGTATTTATATTCGGATCGGTTGACACCAACATAAACACATCCCCAGCCCCACCACTCCCTCTTCGACCCACGGGCCTACCCAAGAGCAGAAAACCTTAATCTTACAGCGAGAGAGAGAGAGAGAGAGAGAGAGAGAGAGAGAGAGAGAGAGAGAGAGAGAGAGAGAGAGAGTGCACCTCTGCATTGATAGAAGAAGGTGATGGCGAACGGCGAGTCTTTGCTTTCGAGTATGAGATGCTTTCGTTTTTTAGTCTTTGATAGGGTTTTTCTATCGGTTTCGACGGATTCGACGAGTTGTTAGTATAAAACCCGTAATTAACTTTTGACCCGATGAACCCGTATTTCTTCGGGTTGAAAATTGCGGGTCTTGCGGACGGATCGGTTTATGGCCTTTTATGCACAGGCCTAGCATCTGGTGTGGGTTTGTTATGCAATTCGGTATTTTTTACTCTCTCTTTGCTTTGGAGGAGCTCACCCTAGAAGTGAGGCATCATAGTCCCCTTACCTGTGTTTTTTGCAAAATTCTCTAATTACTGAACAAAAGTGTTACAAATTGGTATTAGAGATACTGGCCTCTATGCTATCAAAATTTCTAAAAGAAATTCTTGCATCATCATACAAAATCAAGGAACTGGATGAACAATCACAAAAAACTCAAGAACATTTCCTCTAGAAAATAAGAGATTTCAGGAACAACCGCAATGAAAAATCTAAGCTATTTGGAGCACCAAGTTGGTGTGATGAAAGAAGAAGAACTAGTAGCGGCAATTCAACCAAGCCAGAACCACCCTCCGAAACCCGCAGCTAAATTCGTAACTCCTTTCGCAGCTCTTTACGACTCCCTTCGTCGCGACCTCCATTCACGTTCAAGAGTGAAGCATCAACAATTATGTGCATTGAAATCAATCCCAATATTTACTCCTACCTGAAATTTGGGAGTTCCACCCCGTGCGAGTTCGACCCTGGTGGGGGCATTATCAGGAACCAGATCGGTGCGAAAGATCTGGTTGTAGGAGCTTAATCTAATGTTTTCCACAGTGCCCAATTCAAGATCCATGAGCACCGCCTTGGAGGCGAGCCTCTCGCCAAAAGCCTCATAGTAAACATCAATCTCGTCTAATTTCAGATCCAAGGACGAACTATCGCCCTGGTACCACCCTGTCAAATCAACCCTGTGCTTATCACCACCACAGTTACCTCTCTCTCTATTTTCAACTCTATCCCAAAACCATGGCATTGTAGCATTTCAATTTTCCCTTCGCAACAGAGTTTGTAGCTGACGACATTATCTTCGTCGAACTAAATGTTGTACTAACACGTGAGTCCATTGCCTTCAAAACTTATGTGGAACTAGCATACATCTCTTGGTCCTACACATATAATTGGAAATTAGTAGAACCAAATAGAATTATTGAAGACGCGCCTAACCTGTACGATAAAATGCATATGAGACGTTTTATTTCGAGGAAGGGAAAGTGTATGATGCCTATGAACTTTGGGGTATGTTACAGCGAGCCTGAACCCACTTTTTTCCTTGCTGCTTTGACCTCTAAAGTATTTCAAGGAGATAGGCAACTCAACCTCATGGTTAGAGGTGTAAAATTTAACCTAAAAATCGGATTGGATCGGCCTGAACTGGTGGAACGGGTTCAGTTTTGGATCGATCCAGTCTGGAACCTATTTTTGTAATTCTAAAACCGGTTGGTATCGGTCTGGTTCCAATTCTATACTTTTTAGACCGGACCAATTCATTATATTATATATTTTAAATTAATTTTTTAATATTATATATAATATTTTTTATATTATATAAAATTTATATATATAATATATAGAATAATATAAAAGATGATGATATTTATTCATATATATAATAACATATTTTGGGGAGAAATTATATATATATTCTTAACTGTTTTAATTCCCAAGCGAATCCACAAATATTCTTGCTGGCATGCATATATATGATCTTTATAAAGAAATATTATTAATTTAAGATAATTGAATACTATCATATATAAATAGTTGCATGAAATATGCATGCACTTATAGGTTGTCGTATTGAGTCCAATCATCGAAGCCTTATAATCAGAAACATTTTATTTTATATATGTTTACATTTAGAAGCTTATCCAAATGAAGTTTTCCCTAACGACAATCTTTATGTTGCCCAAAATATATTGGTCTGGCTTTGAACAATTCTCTCAATCTTTATGCATTTTATTATAACGGGAAAACCGAATTGAACTAGACCGGAACCGGTAAAACCAAAGGTACAGGTTTAGCAGAATAACCGATGCATAATCAGTTTTCGAAAATGCAAAACCGATGCCTACCTGTTCAGTCCTAAATTTTGTACATAACCGGACCGGTTACACCCTTACTCATGGTTCATAAAATCTCCATCAATTGGAATGGATCGACACTACTGATCGTTGGTTCAGAGCGTTTACACATTATGTACTTCAATGGGCATAATTCTTCTAAAGGTGGAATGATACAAATATAGATACTCTAGTTTGGAGGGAACTAAACACTTCAGGCCATCTGTTGCCCCCTTAAGTTGGTCATGCAATTGATGCATTTGGCAAGAACTTGTTTGTTTTTGGGGATTTTACGTATGCTCAGAGTCCATGCGATGGCCTTAATGCACTAGATGTCGATACTAGTGTAAGGATGAAGGTGATTACAATTGATGATGGGTCTTCTGCTAGATTCTCAATGGCTGGCGACTATTTGGATCCAATGAAGGGTGGGGTCCATGTATTTATAGGTGGTAAGCACAATTCCTCTATCTACAATTTAATTTTCTATCGAGATTCAAGTGCAAAGTATACAATTAAAGGTATTTTTGAGATATTTGAAGCCCATTATATTTCTCTTGTAATATGTGGTGGAGGGCAATGGAGAAATCTCATGGTTTTGCAAGTTTTAGTATATAAAAATGCCACTCTTCTATTACTCAATGAATTGCCACTTAGGGTTCTTTTTGAGTGGTATGAGATAAATCTTGAAAGGGGGTGGGATCCCTAGAATTTTCTTTTAGTGCCTATTTGTTCACTCAAGGGTTTTACAATGACACCTCTTTATGGGAGATCATTTGGTGAACAAAACTTTGAATAAGATATTTCACCTTTTTTAATTTTATTATGATCTTCAGAGGGGTGTATGAAGGAACAAAGATGATGGGTTTCCTGACCCAATTGACATTACCCTTGGTAAGGGTTTAGATGGATATCATGTCTATCCAATATGGGTGAGAAGTCAACCCTCTTGCGTGCAACTTGTCTAGCTATAATAGGGGCATAGTTGGACTGCTATGTGCCTTGTGAGTTGAGTGTTCTCTCATTCGTGGATATTATCTTCACATGACTTGATGCTATGGATCGAATCATGATCGGGAATGACAGGAAGAGCACCTTCTTCGTTTGGTTGCTTGTTGAAGAGAGGGGCTTGCAATCTAGTATTGAAGTAGATGTCAAGAGTCTCTTGGAAGAAAAGACTCGTGTGTAATTGGAAGCATTATAGCCACAGATTGAGTCTCAGGTGCATTCTGTTATAGCAAACGTCATTGAGTACTGGGAGGCTGCTCTTAAACACCTTCATATATACAAGACTGAGGCTAGTTTGGAGGATGAAAATAAATGAGAGACTAATCCTAGTCTAGGACAAAAAAAGGACTACACTGAGCATGATGTTGATGATGCCCAAGTATTTTTTTCCAAAACCCATAAAGGAAAAGACTTAGGAGGATGAACAAGAGGTGGGGTCATTTTTCCTTGAATTGTTGCATGGTTTTTATCAGAAACTAATTGGTGGCAAGATGTGTGGATGTTAGAAAAAATTGCAGCGGAAAGTACCTCAAGCTCAGCTTATAAAATTGCTCCACGAGTTTCTCCAGATCGACAAAAAACAAGCTATTCCTCTTAGTGGTAAAGTGTACTACGTAGTTAAAAAATTAGAGTAACACTCAACAAATCCACAGCCTAAAAACTATTTCAAGAGAGAACAAATGAGAGAGATTTTTTCTAAGTCGATTAATTCACCGGAACCAAAATGAGGGGGGCTATATATAGCCTCCCCTACACGGCTGGCCTTAAAGGCCAGCCTTTATTATTCAGTAATGCATGGCTTAAAGCCATGCGTTTACATGTCGTTGTAACGCATGGCTTTAAGCCATGCGTTACTGCATGTGCAAGAGATGGGGGGTCTGCCCATGTGGGCGCCCCCCTTCGTTTAACATCTCCCACTCGCACACAGTGGGCATGACCCTAGGTCTGCATCTCTCTAATGTTCTCAATCTTGTTCACACATAGCAAATAGGCTGTGCGACCACCAAGCACATCTGTAGAAAGGTGGGAGTACATACACTAAATCTCTCCCAGAGAAGACTAGCATAGTAACATCTCTAAAGTGTCTGGTCATGTCCTAGACTCATTCGATCGCATCAAAATCAAGCATTTTCGAAACCCTCTTGAGTTCAGAAAACTCAGAACAATGCTTGACTACCTCCAAATCATTTCAATATGTTCACAACCTTAGTCGCTACCAGTATGTAGCGTCATAGTTTGACGTCAGCAAACACTATCGAAGATGCGATATTGAAGAATCTTCCCTTTGCACTCATATCATTTAACTTTGGTCGAACCGCTTTCCCAGCAATGCCTCTTTAGACCGTATTAATCATGGCCATAGACAACATGCCAAAGTAGCAGACATCACAACCTCCATCTCGTGACATGGTCAAAAGTAAAGGACACTTAAAAAATGAGACTCACATAGTGATAAAGAGGGAAACCTTTTACTCACTTACTCATTTGGTCGAATAAGCACATGTAGTATGAAATACATGCTATGGTGGATTTCTCTTTCTCAAAGAGCATATGTCTATATCAACACCGTACAGATCTTGGTCTAGTCGCTCCTTAGGCGTTTAACCCGAGTTCCTCAATTTGCACGCCTCCGAGACGTCAAAGAGAATATCGCATCTGGCTAACTACAGGCTACATGGATGGTGGGGTAACCCATGCATAGTCCATTCAATAGACCTTATCTTAGCTCCCACTAAGGCGACATACTTTGTATCAACCTACTTATCCCTTTGGACAAGTACCTAGGGACACAATGTCTCATCTCTACTCGCTACTCAAGCGCTAGAGGCGATCGCTCGTGTGAGTGAGCCAATCTAAACCTGTTGACATATCTTGTGTGTGTGTATTAGAAAAAACAATACGATAAAGATAAGAACTGAATCATATTGTATTAATATCCCAAAGGAAATGTTACATCTCAATGTCATTTGTAATACAAATTACATTTACAATCTACGCAGTCCTAGATTCCTAACATGAGCCTCAAAGACATCTTTTGCTATGGGCTTTGTTAAGGGATCAGCAACCATGCGACTTGTAGAGAGGTGTTTCAGAACCACTTCCATTTGTGCTATCATGTCTCTGATGTAGTGATATCTAATATCTATGTGTTTGGTCCTTCCGTGGTACTTAGAGTCCTTAGCATATGCAAGAGCAGCCGTGCTATCGCAGAATATTGTCACCGGATCTGAAGTATCCGTGCCAATATCTAAATGCTTGAGGAACCTCCGTAACCAAACAGCTTCTTGAACTGCTGCAGAACAAGCTATATATTCTGCCTCCATGGTGGATAAAGCTATATAGGGTTGTTTCTTGCTGCTCCATGTAATGGCGCCATTGTTGAGCAGAAAGACATACCCAGTGGTTGATTTACGCTCATCTAGGTCACTGCCCCAGTCGGCATTGCTGTAACCTCTTAGCTGCAAATTTGAACCTTGATAGCACAGCACATAGTCTGCAGTTCCCTTCAGATATCGCATAATCCTTTTGACTGCTTTCCAGTGAGCCAGTCCGGGGTTAGATTGGAATCTACTTACTAAGCCAACTGCATAGCATATGTCAGGCCGAGTACACATCATTGCGTACATCAGACTACCCACAGCATTAGCATAAGGGACACGAGCCATCTTTTTCTTTTCTCTTTGAATCTTAGGACACAACTCTTTAGATAAGTTCTCGCTTTTTGTAACAAGGGTGTCAATGGGTTTACATTCACTCATTAGGAAGCGTTCGAGAACTTTCTTTATGTAAGTCTGTTGGACAAACACAATATTCTCTTTGAGCGATCTCTGTAGATCTTAATTCCCAGAATTTATTCTGCCTCACCCATATCCTTCATCTCAAAATTGAAGGATAACCACTCTTTTGTGGCGACTATCAACCCTTTATCATTTCCAGCTAGTAGTATGTCGTCAACATATAATGACAACATAATGAAACTCTTCTTGGATCTTTTGACATAGACACAATGGTCCTCTGTGATCATCGTAAACCCATTCGAAAGAACGGCTCGATGGAATCTGAGGTACCATTGCCTAGATGATTGTTTTAGGCCATATATAGATCGTTTGAGCTTGCACACTTTGCGCTCTTGACCTTTGACCACAAAACCCGTTGGTTGATCCATATAGATCTCCTCATCTAGTTCTCCATTGAGAAATGTTGTCTTAACATCCATTTGGTAGAGTTCCAAATCCATGTTTGCTACTATAGCTAGAATCAGGCGAATTGAAGCAAACCTCACGACTGGTGAAAAAGTTTCTTCATAGTCTATACCTTCCTGTTGGGTATATCCTTTCGCCACTAAGCGAGCTTTGTACTTATCTATAGATCCATCCAACTTGCGTTTGACTTTAAGAACCCATTTGTTCCCAATAGTCTTACGCCCTGTCGGTAGATCAACCAGATCCCAGACCTGGTTAGTCTTCATAGACTCAATCTCATCATTGAGAGCTTTCATCCACTCATCTTTAGTAGAAGATGAGAGAGCCTCATGAATTGTTCTAGGCTCATCATCATCATGCGGGGCTACCATAAAAGCTTCCCCTTCAATCTCAAAATGACGATGGGGAATACTTTCACGTGTGCTTCTACGCGGCTGAGGTTGCTGTGATTGATTGACAAGTGGTGTGCTCCCACTAGAATTTAAATCATTTTTATAATTTGTAGGAGGTTGAAGAATTTCTTCCTCATTCTCAACTAAATTCCTTGGAGCACTTTCCTCTTGTTCCACAATCTCATGAAGTTCTAAACTCCTATCAACCTCACCTCTATTTGGAAATTCATCTTTAATGAAATCTACATCTCGTGACTCAATCTCAGTCACACTTCCATCAGATTGTTCACTTATTAACACATACCCTTTAGAGTGTTCTGAGTACCTTATAAAGATACACTTCTTTCCTCTAGGGCCTAACTTCCCATACTTATGAGAAAGATCGTGAACAAAATCCGTTGAACCCCATGGCCGCAAGTTACTCAAATTGGGTTTCTCGCCGGTCCATAGTTCATATGGGGTGGAAGTTACTGATTTGGAGGGCACTTGGTTAAGAATGTAGGCAGCAGTCAAAAGTGCATCCCCCCAAAAAGAAATTGGAAGGTTTGCTTACGCCATCATTGACCTAACCATCTCAAGCAGTGTTCGATTTCTCCTTTCCGTCACACCATTTTGCTGTGGCGTACTTGGCATTGTCAACTGTCTCTTGATTCCTTTTTCATCACAGAGCCTTTTAAATTGCTCAGAGAGATATTCTCATCCTCGGTTAGTTCTTAGAGTTTTTAAACTCTTGTCTAACTGATTCTCAACCATCTTTAGATATCGCCTAAAGCACTCCAATGCTTCAGACTTATGGGAGATTAAGTAGACATGACCGTAACGTGAAAAATCATCTATAAATGTGATGAAGTAGACACCTCCGTGTCTTGCCCTCACACTCATTGGACCACATATGTCTGAGTGGACTAATTGCAGTGGAAAAGATGCCGACTTAAGTTCACGGATCATGGTCGACATAGCTCTAAGATGCTGCTTCATCTTGTGGTCAGAGCGCATCTTATAGGAGTCAAACCTCATGGTTAATCCACGCAACCTAGTCGCTGAAGTTCCACCAAACTTCAACTTCAAAGCATCCCACATGCTTTGGGTAGTGTCATAGATCTCGAACTCACACATAAGATCATTGTGCATGCTGCTTAACATTATTATGCGTGCGCACCGACTTTTCTTAGCCCATTGAGTATAGGCTTGTTGATCTATATTATGTTGTTCCGAGGTCCCTTCCGCGGGCACAGTAAGGGTGTGAGACAAGGCCTCCAAGACCTCTTGCTCATCTAAGATATATTGGATCTTGCGATGCCATATATCATAGTTTTCCCCATCTAATTTCTCCCCCTTGTTTAAGTCGGCAACTATAGTCTTGGATGCCATATCACTACAATACGCAAAGATGGGATATTATACACACACCTAAGAAATCTGCCGCGTCCTTTCAAGATAGAAAAAGAATAATTTAGACATGTCGCAAGATCGAAAAATCGCTAGGATTCATAATCATCTCTTGCGCCACAATATCCAATTATTAAATTTCTAACCGAATTCCCGCGCAAATTATTTAAAAAAAAAATGGGAGAATTTATCATCATAAATCTCAACCATACTCCCACTATCTTAAGTAGTCTCCTAGTCCTAGTCATATGTAAATACATAACCTACTAAAACCGCAGTAACCTTTTGGGCCAGTCTACAAGGACTGCTACTCAGACCATAGCAACCTGTTGGGCCAGTCTACAAAGACAGCCAGACTACAGTGACCTGTTGGGCCAGTCTACAAAGATGGTTCATATGAGACCATTACAGTCCATTTTTCTTGTTCTATCAGTGCATTTACAGTTCTTACTGGGGCCACTATAGTATTTTTGGCTATACAGTGCATTTACAGTTTTTATTGGGGTCACCATGGTCTTTTGGCTATACAGTTCTTACTGGGGTCACTGCAATTCTTTCAGCCTATCATTCACACTGACAATTCTAACTAAGACTACTTAGTGGGATTTTCTATATTTTTATCACTAAAAGAAATGAAGACTAATGTCTAAACATTCAAGTCTAACATTCAACGATGATAAAATAATCACATTTCCACATGTTCAATTCACACATACATGTTATCACATTTAATAAAAAATTAAATAAAAGATCACATGTAATATAACATTATGAAAAAAACAATAGCATAAATATAACCAAATATTCACATGTTATCATATTTAATCTAAAACATTAAACAAAAGATCACATGTAATATATCAATATATCTAAGCATATATTAATTCATGCAACAAATTTTTTTTTTTTTAAATAAAAAAAAAAGTATGTTTAACCCCCACCTAAACCAAAGGAAAGTCGCAACCTCGTGGTGCGCAATGCCCTTATATAATCAGTGGTCTTGGGTTCAAATACTAGATGCCATTTTTATTCTCTTCTTTTTTTTATTTTTTGTTTTTAAAAAAAATGGTTTAAACAAGGCTGGGCCGAAAATGGCCCAGGCCCTTTTTTTTTTTTTAATAAAACACTAAAGGGCCGAATGGCCCAGCCCTTAATTCAGTTAAAAAAGAGAGAGTAATGGGCCGAGAGGCCCAGGCCCATTCGGAAAAACAAAGAGATGATCGGTCATCTCCTACCTCCAGCGGGGTTACTGAACAGTAACTGAAAAAAAAAACAGATCACTCCGGCCACCATTTTGAGGGCTTACCGGTGTTGTTTTTTGTCGGAAACAATCTCCGGAGGAGGCTGGGTGCTGCCGCAGCACTACGGTGGTGCTGGCACCACCCCTCTGGTACGCGCAGCATCGTCCTGGTGCGCGCAGCACCGCTGGGTGCCCCCACGGTGCACCATGCACCGTGGGCTCCAGTTGGTGCATGCGGCACCGTGGTGCGCACATCACCATATCAAGGGTGCTGCGCAGCACCCTACGGTGCACGCTGCACCACCGCACCGGCTTCGGCCAAATTTTTAAAAAAAAAAAAAAAAAAACTTCGCAGCATCAGTCAGCGCAAAAATAAAATAAAATGGCACATTTACAATTTACATGCATATGCAAATAAAAAAACTGGAAGCAATTTAAAAAGCTCTGATACCAATGTTAGAAAAAATTGCAGCGGAAAGTACCTCAAACTCAGCTTATAAAATTGCTCCACGAGTTTCTCCAGATCGACAAAAAACAAGCTTTTCCTCTTAGTGGTAAAGTATACTACGTAGTTAAAAAACTAGAGTAACACTCAACAAATCCATAGCCTAAAAACTATTTCAAGAGAGAACAAATGAGAGAGAGATTTTTTCTAAGTCGATTCATTCACCGGAACCAAAATGAGGGGGGCTATATATAGCCTCCCCTACACGGCTGGCCTTAAAGGCCAGCCTTTATTATTCAGTAACGCATGGCTTAAAGCCATGCGTTTACATGCCGTTGTAATGCATGGCTTTAAGCCATGTGTTACTGCATGTGCAAGAGATGGGGGGTCTGCCCATGTGGGCGCCCCCCTCCGTTTAACAGTGGAGGACACACTAGTGGCTGCAAAGATATGGTGGGTTTAGAACCTAATGTGAGTTCAATTCCACACTGTTCTGCTACAAATAGTGACTTCTCATTATCCTCCTGTTCAAGTTTGACACCTTCAAAGGGAGAAGTTGTTGTGGGTTGTGGGGAGTCAAGCTCAACTGCTAGTTGTTCCAACTCGAAGTTGGTTGATCAATTTATCATTATGGAATCCTCTAAAAAGATGGTTTCCAAAGTAATTCAAGAAAATGGGGAGGAAAACACATTCAATTCTTGGAATTCCCCTTGCATATGCGGATCACGAAAGCCTTCCTCAAGAACAACAGGATGTCAATTCTTATAATTCCTCTTGGGACAGTGATTGGGGGGGGGGGGCTCTAGAGGACTAACCCAGAAAGTGATAGAAGATTTTGTGTAGGTTGTAAAATCAATAAAGGTCCTTTGGTTTCTGTGGGGATACCAAATTTTGTCAAGGCAAGGAACACCCAAACTTCTTCTTAGCTGAGTCTTGGACCTGTAGGACATGAAGTCTTTGTCAGTTAAGAAGGTTGTATATGGCCCTTGGGCCAAAATACTCATAAGTAGAGCCTGTTAGCTTACTTTACATGGGGTTATTTTATAAGGTTGGACCTGCAAATCCATTGGTTTGAGTTAAGTCCAGCAGACCTAGGAGCCCATTAAAATAGTCTTGGTGTCTTTCAATTATCACATGGTGATAGTGGGTTTGTTTTAGAACTCTCTCAACCAGCATATATTTACTAGGGCATCTAGTGTGGGTTTGTTATGATTGATTCCTTATGCAATTCAGTATTTTTTTCCTTTCTCTCGCTTTTCTCACTTCGCTTTTGAGGAGCTCACTCTCGAAGTGAGGCATCACTGTCCCCTTCCCTTGTGTTTTCTACAAAATTCTCTAATTACTAAACAAGAGTGTTACTACAAGATAGTTCTAGGGGTTCAGAGAGAGAGTAAGAGAGGAGCTTCTAAACGCGGTGGTGGTGAGCCCTAGGGCAAAGTGTCGAGGGAACCTCGAAAACCCATTTCCACCATCACGTACCTTTTTTTCTCAACAAATAAAATATTTATAGATAAACTAGCAGATTACAGGATAAAAGTTCTAATAGGGTGGGAGTCCCCTACAGTCTTCCTACATTATGAAAATAAGAAAAAATGGATTTAGAGCCAAAAGTTTGACTCACACCCATTTCCCACTAGGAGAAGTCGCTTGAAACAATTTTTATATAGTCTGATAAACAGAGTATAATACTGTGGCTAGGAGCCATAGTGAAGGGTTGTGTGTTGCATCTTATTGGTCTGGACTGGTTGGAAGAGAATTTCACGTCCACATTCACTTAATCCTTGGTTAGAGAAAGCGGGAACCTAGGAACGTAGCAACCGGAGGATGCGTTGATACACGTACCTATTTGTTTTACTGAACAAACACTCGAAACTCATAGGTCGTGTAGCATAAACCAGCCATGATTTCAGTTAGAAAAATTTTACCTATTACTTCTTAAATTTATTTTTTAAAACAATAAAAAATATCTAAGGAATATAAAAAAATTCACATATAATGTAGTATTATTCTTTCAATTATCATACTTATCCAACTATACATAAATGTTTTTAAAAAAGAAAAAAGGTTTTTTCTATTCAAGGGATGGGGATTCAAACCTTATTCTCTCATTTAGAAACTAGACTTTATGTCATTTGGTCCAAAGGACTTTGACATTTTTATTTTTGAAATGATAGAGGCCTCATGTTTTTTCACATAATATAAAATTAACATTTAGTTTATATCCATTACACCAAAATGCTTTCGGGGAGGATAGTATTAAAGTTTCAAACAATCGGATGGCACTAGCTTCAAGAATGCATCTTTTCTTTTATGATTAATATAAGATGATTTGATAATAAAAGAAAAGGAAATGCATAAGGAGGTGATGAGGTTCCTATAAATAATCCCAAACATTGGATACATTGCAAGAATTTAAACCTAATATATATAAGCATATTATATATACCATATACCGAAAAAATCAGACCGAAACTGGTAAAACTGGAAGTACTGATTTAGGTGTATAATCGGTGCGATATCAGTTTTTCAAATCTCAAAACCGTTTTATACTGGTTTAGTTCTAAAATATGTTCAAAACTGGACTGAATCGGACCGATTACACTCCTAAAATGTGGGCTTTGTGGATGGGGAAGAGAGTTTGAAAATTGCAGATTTGTCGAATCATGTAAGAGTAGAACAGGAGAAAGGGAAAGGCGTGTGGTGCTTGATCATATACATGAAGGTATTGGTTGAAATTTGGAAAGCCCAAGTATTTTTCCGAGTTGGAAGAATAATTGCCCTATGTTACAAAACCCTATCACTTTTAGACAATAATAGTCATTTTAATGTTTGCAGATGATTGTGTCCTTTTGTACAGGGCAAATATTACTGAATGGAACAAAGTGCAAAGAATTTTGGATAGATATGGGGCTGCATCGAGTCAATGCTTAAAGAAACAAAAAACAACTATCTTTTTCAGTACTAATACAGAATCTACAACAAAGCAGCATATAATTCAAGTGGTTGGGGTTCATCCTTGTGGCAGTTATGATAAACATCTTGGGTTACCAACCATGGTAGGGAGATCAAAGTTCAATACTTTTAGGAGTATTAAAGAAAAGGTGCGGCACAAGATAAATAGTTGGAAGAACGATTTTCTAACACAAGCATGAAAGGAGGCACTCCCAAGTGATTCAAGCAATCTCAACTTTTTCAATGAGTGTTTTCAAGATCCCTAAAAAAGGGTCCAATGAAAGAGTTGACAAATATGGGAGGATCAAAGAAGAGAGATTTCAAGATCTTGAGAGTTTTAATAAAGCTTTGTTGGCAAAGCAATACTAGAGGATGTTTTCCAGCCAATCTTCATGGTAGCTCAGATCATAAAGGAAAAGTATTTTAAAAATGTAAACATATTGGAAGAAAAACTTGGACATGGGCCATCTATGATATGGAGAATCCTCTGGTCTTCATTGGACTTATTACAAGATGGCTTGATATGAAGAGTGGGTAATGGCAAAGAGAGCAAAATATGGACAAATAAGTGGATTCCAATACCATCTTCTTTCAAAGTGCAATCACCTGTAAATGTTCTGACCTAAAAATGGGTGTTGGAAAGAGGATTTCATTGCAGATATATTTAACAATCAAGAGTCTGAATCAATCCGTAGTCTTCCCATTAGTAAAATGGGAGCAAAAGATATGAGGGTATGGAGATTTACAAAAGATGAAAAATATTCTGTCAGAAGTGGATACCATTTTGAAATGTCAAAGAAAAGAGCTTGTAAAGGTGAGTCATTGAATGAACAATGTGCAGATGAGTACTGGCAGCAGATATGGAAGCACAAGTCCCTGGTTTTGTTCAACAATTTATTTGGAAGGCTAGTCAAGAAATTTTACCAACTAGAAAGAATTTGTATGTAAGACATATTATGGATTATGTTTTATGCCCGATTTGTTTGAAAGTATAGGAATCTGTGTGTCATGCTGTGTGGGGATGCCTTGCAGCTAGTGATGTGTGGTCAGAAGAAAAAAGACCAGTACAAAAATGGGCGAGCTCAAATAATAATGTTTTAGGATTATGGCAGAAGATGGTTGAGAAATTAAAGAAAGAGGAGCTAAATCTGGTAGCCATGATCATGAAAAAAAAAATCTAGGCTAGAAGAAATGCAGTCATTTTCAAAATTCATTTTGACATTCCAAAGATGATAGTAACAGCAACCATAGCACACCTGGGGGAGTTCCAACAAACCCAGAAAAACTTAGATGAACTACATGGGACATTGACAAATGCAAGAAATATGGCCAAATGGAAGAAACCTGGATAGCTTGGTGAAGACTAATTGGGATGCAGCAGTGGATGAGAAAAATAAAATTGTGGGTTTTGGAATTATAGTGAGAGACTCATAGGGAGAACCTCTGGTCTCAATGTGTGCGTGATACAATCATCTGTTAGTGCCTTATGTTGCTGAAGCCAATGCCTTGAGGAGAGCTATGGAACTATGTGTTGATCTTGGATTCCAAAGGGTAGAGTTTGAAGGTGATGCCAAGATTCTCATTCAAGCTACAAATAGTGCAAACGAGGCTTCCCCGGAGCTGTCCATAGGGTTTTTTTCCCCTTTTTTTTGTCATTTTCTGTCTGTGGCACCAAGATGCACCAATCTACTACCTACTAGCCATCTACAACCACCACATGCCTCACCAGCAGACTCTACAGCCGCTGATCTGTCAAACGGTCGAAGAAAATTGCTCAAAAGAGCGGCGCATGATTCTCACATGTTACTTATACTGCGCGTGAGTTTCACGAGCTGCTGCGCCAGAGAGAGCCTACCGTTGTCACGCACGTCACCAGTGGGATCAGTGGCTTTAGATCTCTCAGATTCGACCATCGCCTTATTTCCTCCGATTGCTATGTTCTCACTTTCTTTAACTAAGGATCAAGTGAAAGTGGATGTGAAAATCTCTTCCAGCCAATCCAAACTAACAAGATGTAGCACACAACCCTTCACTACGGCTTCTAGCCGCAGTATTATAGTTGTTTATCAAACTATATTAAAACCACTTCAAGCGGCTTCCCCTGGTGGGAAATGGGTGTGAGCCAAACTTTTGGCTCTAGATTCATTTTTTTCTTATTTTCGTAATGTATCTCTTGGTTTTGGAAAGACTATAGGGACTCCCACCCCATTTGAACTTATATCTTGTAATTTACTAGTTTTTCTATGAATATTTTACTTGCTGAGGAAAAAAAAAAATAGCATAGAAGAGGATTTGTCTTTGCACGTGCAGCTTATTGTGGTTACACAACACATGCTGAATGGAAGGCCAGGGTGGAGAGTCAAATTTGCTTTTAGAGAGGTGCTGTTGCTCATGAATTTGCACTACTTGCTCCGTCTCTTGACATCAGAGGATATGGTTGGAAGAAGTTCCATCTTCAATATCTAATGTTGTTGTGAGAGACACAGTTTGTAATGTTTGCTAATTAATAAAATTTTCGTATGTTGATTTTAAAAATAAATAAAAACATATCTTATTAATCCAAATATACTTTTGGGGTGATGCTAGTTGCCTCCCAAAGTGTTCTTAGTGCATTTTTTTAAATATAAAAATATACAAAAATTTATTAGCGGTAACTTTTTTTTTAAAATATTTTAAAAAAAATTTAAAGTAAGGAGCACTTTGGGAGACATGGGGAACTAGCATTTTCTAACTTTTTGTTGACCCCATCCTTTTCAAAAATAATCTTTAAATAGTTTAGTCTTAATTGAAAACGATTTAAAACAAATTTCATATCCAAACAAGTCATTTTATCTTTTTGATCAAATTCGAATATCTATCCTTACTTAAAATGAAAAAGACATAGACATAGAGAATATATTTTACATCGTTACATATTTGATAAATATTATGACACATTTTACGTGATTATATATCTCCCTCCTTAGGCCATAAAGATCTAACTTAAGAAATTTTTGATCTGATAACTCTTTTATTCCAAAAACAAATAAAACCCACACATAAAGAGGAACAATACTCTCCCTTCTATCTTCCTCGTTTCAAAACATCCCATCAACCCCGTGATACATTCTCACTCTTCAAGTCTCTTCATATTGTTTCAACCTTTTAAAATCTGTTCTTTCTTTCACAAGTTACATTTGGCACCAATACATAGCCCCAGTCCCTTAATATCTTACATTCTCTGTGAAATATCAATAATGATACAGTATAGTTCTTATCTTCCCCTTTGAGATCTACATATATTTAACACTTGCTTTTCCCATTGTAATAACAGCAAATCAAATCCACACTTCTATACAGAGTGCATGCTTGATGGTTTGGTGAAATTTGAATTTTGGTGTTGCAAATCTTCTGCTACAACGGAATCCAGCCCTGTTGGTTATGAGGATTGCTGAGTTAAGTTGAAAATCGTTCAAACCAAATTAAAAAGGAAACGGATAAAACTATATACGAATCGAACGTGCACACCTTGATTAGCCCTGACTCTGTACCACACAGTACCATGTCATTGGCAGTGAGGAGGCTTGTTATCCTGCTGCCTGCTGAGATCCTCCCCAACTTCTTCTGTGTCTCTCTCAACCAGATCTATTTTTTCACAAGGTATGTAGAAATTCAATGACATTTCCTTAGCTTTAATCATTTCTTAAAGATGATGAGAGAATATGGACCATTTAATTTAAAATTAATGATTTAAGAGTTTAAGAAAACTGCAGGAAAATCCACAGGAACATGAATTCAAAAGTTGAGCAGCCACTTTTAAGATTCTAGAATCTGTCATTTATGGCATTCTTTTGAGAGAATAAATTAATCACCTGAATGTAGTGTGTCGATGAGCTGCAGTTTAGGTATATGAAGTCTTCAACTACTCCCATCGCCAGCACATGATCTCCTTTGTCTGTTGCTATTGACATTTGGGGTTTGCATTGTCTTCTCCATTCCTACGCCATTTGACCATTTAAGTGGAAGGCTTTTCCCAGTACATGGGGATACAAGTAGAGTTTATTACCTTAAAACTTGAACCTTCAACAGTTGCACCAGCACAATAAAGCCAATCTTTATACGCGACAATTGAATTGATGGGCTTTTTTTGGCTCTTCCAACCCTTTGCCCTTGCTTTAATTTCATGCTTCCGGTTGTTTGTAATTGAAAACTCCTGAAAAAGAGTGACATAGCATTATGTCTCAGTTGGTGCATGTATTTCTGACATGCATGACCTTTTAACTAACCTGTATGCTTGAATTTGTACAGCCTACGTAAATCTTTTCCTGAAACACCCTCATGCACTTCACATTCTTGTTCCTGTCAATCTCCTTGACTGTTCTTGATTCATCAAATACCTGGAGAAATGACATCTTGACGTAGTTGGATGGCCATTTTAAAAATGTTTGACATGAGTCTTTTTATTTTTTATTTTTTTTGTGTCCCCCCCCCCCCCCCCCCCCCCCCCCCCCCCCAATGAAAGGTAATTGAAAGTTTTGATCTTCTTATGCAGCTTCATTGCATGTTGAGTGGCTTGGCTTTCTCCCGTGGAGGAAGCAGTTGCTTTCTTTGAAAGCGTTAGTGTAAAAATAATTGATTGGCATATTCTTCTGACAATTCTTCTGACAAAACTTGTAGTTTGGATTCATGCCATCTGAAATAGAGCTTAAGCTTTGCATGATATTTTATACTTTCTTGTGCTCCAATTTTTTTCTTAATCATTATGATAAAATCTTTACTTATTGTGTGTTGAGAGATTTAATTTATTTTTTCTAGTTCTTGGGGATCACAAGATCTTTATTTGTTACAAAATTTCTGAACTTTGAGCTTCTCTGTATTATATGTGGATGCAAGTGTCTTGGTGTTTGAGCTGAATATTTCTTATTGTACGTTCATAATTTGTGTTACCTTCAACCCATGGCCATGAGTAACTACAAAAATCATTTCACCATATGCATCCATGTGCTGAATCGGTTCTTTCACTGCTATTACTTCAATACACTCCAACTTTCTGTGAATAATTTGCCAAACCTGTAGAAGATTCAAGTGTGAATGATATTCAGTTCAATTTTCTGCAGCCCATTCAAGAAAGTAAGTGGTTGCTGCAATAAAAATTTACATACCCTGATGGTTTTATCAACAGAGCCACTTAAAAGGCTATCTCCTGGTTCAAAAAGTGAAAAGCATGTCACTGCCTTCTTGTGCTCCTTCATGTTCCATACAAGCATGGCCGATTGCCCCTTGATGTCCCACACCTATTCAGGGCAGCGGATGTCATTGTTTGCATTTCTACCAACCTAATATTTCTTCTATTTTTATTTCCCACACTCTGTGGTAGCACCAAGGCCTCACAACCCTATTTCAAGTGAGGTAATCGTCTTCATATTTGAAGTAGGTAACATAATTCCTCACCTTGATCGAACCATCTGAGTATCCACTGTAAAGCAGTCCCTTGTAGTAGATGAGGGCACATACAGCTCCATTGCATTTGAGACCCGCTTCCATGATTTGTGTGTGAACACAAGAAATACGCTGCTCTTGCAATTGTGATGATTTTGGGAACACAGTGAATCAACACCCATTATTGAGGGTCAATATTATACAGCTTATGATTGACAACAAACTTTAGGGCATCTTTTATGCTAATTGCTCAAAATGGCAAACACAAACTGGACATAATGGTGGCATCATGTTGAGTGAGCTAATAAAGGATGCGTTCTTAGTTGCATTCTTGCATCTACTTGATGATATCTTTTTCCCAGTATAATTCATGAGGTAAGGACATGATATATATTGCTTTCAAAAACAAAACATTTAGCCCTATCAATTGTCAGCTCAAATTCTGCTTCTTCTGTCTCTTTTTCTTTCTAAATCCAAAGTTCTTTAACATATTGATTTTGAAATAATTTACTGATTGCTAGGTTGCTTCTGAGTTAGAACAAGAAGAAGAAGTGGAAGGTACGTAAAAAAGAGGTCCTACATGTAAGCTAGGATTAATTCTGCCACTTGATGAGTACTTACTGATTTGTTCGGTTGGTAATAATTGGTTACTTTATGCAATTCCTCTGCCATCCAGGTTATGCTTGAAAGGCGTCTTAGTGACTCCTTTACTCCTTCGGAGAAATAAATTACTTTTTGCATTCCTACACAGAGAATTCATCTAAGGTTTGCATGAGGAAAATTGCACTTAAAAAAAAAAAAATCCTACTCTCCATTCTGCAAAGAAAACTAGACATGGATTATATGTATATAATCAGCCAAACTGTAAAATGGCATATAACTATTTATTGACCTGCTTGCAGGGTGAACCTAGCCAATCAGGTCAAGGGCATGCGTCCTTGAAATCAATGATGGTAGAAATTTTCACAGCCGTCAAGTTAAAAAGCTTAATTTTCAGTGTTTTAAAATATATTTATATTTGGAGGGCATTTGGACCATGGAGAAGTTATTCCATTTTGACCTTTAGCATATGAGGTAGAATTCTGCCATTTGGAACCTAGAATCTAATAAGCATATGGGGCTGTTCGTGTCATGATGTGCAATAAGTACTTTACTAATGCAATGTGGAATGCAGTTCTTTATAGTTCTCAATATGCTAGGTTGCGTTTGGGTAGTGAGGTGATCTCAGATATTCTGTGAATGATAGTGAAAAAGTAATAATAAAATATTGAATAGTAGTGAATAGTAGGTTAAAAGTAATAATAAGATAATAAATAGTAGTGGAGTATTCTCAGAATACTCTAGTACCCAAACGGAGCCAAGTGCTTTAAAGCTCAATGTTATATTTTTTGTATTTGAAGCGCAAAACAATAAGTTTCCTGATTGTACTCGATCTGATGTACTACCTGAACTTGTCTCTGATTAATGAAAGTTATATTTATTTAAAAAAAATTATGAGTTTTCTGAAAACCACTGAACCACTAAATGAGTGAAAAATTATTGACAACCATTTGTGTAACGACTCTATCAAATTTCATAGTGGTTACATGGGATGAATTTGCATGGGTAGCAGAGTTCAATCTTATACTTTTTTGTGCTCTTTGTTACTGTAAAGTGTATATTACATAGAGATATTTTACAGTGTGGGCATTACCTTTGCCAGAAGCATAGTTATAGATGCACAGACATGCTAGAAGCCTGTCTTCAAGCTCCAATCCAGGATGCAAAAATTGCTCAATGCCACTTAGTAAAATCTCACATGCAGAATATCGTATACTATCTGGGCTCTTTGTTATTTCACATCCAAGCCATGCAATGGTTATTAGACAAGCCCTGGATACAATCCTTATCTTGCTCTTTAGCCCCTTCTCTAATGCGTGGAAGATAGGATTCCCATTGTTAATGATGCTTCTGGAAATCCTGCTGCACCATGAGTCTGTGAAAGCATCCTGCAAGTCCATGCACTTTTTTCTTTGTTGGCTTGTTTGATACCATGAAAACCATAGATTTTTATTACAGCTTACCTGCAGGCTTTTATCCAACCAGTTAAAATTTCTCAGCATATTGCAGTGATATGGAGAGGCCAACCCAGTTTTTTTAACCAACCAAGCTACTGTATACGGTTCCCCTGTCCATGCATATGTTCCACCAAGATTGGATAGGATGTATGCAGATAATAGCTGCATAGAAGATCCTTCTTCAGATGCCAGGTGCTTCCGAATGACCTGCATAGCCTCTTCTCCGAACACGCTTCTGCCAGATGAGTTATTCTGCACAAATACATTGCCTAACTAGGTTAATGAAAGCTTATTTTAGAGGTTAAAAGTCTAAATTAACTAACACGGAGTAAACACCAAACTCAATAGTAACACCGATATGAAGCAACAGTGTCAGGTTGAAATGCATGATAAGTAGTCTTGTTTGTACCACAAAGTTATACCCCCTGAAAATTATCATGCCCAATTCCAGTTTAATTATTCAAAAACCATCAGATCGGTTTGAATGCAAGAAAATATTTCATCTGTTTCTTAGAAAAATGGGCAGCCGTGCTGATAAAATTAGTTTTGATTTGTTAGATCCCTTCATTGAGAACTCACAATATATTTTTCCGGAATCTCGCCTTCTTGTCTTGAAACAATAAATCCTCTGAATTTATCTTAAGGAAACATATAGTACCATACACAAATATTAGATGCTGGTGTTCCCTTGCATCTATGTGACAAAAGGCACACTTCATCATTTTCAACATCTGGAACTCGTATGATAGAATAGTTTGACAAGGACATCAAGAATTTAAGGGGGGAGATTGTAATACCCCATATTGAGTAGGTAGATGGTGAATAGGATCCTATATTACTTGGGAGGAAGAAGTTTTTGCTCTTTAATGATTCCAATGGGCTCCAATTGTACCATTGACTAGTCTTTTTAGAGTATAGGGCTCATATGTGACTTAAGCCTCCATTACATTAGCTTTGTGATACCCCAAACTTTTGGTTGCAAAACTCTGTCTAGACATGTAACTGTTTAATGAAGGGTGTATCATACATGCTATAGTTGGCTACAGTTCAAGAGAACTGCAATATCTATGCCCTTGGATCCTGCCTTAATCAGTTGACAACTATAACTGCAGAATGCAAGATAGTAAAACAATATTATATGCATTAACTGCCTGGTTCAATTTTTTGTTGTGATTCTGTACTGTAAGCTAGGAAATGACAACTATGACCTATATGATCATAAAAATTACCATTGTATCCAATTGAAGAAGTACATTTGCTGCCAAAAGTTGGTATTCGGGTTGCAGCTGTTGGAGACAATCCATTAGTTTGTGCATAATATCGGTGCTTCCTTCTTTTTGTATTTTCTGCAACAAGCTAATGGCTGATGACCTGAAGAAAATGAGAAATAAATTTCAGAAGACCTTCTAGGGCTAGGATTGCGAAAAGCGACATATGAAACTCTAAAAAGAGGCTTCTAACAGATTGTCCTTACAAATGAATGAGATACAATTAAGTCTCTAATAGACATTCCTTACAAATGAATGAGATACAATTTAGTCTCTAACAGATAATCCTTACAAATGAATGAGATACAATTCTCTATGACATGCAAGTAAGTACATGCAGACTGGTTCACAGATAGAATTATGCCCACATGCACCACAAAAAAAGAGTTTAGTCCATGTCCAAATCTCACATAGACTTATGGATCAAATTTTGGTTTCTCTAAAATTCAGCATTCCTGTTTCATATACCTAAATATCTAGACGTACATTAACTGCATTTTTCTCCAAAAAATAAATACAAAATAACAGGTAAACTAATGTTAAATCGTCTTTCATACCTTGGTATTCGAAGGATCTCATGAAAAAACTCAAGTGCTATGAACTTGTCATGATTCTTGTTACTTTGTAGTAGCAGAATGAATCGAGTCACAGGAGTAAATTGCAATATATACTTTCTGCATTGCCCATCAAATTGCATGCACTTTATAAGAATAGTGGCCAAAGAGAGAAACTCATTCAGATTATTAGTTCTTGCTACATCTAGGAGCCTGGAAATAATACAAGGAGAATTGATTGCAGCCAAGTGCTTGTTATTTGTCGTGTAATCAAATGCAGTTACTAATACTTCAATAATCTTAAGTGATGCTCCAGGAGGTGTCGGCAGAAGCGACGCCATCCCACCCTTGTAACTGCCTGGGGTGCACGCGACCTCCACCAGTGCTGGTAATATTTCTAATGTTTTGATCTCCCCAGGAGATGGATTTATTAGATAGATTAGAATTGCAGCCTCATGCACGTTTTGCCTTAGAGCACTTGCCAAAACATGTAGCTGCAAGCCTTTTTTCTTGATGTCTTCGATAGCTGACTTGTTTGCTGAAATGATTGCTGTGAGTATAGACACCGATGTCCTAACTACTCTTTCCTCTTTGGAAGTTGAAATACCTGCAAGCAGCTGATCCAGAATTACATCCTTGAACATACAGTATTTTACTTCTGTTTTGTTGTTCAACATTTTGTAAAATTTTGCAACTTCCTCTGCATAATCTTCATCACTTTTTCCTAATCCTCTGGAGAAACACAGCTTTGGAATTGTCTTTTCAAATATCCCCAATAGTTCACTGGTGGAGTCTTTTCCAGAATGTGAACAAACTTTATTGAAGCTTTTCCAGCTACTTGAGTTCTGTATATCTCTGGCAGCACTTCCTTGATAATTTGTCAGGGTGATCCTATGTTTCTGCAGCGATGTAGAAGATGCTATATGATCAAAGAACAGGAATTTGTGTGGATTTAATGTCCTTTGATTTGATTCCTTCTCTGCATGGATATTCCGAATGGTGTTTGATTTTTTATCTCTATCTTGCATAATGGTTGCACTTAATTCACTGATGGCTTCAATGTTGGGCATTGGATTCTTAGGAGCGCATGGCAAAGATAATGCTGTAAGTTCTGGTTCTGATGTTGAGCAAGGACTCTGCACCTTCCTGTGCAGGTCAGTGCAATGAATTTAATAAATGGTCTGGATATGGATATCAGGTTTTCATTAGTATTAAATATAAAATAAAATGGTATATGTTATTGTGATAGTGTACTGAACTGATCACAAACATCTGGTTGTCGGTCATCAGCATTTATTGCTGGGATTCTTCCTGAGCATTTAGTTGCATCCACGTCTGCCTGATTCATAAAGAGATGCAAAAGTATTTTGCAATCATTAGTTCCTCAATTATACAGAAAGAGGCATCCTTATTTAAATTTGCCTTCTCAACAACAAAATACTTGGCAATATTATTATCTTGTGAACAATTACCTCCATATCACTGTCGTAGAATGAATCATCGTACCATGAACCTACCGAAGCAGTTGCATCTGACTGTGACTCCTGCACTAACTCCTTTAGGCATCTGATACTTGGATTTCTATGGCCTTCAAACTCTGGAACTTCAGTGGATGCCTTAGGTTTTTCCACCATTTGATCTATTACATCGTGAGGATCAAGCGGATGCACCTTCTCATACTACACCAAGTTTTAACATCTTACAAAATCTAGTTTCATATCATATAAATTAAATGAAAAAAAAAAAATAGTCAATGCAGTGTGCCAATAATATCGGTTTACTTTGTTGTAGTGTATGCAATTCTCTTGATTTTAGCATGAAGCATCTGCAGAGTACATATGTGAAATCCTGCTTGCAAATACTTAAAGAGCATCTGAAATAATGAAATAACAATGTTGACGAAAAGTAGGCGATGGCTTACATTATAATAATTCCGCACGCTGAGTTGTCCTTGATCAATTGAACTCAAAGATTCAGAGCTGGTAGGTATTGTATCCCTGCTCATGAGTAGTGAATCATAATTAGCTTTTGCAGAATGACATTCATTAGAAATAATTTCATGCTAAAATCAAACTCCTTTCCTTGTTCAAAATATTCCTACTTCTTTTTCAAATACTAGTTGAACATTCAAATCCTGAGTTGCAGCAGTCATGGAGTTGTATTTGGCTTTCCCTGTTAATTTTATGATGAGCTTTTGGGAAGAACTTACGTCTTATATTGTGATTCACTGTCACGGGATGGAATATCTCTGCAGCCACAGTGCCACTGAGGAGCCTCTCCGTATGACATGACCTGATAATATATTAACCGGTCTTTGTAGCTCCTTGCCATCTGCCTTATTTGGTCACTATAATAATCCTCTTCAGACTCCACGAGATATGTAGACCCCAAGCTTCTCTCTCTAATAATTTCCTTCTTTTCATCTACAGTGCATAAAGGAATAATACTTTCACAAAGTCCCGGTGCCAATACTGTTCGAACAAGTTTTGGATACACCAAAAGCGCTTGGATGAAATGCAGAGCAGCCTGCCACTCATCTTTTTGGAGGTTACTAACTACCGAGAGGTAAAAGTAGGAGCAACACACCAAATGACGGTTTGGAACTCCGGCCGTGAAATCTTGCATATCAAGCAATGCTGGGACCTGAAGCATTTGTTCTGACTTCCTCAGTCGAGAATCTGTCTCTTCCGGCATTTTTGTTTGAATTGCAGATTCAATGCTGTTAATGCCCCAGTAAAAGTTTGCCAGTACAGATTGCTCGTCGAATTCGAAGAATTCCTGCTTTTGATATTTCAGCTTTGAGGTGCATATCAAGTGTAGAGAATTCCTAGCCTCAGCATTTCCTAACAGTTCAGTGATGTAATTATTGATTGAAACAACGAGTACCTGTATGGAGTTGATGTCTGGTCTTTCATAATCATTGGATGGAATAATTGATGTAGAACAAGAGGAGGAGGAGGAGGAGGAGGAGGAGGAGAGGAAGGAGGAGATAGGAACCATGGAATTAGACGACATGTTCATGTCTTGAGGAAGAAGATTGTGCCTAATAGGCTTAGGACAAAGAGAGAGAGAGAGAGAGAGAGACTTTAATAGTGTTGCAGAGTTGTGGACGTCTGCAGCAATTTCCCGTGACTATACCAGCCAAATCTCTAAACTTCAGTGGACCCTCTTGGCCACAGACAAAAAATAAGAAAAGAGAGAGAACATTCATTTGGTAAATTACCTTCGCATGCCAATATATCATATTGCTTTGGTGCCTTCTGTGTTTCCTGATAATTATGCTTAATTAAAATTATCTGGGAAAAGAGTAACTGTGATTCTTTCTAGTTTTTGGCTACTAGAAGCTCTAAGGTATGATTTTATAGGAAAATGATACACATACAACTCTGATGTATTAGTTGTCTTGGATCTTGGATGTGTAGGCATGGAGGCAATTATCCCGGTTAGAGCAAGTTTACGGTCCGTTTGGCTACACAATCGTTTTCAAGTATTTTTAGATATTCTCTTATCAGATATTTCCTTCTTAAACACAAATCACTTTTCAATTTCAAATCTTCAATTTTTTTATCTAATCATTACAAATTTCTCAGACTCTTAAACAAAACACAAAAAATAATACTATTTTTCAAATTTTAAAACAAAAATTATATTTAAAAATTATGATCAAATAGTTTTTTAACTTTATAATATTCTTATTCAATTTTTTCTTTTTTCATTTCACAAAACTCAATAAAATATTTTAATTCAAACCATTTTAGTAATATTTATAAATATTATGAGATTTCTAAATATTCAACTGGGCCTAAGTGAACCATCACTTTCTTGTTAATTTTGCATATTTTTCTCCCTCTCCCTCTCCCATTTGTTATTTGGGTTTCCCACCCAAATAAATTATATGACTTAAACAAGCTTTCTCAGGCCAGTGTAGTTCTTGTAGTACTTCTATTCTAAAAGGTTTATAATTTTTAGGGGTATGTAGTTCTAAGTGAATCATTGAACCTCCTATAGTCTTGTTCAGAATTCTCTACATATAAACCTATAGTTTTAAATTTTGGAAGTATTACAGCAAAATTTGGAAGTATTTTAAAATTTGGAAGTATTACATCAATCATTTGTCTCTATTCCTCCTGTTTACACATCTTGACAACCATGCAAACCTAGTGGCACCATACAGAACGTGCAGACTTGCCGTAACAAATTTCTTCTTATGATTAGATTTTTGGACGTAAAATCTGATATTAATTTATCTTTTATTTTTTGTCTTTTCCCCCTGCCTCATTAGTAGCTAGCTAGAGATTGTACAGCCATGGACCATGGCGGATGCATGCATCTCATCCATGGAACTACATTTCAAGCTGGGTCAAGGAATTAGAGCCATTTCAAGCACTTAAAGATAAGATAAATGACCTTTTGATTCCGTTCATGTAACGTTACGTGATCGTCGAGTCCATGCAGATCCGTGAGTACTTGTGAAAGGGACATGACCTACTGAAGCAGCAGCTAGCAACAGATCAAGCCTATGCTAAATTTATCCATTTTTATCTTTTATATATGCAGTCCTTCTCCATTGTTGCTGTGGAAGTCTTATACATATAAGCTTGTAAGTTGGATTAGAGATAAAGAGATGGTTTTAGATGAGTTAAATAAAATATTATTAGAATATTTTTTTAATATTATGATTATTTTGAGATTTAAAAAAGTTGAATTATTTATTATATTTTGTGTAGAAATTTAAAAAAGTTGTAATGATAAGATAAGATGAGTTGAGGTGAGTCTCGAATCCAAACAAGGATTCTACGATCTCCATGGACCATGCATATATGCCTGCAGTATCAGCTATGAAGATATCATCATTGACAATCAGCTTTTGACATTTGCTATTGTACAATTGGCATCGGACCCTTGTCTGTCTGTCACGAGCAGAATCTAAATTTTTATGAAGAGTCTAGTTTTTATAAAGTTTTATCAAGATCACGAGTCTATAACCACCACCCAAAAATAAAAATAAAAAGAAGAAGGAAATTTTGGTTAATGTGCTTTGATTTGGTTGATATTCACCAATTGTTCTTTATATTCCCTTTTAGAAATAATACTCTGTTACATATTGGCGATAATTTGTTTACACACGAAGCTTTCCAACTTCAGAATTAAAGGAAACATGCAAACCATCAAGACCAAAGCTCTTACGTTATGATTTTGATGTATGTATGTTTAATACGAGTATTATATTTCTATCATTATAGGGTTTTGTACTCAATATAATCCGTAGCCGGCCAGGCTGAGAAGGGGTCCATGCATGCATGCATTGTGTGTTTCTACAGCTTGAAGGACCGTGACTGGTTTGCAGTACTCTGGTGTCATTATATTCAAATAAAACTAGTGGCCAGTCGGGGAATTAAGTAAGGTCATGAGTTGCTGCGCGCTGCTGGGGACCATGACTGTTGAGGATCATGTTGAGGATCCTCTGCCTTAATCTAAGGCTTTCTATTTTTGTATTCATTGACCCGTAATTGTAGTAGCTAAATATTCTTTACATTTATTTGTAATCATTTCATACATGTAATTACCATCTACGACTATGTAATTACTTCTATATATGAAATGCCTCACTACTGAAACTAGTGTGGTTTTCCAAACATTTACAATGACCATGCATGAAATTGTCCATGCACCACCTGCATGCATGCATGTATTTTCGTCCAACCTGCCGAACGAACATATACGGCAAGCTAGGAGGCCATGATTGATCAGCGATCGATCAATGTCATTTTCAAGAACCATATATATATGCATATTAATATAAATTATAATCCATGACTATAGAAAGAAAGAAAAGAAAAAATAAAAATAAAGAAAAGAAAATAAATCGATGGATGATCACGGGCGCGCTTTCTGTTGTTGCCTGCCTATTATTTTCTTCTCTTTCGCATTATTGGGGGGGACTCCAATCATTCTCCAAACAACAAATTAACTCCCTCAAAATTAATCTATGGGTTCTAATTATTGTATTATATATATATATATATATTTGTCTTATGAGAACTATAATTTGATTTGATTGTTGTACGTTTAATTTAGGAGCCAATTATTTTATATTTTTAACCAAGAATAATATTAATTTCTTTATTAAATTATATATCGAAGTAACAATATAAGAGAGAGAGATTAATTACAGGATAGGATTCCGATTGTGTCCATCTCTCTATCCATTCTAGAGACTTTATATTTAAAACAAAAACTTTAGAGGATCCGCCTTAAGGCCGGTTCACATGACTTACATTGCTATAATTGACTTGATATATTCATTTCATTGTCTTCGATGATCAAGTTTTATTTTATGGTGTTCTAAAAAAAAAAAAAAAAAAAAAATCATGGATTTTGTAATGAGCAAATGGTTTTTGATTAGCATGCCAAAATTAACTCATGCTCACATTGCTTATGCATTTATGTGACAAATACTTGTCATCTAGATAATTTAAAAAGATTAGGTTACATATATATGTAAGTCTTAGAGCTTACACGAGCAAATTAATAAATAACTAATTATCTTAAAAAATAAATGATAACATTTATGTCAAAAACCAAGATTTGCTACCAGCTTTACAATTTATCACTTGATCTTACAAGTGCGTAACGCTTTCTTTTACTTCTTCTTGTACGGAATTTTAAAGATGAATTAACGAGCGCAACTATTTGGATTAATGAACTAAATTCAGTCATGAGGAACAACCATTCAGTAACTGCGAGGAGTAGCCATGCATGATCAATGAGGCTAAAGTACTTGAGCTAGTTGTGATAGTGCTAGAACAAATATCTCTTTTTCTCGCAAGGGATTGTGGTGTCAAAAAGCCTCCATTATGTAGGAAAAGAGCACAATTTTTTTTATCGTGGATGCTCGTGGAATAAAATTGATGAGAAAATATTTTTCTCTACAAAAAACCCAACTTGTGGGGAATGCCTACATTTTCTCATAAGATTATCACGGAAAAAAATTATTTCACTGTAAAAAAATATGATGGTCTTTCGTTGTTAATCATGGAAAAAATGTAAGCAGGTGAAAGGAGGGGCGCCCACGTGGGCTGACCCCCTCCCTTCAAAACATGAACGTATGGCATTAAGCCATACGTTACATGTCTTGTAACGCATGGCTTAATGCCATACGTTACAAGCCGTTACACTGCATTTATTTGCAGTGTAATGGCTAGCCTTTGGTGGACTATATATAGTCCCTTTCAAGAAGGTTTTTGCACCATTCTGATTGGGAAAAAAATCTCTCTCTCATTTGTTCTCTCTTGAAATAGTTTTTAGGCTGTGGATTTGTTAAGTGTTACTCTAGTTTTTAACTACGTAGTACACTTTACCACTAAGAGGAAAAGCTTGTTTTTGGTCGATCTGGAGAAACTCGTGGAGCAATTTTATAAGCTGAGCTTGAGGTACTTTCCGCTGCAAATTTTTTCTTACAAAAAAGGTATTTACGAAGAACTCTATTGTGTAAAATAATCACTTCTGACAAAAAAAAAGTATTTACCATAAGTTATATTCATGACAAATACTAAGATATTTCAGTAAAAAGAAAAAAATTGCAAAAGCAAAAAAATGACCTTGAGCAAAAAAATAATCATAAGAAATGTTCTAATATAAGGTAAAAAAAAAAAAAAAATCTTGGCTTTATCAGGTTCAATCTACAATAACATGTTCATTCTCAATGTAGAGCTTAAAGAGTAGAATAACAAATTGTTGCAA
Organism: Cyclocarya paliurus; assembly: GCA_029856935.1. Classification (NCBI taxonomy): domain Eukaryota; kingdom Viridiplantae; phylum Streptophyta; class Magnoliopsida; order Fagales; family Juglandaceae; genus Cyclocarya; species Cyclocarya paliurus. The sequence continues at coordinate 15,767,071 of CM056954.1, read as the reverse complement.
TTATATTTAACCAGAATATCTGGAAAATGACACAAATCTTACCATAAACACAGATGCCAAAAACCTCCAAAAGGATTTCTGTATAGGACAAAGAGCTTAGACCAAATTTCCAATGAAACAAAAAATTACATATTGAAAATAATTAATGAGAAATATCCAAAATCTATGAGTAAACCGTGCTTTGCATAAGTGAAAATGAGAAATAGAAATTCATACAGGATTTATATATTAAATCTATGGTTGTCACTAACCCTTCAACATAGTTGTAGGTCTCATGGGACATCTTGAAAAAGAGCTCTGACATAAATGTAAATATATTTAATGATACCAAAGAAAAAGAGGTGCACTAACAGTCTCATTCAACGGAAAAGATTCTTGCAAAAGCCGACCAACATTTTTTGGCTCTTAACTTGTCCAGGATTGTATTCTTTTCTGCAAGATCATTTTCAGCTTCCACAAACTTCAGTACTTGACAGTATAAACTTTCATCCTCATGGTCATACTTTTAGTAATAAAAATCTTGTTAAAACTCTCAAAATGTATACTCCAAGTACATGGGTTGAATGCAAGAAAATACCTATCTTGAAAAAAGAAGGCATCCCTCAAAACATGCAAGTTCAACTTACTAAAGTCTATTGTAGTAGTCCAAAGGAGTAGAGCATCGGAAAGGAAAGTCTTAAGCTCCTCCATAGTCTGTTCAAGGTCCTCTAGCATGTTGTTCTCACGGTCCCAATACAACACATTTTGTATCTCAAGGGCACTTGTGCCAGGAAGCTCTGTGCTTACAAGTCGTAGGCTCAACATTTTTCAAAGTTCTGCTATTACATCATTAATATCTATAACTTCCCATGGCAAGATTTTTTATATATTTTCTCCTCCATTGTTATTTAGCAAATTGGTGATAAAGGCAGGCTATCTCATATACATCACAAGAATAATTGAAGGAAAAAATGAAATGAAAAAAAGAAAAGACTAAAAGGAGAGAATAATAGATGGCTACGCTACATTTTTACCTCCAGCGAGCTACCATAAGTTGCAGGAGGTAAAGGTTGCAGTGGTTCCTTTGAAGTGATAGATGCCTAGCTCCTCAACCATCTTGCACTTGTTGGCTGGATAGGATAAAAATCAGTATTTGGATTATTTAAAAAACTTCAAAAAAGAGGAAGAAAAAATGGGAATAACAAAAGGTTTACATGTATAATTAGATCACAACTCTATCCCACCAAGTGTTCACTAATTCCATCCATGTTGTTATATCATTATAATAATTTTTTCTTTACATTTTTTTTTCCTTCCATTTATGTATAACTACACTTAATGCCAAATGTTTACAAAAGAAGGCAGTACCTCAATTCTTCCATCACGTATATGAGATGAAAGAAAAACCATACCCAAGAATCCAAAATTACGACGTTTCATCCATTCTAACATATTTTAAATAAAGTCAAAAGCTATGACAATTTACCAAAATTGAAGATGCAGAGCATACATAGAAATTATTCAAATATGCAATGACAGTAAAGAAAAAAAGGAAAAAGAAAAAGAAAAAGTTAGTGCAATCCAGGCATCACCTAGTGCAATCTAAACAATGATAAGCTAACGACCACAACCTAGTTGCCACTGCACAATGCAGTATCAGATGGTCAACTGTCACCACTACTCTCAGATGTACAAAACTATGCAACTATAATAGTTCCCCCATCATTAAACATTGTGGCTTTACACGCAATAGGAACACTCAAGTTGGTGCATGTTTAAGTGAAAATTGTTCCCATAAAATCTATTTTCAGCTTTTTGGTAGTTTAGAGTGGAAGTTAAAAAAACAGAGCTATTTGGTGCAAAATATATCCCTGGAAGTTTAGTGTTATGAGATGATGTTTTGCATTGAAATAAGCTAGCTAAGACATATACCCTATACCATTCATTAAGTTAAACCAGCCTGTCAAAACAAGAACTCATGTAGCAAAAAACTTTCAAACTAGCATATATCCAAACTAGCATAAGCAGAATTGAAAGATGTACATCTTACATGCACCTGAATAAATTATAAGTATAACATATAAGCCTAGGTCTTTTGCACATAGAACTATAGTGGCATATAAGCCAAAGTCTAAAATCAACCCATTCTCAAACTACAATGTTATCTACACAATAAGTTTCAACATAATTTGTAAGAGATAAATTCTCGGCTACAACATGAACTAATATCATCAAACAAGTTTTCCATTCTTTTAAATGAAAGTTACTACTCCCCTAAGATTTTTAACAAGCGTACACAATACAAAAACACTAAACTCAGAAGATTAGTGTTGAAATCAAGCTTGCAAGCCCTCTTGAAGAACCTTCACATTTTCTTCTTGAACTACATAATCTTTCAGTATCTTGAGGACTTGAAAAATACTAAACCCCATCTAACCGCGTCCAATAAACTAGTCCAACAAAAACCTCAAAATCATAACACAAAACCTCAAAATCATAAGCCTAAAGACCATTCTGTTTAACCCTGAAATTATGAAATATTCAAGAAAAAGCAAATAAAACCTCAAAATCAAGAAGACTTGATGATACCTGTTTTGAGTTGTTGGTTCTCATCCAAATCCATACAGGATTTATAAGCTCCTCGGTGATGACCCTCTATCACTCTCAGGTCGAAACCCTCTGCATACAGAGATGAAATCGAGAGAGAGAATTAGGGCAAAATCGAGAGAGAGAGAGAGAGAGAGAGAGAAGAAGAAGAAGAAGAAGAAGAAGAAGAAGAGAAGAAGAAGAAGAAGAAGAAGAAGAAGAAGAAGAGAGACAGATGATTGAGAGACTCACCAATTTACCTTAATGACAACGACACAACAACAGACACCTTGATAAAATGGAGAGAGAGTATCTAGGGTTGTACACTGATTGCTTCGGCGTCGGTTTCGGTGCAAAATCGAGACACCATTGACATCTTCCATGAGCCTATTGAACTGGCCGAAACCGTGGGTTTAGGGAAAGAAAACCGATCATATCGGTCTCGACATGCGTTGGTGTGGTCTTCGGTCTACCGTCGGCTGAAACCGTGGGTTTAGGGCGTGAAAACCAATCATATCGGTCTCGACATGCGTTGGTATGGTCTTCGGTCTACCATCGGCTTCTTCTGTGAAGGAGGAGGAACTAAGGAAGAATGAAGAAGCGTTACGCCATCATCTGCCATGGAAGAAGAAGAAAGTTGCAGAGACTAAAGAGGAAGAAGAGAATGCGGGGAAGAAGAAGAGAGGTAGGGGGTTATTAATTCATTTTGAAATAGTGCCCTTTGGCTTAAAAACCAAACGGCACCATTCTATTATATATTTTTTAACTTCCAGGCCCTAAAACGATGAAACGACGCCATTTTATAAACATATATTAAAAAAAAAATGTAAATAGACCGGATAGGTCGATTCAACAGTTTCCCAGAGGTCCATCCGTGCTGAACTGCCAATATTGGTTTTCCCTCCATTCCTCTTGCCCGCCAATCGGTTCTTTCTCGATTCTGTGCTCCGACAGTCAGTCTAATCAATTCATTGCCGGTTCCAGCGATTTCTGAGAATCGGGTTGGGGAAGAAAGAAATAAGGGGAAAAAGTAAGTTTTAATCTTAAAAATATTTGCAGTGGGTCATTATCGCCGCAAAAGCTAATAAGTTGCTTGTCGCAAAAGCTAATAAGTGATTTTGGTGTCTTATCTAGCGGAATTATTTGTGGCGACTTTTTGTTACCGTAAAAAGTCATTTTATTGACAATTTTTTGGTCGCCAGACGTGATCTCACTACAAAAGGCTTTTATTTTCAACGGACAGTTTTTATATCATCGGCTAAGTATCTTCCATGATAATAGATCTTGGAAAAAAAAAACTCGTGGGAAATGGGAAAATATGCTGTAGTGCGTTCGGTGGTATCAGTCGCCTTAGAAAATTTGTTTTAAGTAACTAAGAAAGTAGCATTTATGAAATGCTAGCCCTATAAATTAAAGGCGACTATTTTGTTGTAAAGACCAAAAATATCAATGCCAGAACTTCTATTAATTATATCAGAAATTTAGAGAGCAAGAACAACCCTTCAACAGCTCCATAATGAAATGCCTCATAATCCCTCTCAAGGACGACCTATAGTCTAGAAATGGGGTCTTGTATGTATACATATATGGCATGCAAAGTATGGTTCAACAAAGGCCAAATCTGAAGAAAAATTATATTTACAAGCTAGTGTGAATAACACAACCTCCATATTGTTAAGATATTTGAATTTTATGATTTAAAAGAGATATAATTTTAAATATCTCATACAAATCAATTGTTACCATGTCAGTAGTGTAGGGGACATATTGATCCTCTATAACGGCTGGAAATTAAAAGGACTTATTAGTTAATCATCGGCTACTGAGACCGCTACCCAAGAACATAACAAGTGTAACACCCCGTTCTCGGAGGTCTGGAGAGTTAGCTCTTAACACTTAATATCAACTTTGATATTACAACTATAAAATCCAGAAATTCCTTACAATATTAGTACATTTACTCAACCCAAATATTCATGTTCCATCATAGGGACAATAAAGAACTTCTCAAAACATAAATTAAAAACTCCCCAAATACTCAAAAATATCCTTAACTTATCAAATCCAAAGAATCGAAAATAAATAAATTCACTAACTACGACTCTCAAATAAACACTTGTACTCTCAAACACTTATTCCACCACAATCATCACACTTTGCTAAAACTTCCTACTCTTGTTCTCCAGCTGAACCATCAAAATTATCTGAAAAATATTTGGAGCTAAGGGGTGAGTTATCAATAACTCAGTAAGCAAAGAACATATACTAGTATGCAAACATGAGCATTTACAAAATTCAGAATGCAGAATGCAGAATATGCTATCAAAAATATCAGAGCAAAAGTTTCAGAAAAATATTATTATTCAAAGTCTTTTGGCATAGCATAACTGACCACCATCATACCAGAACATTATATCACATTAGAAACTATGTTTAACTCCCGTAGTAGGGTTGTGCAAACCCTGGTAGCTAACCGAGTAGAAACAGAATGTGAATCTTCCCCTTATTTATTCTGGGAGCCCCGAGTGTGCACACAGGAAAGACCACCAGAAAAACCACTTTGTTTCCGAAGTGGGTGCACCAGAAACAGAACAGTTGTACCAACCCAAACAGAAACCACTATTAGCACCCGTGGTAGGTCAAATAGATCACCATCCACAAACCAAACCCAGATTGAGAATGTCATGCCAAAAGTTTTCAGAAATCACATCATATCATATCAGAGTACAGAACATTTTCAGAACAAAACAGAATCAGATCACAAAATATAATTTATGCACAAGAATTCTTACTCACTCTGTTTTGTACAGTTCAGAAACAAAATGCTAGAAATAAGCTCATGTCTGCACCAGTCATGCCAGAAAAAATATTTTATTCTTATACAGAATTTCATGAGTAATGCAGAAACAAATAACTGAAGTTGTTTCAGATTTCTTTTCATAACAAAACATGCATATTTTTCAAGAGGGACCTTAGTTCATTTTATTTTATGCAAAGTCTAGCATAGGAACTCCACTTACCTGAACTTCTTAGCTTATCAGAAATTCTCCACAACAGTACTGAACGAAAATCAATCAGCACCTATAAAATTGTCATGCAACTCCCATAAAATTTCAATCGAACAAGTATTTCAATTCTTAAACCTGAAATACTAAAATAGCCTGTTTTTCCTAAATGTCTAAAATTCTCTTAATCCAAAAATACCATCACTTCCCAAAATCAACAATATTTACCTAATTTCTCTGACTAAAAAAATATTAAAACCTACCTTATTTACTATTACAAACTATAAAGTTTAATACTAGATAATATAATTATCCCAAAATAATTTAGAAATAAACCATAACTATTTATTAATAAACTAATCATATCTAAAGTGTAAAAATAACATTATACCATTATCGTTTACTCTTTAAAATAAAACTTTACTTAATAACATGTTAAATTACTTAAGTGATTTCTGTAATCATGATTAAAATAAAGTTTATTAACACATATTTAAAAATTTAAAACATATTAGCACAACTTGCAGTTCAAAGGGTAAAAAAGTAATTAACGATATTAGTGTAAAAATATGGCTTAGAAGTTAGAGGCATGCAATAACAGTCACGTAAAAACTGAAAACAGAGGCTACGTATGCGATGGAGGTTCACTGTGAAGAGTGGAGTTGTGCAGCGCTTGGTTCAGTGGGAGGTGGTGAACTCGGCGGCTGTGCACTGGACGAGAGAGAGAGAGATGAGCCAAGGTGATGATCAACCGAAAATGGCTATCTCGGTCTTGCTCTATTTTTGGACTGCAAAATAGAGTCGATCAGCTTCGGTTTCGAGTGGATGTCTCACGTGTTTTGTGGTGCAAGAGGCAGTGGCGTGGGGTGGCAGATTGGTGGCTCACAGTGGGGAAGACTACTTCCTCTGTTTTCGGGGGTAAAAAAAAAAGAAACAAAGGCTAAAGACTGGGTTTGCGATGCTGCAACAGGAGGATGCCGTGGCTATGGGAAAACTGTGAGGGTGCAATGCTGGGGTTGGCTGGCTACGATTTCGCTTGGTTGGGCAAATGGATACCGTAAGATGGTGCAGCGGCAAGGGGAAACCGAGAGGAGAGGGAGAAAAAGAAGAAGTGGCTATTCTAGGTTTTTGTCGAGGTTGATGAACGTGTATATATATAGGAAAAAAAAAACCCTAGAGAAAATAAGAAAAGAGAGACGTGCATGAAAAGGAACATAGTAGACGTGAAACCGTGCAAGTGTGGAGTCTAGGAATATTGTTTTCACTGGCTAGGGCTCTTTAACAAAACGTGCAACCTGGGGTTAATGCATGGGCTTTTTGCCTAATTCTTGGGCCTTGATTCAACCTAAAAGAAATTACACTTATCCTATAAATTTCTCGAGTGAAGATCTACTTGGTCCATTAAAAGATTTAAAACCTATTGAAAAATTATAATCCGCCAAAATATTTTAAGCTCGTACTTTCTTCCAAAAACAATTTTTACTCGCAAATCGAAATGGGTTTTTCATACCTATAAACCCAAAAAATTTTTAAAGCAGACTTGGTTGGGCCCGGGTGTTACAACAAGAATATACCATCATCCTTCCATCATTCTTTAATGAGACATTAAATTATTGAAAATTATTTATCATTCATTACCTATCATACAATCATTGGATGCCACGCAAGATAATTATTATGAATTTTGTAGATCCCATCTTTATTATATTTTATTATATAATATCTTCTTTTTATATTGAAAACTTTAGTCAACTATTTCCCTCCTTTTATATTCTATAGTATAAGGGATTTGAATCCCTCCTCATTATATAGGCCGTTGTAAATCTTAAGTTTTCCTTCAATGGCATTGCCTCTGTTTTGCTTATGTATTAATATGGCATTAGAGCACACATTGATCTGACGTTCCTACCCATATTCTCACCATCTTCCGCACCAAATCTGTCTCTTTTAACATGGCTTCTTCATCTCTTCTCAACTGCACATTCCAATCAATCATGGGCGTTTCATCGCCATATTTCCTTCACTCTAGTTCCCTTCATGTTTTTACTTCTCTTACCTGTGATAATTACCTCACATGGAAGCGTGCCATGAAGATGACCCTCAATGCCAAAAACAAACTTGGTTTCATTGATGGGTCACTCACAAACCAACTTATCCTATCGTTGATACTCGTCTCTAGGATCGCTGCAACAACAAGGTCCTTTCATGGCTTCTCAACACCATTGATTGGTCTTTGGTCTCTAGTCTTATCTACCTCGAAAATGCTTGTGCTATCTAAACTGATCTTAAAGCTTGCTTATCTCAAAGTAACAATCCCAAAATTTTCAAATTGTAGCTAGACATCGCCACATTGCATCAAGATTCCATGTCCATCTCTAATTACTACATGATGATCAAATCGTACTAGGATGAACTGAACATGTTACAATCCATTCCTTCATGCACCTACTGTGCTTTCTCGGCTCTTCATCAAATACACGACATTGAGCAAGTCTTCTAGTTTTTTATGGGCCTTCATGATTCCTACGCCTCCATCGAAAGTCAAATTTTAGCCATGGACCTGCTTCCTTCCATTAGCAAGGTTTACTCCATCCTTCACCAAGAAGATAAAGAACACCTTCTCCATCTACCTGCATCTCCTACAAATACTGATGCGATGCCCGTAACTCGCTGATCTCCAAACCAACATCGTCATTCTAACTCCAAAGGAAAGGGTCGTGGTCGTCCCAAATGCAATCACCGTGGTGCTCTCGAACATTGGAAATCCACCTGCTACAAACTCCATGCTTATCCCACGAATCGACTAGGACCACGCCAGCACTCATCCTCCTCTTTAGATGAGTGTAACGCCCCGGTCCTGAATGGGTCGGAGTATTAACTCTTGTTTGGCCCCGTTTAAATTCAGAGATGAGTTAAGATGGTTTGTGAATAGTATAATAAAATATTATTAGAATATTATTTTTCAATATTATTATCGTTTTGAAATTTGAAATAGTTGAATTGTTTATTATATTTTGTGGAAATTTAAAAAAGTTGTAATAATGAGATGAGATGAGTTGAGATGAGTTTCCAATTCAAATGAGTTAAACTCACATCTCATAGTGCAGTTATTATAACACCTGGGTCCAGCACCAAGCAGTGTTTTTAATTTTATACCGTACTGGCCAGAATGGCGGTATTTTCAATACTGGCCACTGGTCCGGTACAGGTATTCTATGTGTTTCGTACCGGCCATACCGGCCGATATTTCGGCCTGTACCGGCTGATATTTTGGCCTTTAATTTTTTTTTCATTTTTTTAAACTACAAACTCATTTTTTGACCCCCAATTTAAACTAGGCTATTTATAATTTATATATCTATGTATTTATATATAATTTATTCATATATAGACTATTATTTTAAAATATAATTTATATATATACATATATAATTTATTCATATATCGATTATCCCGAAACGACACGAAACAGTACTGGTACCGAAATATTTCGTTCTAGTGCCTTGACCGGTATGACATCCGATACGGTATTCAAAATATTGGCACCAAGCCCGCTTTCTAAATATTTTTGGGTTAGACGTAAGAAAGCCCAGTTGAATTTTTGAGTATTTTTTTTTATAGGCCTTGGGCCCAAAACTTTAGTTTGGCGGATTATGATTGTTCATTAGATTTGATAATTAGGTTAAAATCTTTTATGTGGCGCCCTCAACCCCCTCTTGGGATTAGAAGGTGACTAAAACACCGGGACATATAACACAAGGTTATACACCCCTCGTATATGACAAATAATATGCTATGCACCTAAGTACAGTAGTAGTATGCAATAACATAGTAGCGAAAAAATAGTAAAAGTTGGGTATTCTAAGCAACGCGACAAGCAATTGCAAAGCATATGACACCATACTTGACAAAATATCCCCACATTGTCCATAACCATAAACATGTATCATAAGATACGGCATCCCAAAAGCATAGAGTAAAGTTTAATCTCCCAAAACACAGGACCTCCTCAAAACATTGTTCCTCAAAAAGCTAAGATCCAAACCATAAGTTCTGTCTTTCATTCTTTTTTTCTTTTCTTCTACACAAAATAACTAGGTTTCTGTTCTCTTCATGAGGGCTTGGGCTTCATGCGCTTCTCTAGAGCCCTATCTTTGTCCCGATTGTTATGCCATCTGAATTTCGGAATAAATTCAAGTATTCTGGAGATTTCCTGATTGATGGCTTTGAGTCGCTCCAGGATGGAAGGCTAAGGCCAACTTGTAACCATCTTAGGCACAATCCTCTTCGGAGGAGGAGGTGCCATTCTCTTCCTCTTGGTCATGGGTGCCATCTTCTACACCTGTAACAATTTCTACTATTTCGGTTGGAGAATGGTAGTAGAAACTACCACAATGATTATTCGAGAAATCTCAGCAAGTAATCACACAACATACAATAGTTAACGCAAGCATACAAGAGGTATATCATAAAATGCGTGCATGGACATATACTTGACATATGATTTGACCAGAACTTGACTTATGCACTTGACTATTTTCAAAAGACTTGTAACATAGACTTTAACATTTTCAGAAAACTTTTTTGACTTTCTTTTTCATGTTGATCTTAATCAGAACTTTTCATATCAGAACATATCACAAGATTTTTATCAAGTGATCCTTATTATATCATGAAATTTTCATCAAGTGATCCTTAACATATCACGAGATTTTCATCAAGTGATCTATAACATATGAGCTCTTATTCTTGTTCAGAGGGTGGACACAACACGGTTCTCCTTTACACCACGTGTTTCGACTAGTTACTGCACCATTAACGGTCTGTGCACTGTGATGAATATGTCATAAATAGAGATTCATATTAATTTGACCTTATTTCGTCGGATTACATGCCTTATGCACCCACTAGTGTTAGGCACTCCCTCGCTCCGGCATTTTTTAAAAAGAATCCATTCAAGACTCATCGACCGTTCTTTGTCGATCTAGGAGTTACCACTCAATTCTTAAGTACTCTAGAGTGGACATAGGAGTTCCACTAGGACAATCCCCCGTCCTAACACATGGGGTCATGATAAAACTTTTAAACTCTTTTCTTTGAAAACACTTTTTGAAAACACTTTTCTCCAAATGCATGAGACATAAAACTTAAGACATACGTACTTACACTTGACATGTGACATATGAAATGCCGTGCATGAAATAACTAATCATGACATGTTCAATTCATGACATAATAACATAGATCACATGAGATATCAAAATACATACTTGAAATTATGAAAAAGGGCCTGGGTCGAAACGTGTAGGTACACAAACATGAAAAATTATCACTTGACCATGCTTCTAACCTCAAACATATTAAATAGGAATCAAAGCATAATGAAACAAGACATAAAATCATGGTATTTGGCCAAGATCCGAAACTTACAAGACATGGCATAGCCGAGTCAACAAACTTCACAAATTAACAACAAAGTTTTCCTTAGAACCGAAACATGCTAAGGATATTCTTGCCATTTACATCTTAAAACTGAATCATACCATTCATGTAATATTCATTTTCAAGGATTATATAAGTATATTCAACAAACAATCAAGAGATAGCAAACAAAGCAAACAAAATAATGAAAGAATTTACACAAGTATTAACCAAAAGTAAGTTGAGTGTATACTTACAAAAATCCGCGTAAGGAAAAATATTAGCAAGTTGAAAATCCAAATGTGCTTCATCAGAAAGTGTCTAGAAAAGTCCCATTTCGTGTTCTTGAGTGTGTGAGGATTTCTAGGGCATCACTTGATCTTAAACTATTCGGCCTTTAGGGTTTTTAGGTAAAAAATTCCTTCATTTCACTCATGTTGTAAAACAAAACTTAAAGTAAGGTAAAAACACATGTGGTGATCGAACACATGGAGTATAAACATCTCCCACTATTCGGCTTCAAGGGTTTCTTAAAAACCCTAAAACCTTTTTTCATAAAACCGGGTAAAAGTGTATGTATTTCACTGTTCTCGAAATCTTATGAGATTTGAATCTCATATTGGGTTAAGAAAGTGACTTATGTGTGCAAGACTAAGAGAAAACCGATCCCTACCTTGTCTATCCTTGATGGTACCGAAATCTTCTCTTGAAAAGAACCTCCTTATTTGGTTGGAAAGAAAGTAAGAGAGAGTGAGAGAATCTTCAAGTGAACATGTGAGAGTTGTGTGGAGAGAGTGAGAGTTCAAGCAAAATCTGAAAAATGGCAAAGGAAAAGCCAATAGGCGTGTACTCCCTCCTTTTTATAATAGTCTGCTCACTTCCCTCTTTGGTTGCTTCCAAAATCCTTGCATGGATGACAAGTGGCATGTGTTTCTTCTTCCCCTTTCTCTGTTGTCGAAAATGACTCTTAGAATCCCTACTTGGATTTGTATTGGGAAGGGACTACTTGGGGTGGCGTGTAGGGTTTCCTCTCCCTCGGCCAAAATCCCTTATTTCTCCTTTATGCCTTTCCTTTTCTTAAGCAAGTGAGTATCTCTTCAAGGGTACCTTTGTAAAACATCTCATGCCTCTTCCTTTTCCCAACAAACAACATTTGGCATGGGTGACAAGTGGCATGGGCATGTGCCTTGTCCATTGCTGCCCATCACTTCTCATTTCTTTTGTTGCTTCATCTTCTATTACTCTTTCCCAAGATGACTCCTCATGTGCCATTGGTTTAGGGGTAACCTAAGTGACAAGTGGCAAGTGAAGAGGTGCTTGGGAGTGTGGTAGCCGAAATCCTAGGGGCATATTAGTCCTTTGATATGAGTCCCTTCATCTAATCTTCTAGAAGCTTAATGCATGTTTGACACTTGGCAAAAACTGCCAAATTCGAAATCCCTTGTACCCCCTTTGGTTTCCTATGCAGATTTTCTAGAAAAACTACAATTTTCTTCCCTAGGCTTCCCTTTCCAAGAATATCTACCTTGGAACTCAAAATTGGGCCAAAATAATGGGTCTAGGCATGTGGGAAATGGTTGGCCGAAAATCATTTGGTTTTCCTAAGTCCATTTTGTCTTTTGATTCTTCTAGAAGGTTTCTAGTATGTTGACAAGTGGCAAATCCTCTAGGGTAGGCATGTAAGCCAGGGTGTTTCCCTACACTTCTCTCTCTCCCTTAACCCACTATCAATTCTAAATTCATAGTGTAACACTTGCATGATACAAGGTACTAGTGACTAAGATTTGGGTCATAGACCTAAAGTCATTGGGCCTGGGTTCTATGTAGGGTCGAAATTCACAAGATATTCTAGGCTTACTCCCCTCTTGGACTCAAGTTGCTAATTCAAAAACTCTAAAGACTTTCCAAAAAAACTAGAGTTTCCAAAATGCCATGGCAACTAAGAATAATATGGGTCATGCTTAGGCAAGTTTGGGTCATCACATTTTATAGGCCGAAAAATCTATTGGACAAATTGGATTTTTTTTTTCCAGAGATTGATTCAAGGTCCAAAACACAGGAAAAAGGCCACCTATTAATTTTTATGTACTACCAGATGTGGGCCAAATTTTTCACATGGGCCAAAAGCCAATGCCCTGAGATCATGTAAACCCCATAGCATGCATGTCTCTCATGCAGTTTCTCCCTCTGATTCTCTCTAGGGTTTCCTTTTTCTATATATATACATAAATCCTTCATGCACGTAGGTTCATCATCCTCCTCAAAAAATTAGGGTTGCCGCATCCTTCCCCACGTTGAAGCTTCAACCACTGTTTTAAATACCGTACTGTACCAGCCGGTGTTTGCCGTACCGACCACTGGTCCGGTACAGTTATTGTATATATTTCATACTGGCCATACCGGTCGATATTTCGGCCTGTACCGGCCTGTATTTCGGCCCGTTCTGGTCAATATTTCGGCCTCTATTTTTTTTTCATTTTTTCAAACTATAAACTCATTTTTTTACCCCCAATTCAGACTAAGCTATTTATAATTTATATATTTATGTATTTATATATAATTTATTCATATATAGACTATTATTTTAGAATATAATATATATATATAATTTATTCATATATCGATTATCCCAAAATGGTATACGAAATGGTACCAGTACTGAAATATTTCGTTTCAGTGTCTTGACCAGTACTGCGTCCGGTACGATATTCAAAACATTGGCTTCAACCTCTCGGATCACGTCGCACCTTCATGCATAGCCCCTCAGGCACGTTACTGCAACTATCACCCCCTGGAATTTTCAGAGTCGTAACAACCCCTTCACACGCAGCAACGATCACAGAAACCACTATCGTGCAGCCCACACAACCTTTTCCATAGTGTTTCTCCTGCCGTAAGCATACTCAGCACCGCCCCAGTTGTGCGCCACAACCTCCACCTCACAAAAACCACCCCTGCATGACCCACACCACTACAAGCCTACAACGGAAGAAACCATGTCATAGCGCCTGAAGCAACCATAGCACTCCTCTCCACCCTCGAAAATAGCCCAACAGTAGCCACCATCACCAACTTCAGTCAAAAGCGGAAATTGGAGCTGCTTTGTTTTGAAGCCATGGAGACAAAGCATCATCGCCCAAACCGAGAGCCATGCCTTGCCACAGTTGGGCTGTGATATCATTGTCAGCAGCAGCAGATGACACTAGAGATCAAGCCTCCACCGCCCAGTGATGTCCAGCACCATTGTCCGAAGCCCCCATGCATGCCGCATGATGCATAACTCCCTCTTCATATATATATATATATATATATATATATATATATATATATCTCTGCGTAAAGCCTTTCCACCCTATGTAAGTTTTCCTCTCCTACTTAACTCGGCATCTAATTTTTTAGTTAGTTTTAATTAGACTTAGTAATTTATCGTGTTAAGGTCTTTTAATTATTTCAAGAAGTTATATGAATAGCAATTATTTGGAGAGAAGATATCTTAGGATTCAAGGATTTTAGACTTTAGGGGAATATATATATGATTTTTTTAATATCTCGGGATTTAATTACGAAATACATGTTCAATTGAAAATTAACGCAAGTTATGTGACTATTTTATAGGTGAAGATTAATATTCATTCGGCACTGTTGTGGAAAAAATTCTGAAAAGATAAAAAGTTCAGGCAAACAGGATTCCTATGCTAGACTTTGCATAAAAGTAAAATTGACTGAGTTCAATTTTGAAAATATGTATGTTTTGTTATGAAAAGAAATTTGAAACAATTTTAGTTATTTGTTCTGCATTACTCATGAAATTCTGTATAAGAATAAAATAATTTTTGGCATAACTGGTGTAGACATGAGTTATTTGGCATTTTGTTTATAAACTTTGCAAAACAGAGCGAATATAAAATTTTTTGCATAAATTATGCTTTTGTGATCTAATTCTATTCTATTCTGAAGATGTTCTGTACTTTGATATGGTATGATGTGATTTTTGAAAACCTCTGGCATGGCATTTTGTTTCTTTCTGTTCCGTTCTGAACTTACCACTAGTGTAAAACTCTTGCCTTCGTTCGAGTTGGTATCAATTTTTCTGTTTCTGGTGCACCCACTTTAGAAGCAAAGTAGTTTTCTATATGGTCTTTCTTGTGTGCACACTCGGGGCTCCGAGAATAATAAGAGGAAGATTCAAATTCTGTTTCTGCTCAGTTGGTTTTCGGGATTTGCACAACCTTACCACAGAGGTTAAACATGGTCTCTGTTCTGATATGATACGGTAAGATGAAGGTGTTTAGTTATACTATGCTAAAGGAATTTTGAATAAGAATATTTTTGAACTTTCACTCTGATATTTTTATAACATGTTCTAACTCTGCATTCTGAAAATAAAAGTATATTGTTTTGCATTTTGAAAATAAAAAGTGTTTTGTTCTGCATTCTAAACTCTGTAAATGCTCATGTTTGCATACTAGTATATGTTCTCTACTTACTGAGTTGCTGATAACCCACCCCTTATTCCACAATATTTTTCAGATAATTTTGATGGTTCAGTTGGAGAACAAGAGTAGGAAATTTTAATAAGGTTTGATGATCATAGAGGAATAAGTGTCATTTGGTACAAGTATTTATTGGGTCATGTTTAGTAGAGCTATTGTTTTCGGTTATTTTGGTATGTTAAGTTATGGATATTTTTTAGTCTTTGGTTAGTTTCTAATTTATTTTATTTAGGATTTTCATTAGTGTCCTATGAAGGATTATGGATATTTGTGTTAAATATTTTATGGAGTTTCTAGATTATATATAATTGGAGAGGATATTCAGTATTAGGAGCTAACTCTCCGGACCTTTGGGATCGAAGCGTTACAGTCATAGACTACAATTTCTCAATTACACGTAGATATCACTGTTTTAACCAAACTACTCCAAATAATTAACCAGGAACACCACAAATTCTCAATATAAACATCAACCTCTCAACATACCTCGTCACTAGAACATAACAATTTTACTGAATAAAATTCTCTAATAATCATAGCATCTTTTTGTGCTTAGCCCACTTTGCTTAACTAATCTCATTCATACTTTCTAATCTTGATCGTCAACGAAAATATTCAAATTATCTGAAAAATATTGTGGAGATAAGGGGTGGGTTATCAATAACTCAGTAAGCAGAAAACATATATTAGTATGTAAACATGAGCATTTTCAGAGAGTTCAAAATGCAAAAAAAAAAACATTTCAGTTTTAGAATATAGATCCCAAAAATGTGTTATCAAAATATCATAGCGATATTTCAAACTATTCATATTCAAAAACACTTTGGCATAGCATGACTGACTATCATCATCTTATTATATCATATCATATCAAAGCATCATATCATAATAGTAACCATGTTTATCCCCCGTGGAAGGATTGTGCATGTCTGCAGTTAGCCAAACAAAACCTATCACTGTTTTCCACCCAAAGTGACGTACTCAAAACAGAAATATCCCGTGGCAGGGCCAAAGGCCACTATTGTATTCCTTGGTGGGGTCAAAGGCCATAATTCTATCCCGTGGCAGGGCCATAGGTCACTATTATGTCCTGTAATAGAGCCAGATGTCAGTATTATATCCTGTGACATAGCTAGAGACCACTATTATCACCTATGGCCGAGTCATATATAAGAGCAAAATGGAATCAAAATCATCGGATTAGAATCATAACAGAATCAGAAAATCATGCCAAAAGTTTTTAGATGCCTAATTATATCAAAACAGCGTATTGAAATGAATTCAGATCATCATAACAATATAAAAAATAATTTCAAAACATCTTCATTTAATCAATGCATAATTTTTTAGATATCATTTTCGCTCTTTTTGCACAGTTCAGAAACATAATGTAAATAAAAGCTCATGTCTAAACTAGTCATGACAGGAAATACTGTTTTCTTTTACAAAGTTCATGAGTAATATAGAACACATAACTAAGGTTGTTTTCAAGTTTCCTTTTCATAACAAAACATGCACGTTTTTCATAAAATCAACATCTGCCATTTCATTTTATGCAAAGTCTAGTATAGGAACCCCGCTAACCTCGACTTTTAACTTTTCTAAATTTTTCAACGACAATACTGAATGAATATTAATCATCATCTATAAAATAGATACATAACTTACGTAAATTTCCAATAGTACGTAACTATCTAATTAAGCACGCGCTTTCTAATTAAAACTCGAAATACTTAAATAACCTAGACTTCATTTAGCCTATAATCATAGCCCAAAAAAAAATATCATCACTCCCCAAATACTTAGATTTTCATATAATTTTTCCAAATAATTTCTTGATTAATTCATAAAATTATATTAACTCCATAATATTAACCCTAAAGTCATAAATCTAGTATTCATGAGACCAACTTTAATTTCCTAATGTTTCGTCAATTTTCCTAAAATAGTATGACCTTTCATAAATCGATACTTCTCATCAAAACCCAACTCAAATGTAAGCCCAACCCAATTTAAAAGAACACAATTTTTTTTTTTTTATAAGCTCATGTGAGAGATAGCCCACTTAAAAGTATTAAGAAGGGCCACTTGATCTAAGGGACTTGAGGCCCACAACCCATCTCCAACTTAAAGGAGTGGGAACTCTGGAATACAAAAGGCCAAGAAATGTAGAGAGAGGTGTGTGAGAGAGGGAGAGACTTAGGTTATGCTTGGTAGATGAGATAGGATGAGAATTTTTAAAAAATTTGTGAATAATGTTAAGATAAAAGTTTAAAATATTATTATTATTTTAGAATTTGAAAAATTTAAATTAGAATTTGAAAATTTTGAATTGTTTATTATATTTTATATAGAAATTTGAAAAAGATGTAATGATGAGATGAGATAGAGATGAGATGAGATGAGATTTCTCATCTTTACTCTCAAACATAACCTTAGTGAACTCACCAAGGGAGGAGGGAGGTGCGGCGGCGGATCTTGGGTGGTCAGACAGAAACACCAATCACGACGGTTTCCTTTATGTGGTGGAGTCTTCCGAGAGGAAATGGCACCGTGGTCTCAACCAGAGAATAAAAGAGTGGAGGGAGAGATTTTGCAACGGGGGACCTACAGGGAGGACGTGCGGCGGATCTGGGTTGGCGGGAGGTGGTTGCGACTTGTGGCTCACGGGAAGAAAGCAAAGGCTCTATTTATGGGTGTAGGGAAAACATGGGATTTTTGTGGTTTTACAAAGGGTGGGTAGTGGTGGTGCAAAGCAGTGGTTGGGTGGTGCCATTGGGTGGCCTGCTTGACGTGTGTGGAGGCTGTTGTTTGGTGCTATAGGGGCAAAGGGAGGCAAGCTGATGATGGAGGCTACGATGGTTTGGTATGACTGGGCTTCGTGCTTGGTGGTTTACGGTTGGATGTGTGAGTGGTGGCAGATTTCGTTTCTCACAATGTTGATGTATGGCGTTAGTGAGGCTGGCTTCGGTGGTTCATGGTGGAGGAGAGGTTGTTGCTTTGGTGGCTTGCTCAACGTTTGGTGGTGGTGAGTCTCACGGTGGTGTTATCGTGAGGAGTGTGATGGGGTTGGGCATGGGCTTTGGTGGAGAAACAAAAGGCTTGAGGCGGTGGGGCAGTTCATTTGGTGGTGCAAGTCACCGTGCTTGGGTCTTCAGCCCGAGAGAGAGAGAGAGAGAGGATTGGTTTGTTGAGAGAAGGATCTAGGATTGAAAATAAATGTGGCATGGGTGAGTGGGGAGTGAAAGTATCAAAGAGGAGGGGTGACAAGGAGGAGATAGAATCTGGAGGGAGAAATTGTGAGGGCGTGGGGAAGAATAGGGAAATCAGAGGGGGTATTGACCTCCAGGAAACGACGTCGTTTTCTTCTCCAATGGGTTGGGCTTCGCATGACTTGGGCCTAGGTTTAGATGTTGGCCTAGGTGTTACACAACCCATGTCCTCTCCTACGTTGAATAGTGTCAATAGTCTCCCAAGTTCTTCAACAAATAGTGCTATTCTTGGCCTCTTAGCCGAGAAATATCGACAACTCATGGATATGCTCTCGCCTACATCCTCCACATCCGCCAACTTTGCCAGTATCTTATCTTTTTGCAATCTTGTTTCTTCCCCTCATGAATTGGATTGGGTCATTGATACAGGTGCATTGAATCATATGTCCTCCCAATCTTATGATCTTGTGGATGTCTACCCACTTGATACTCAATGCCCAATTCAACTACCCACTAGTGATACCATTTCTATCACACAACTTGGCACCATTCACCTATCCTCAAATCTTTCCTTAATTGATGCTCTATATTTCCATTTTTTAAATTTAATTTATTGTCCATTAGCAAAATCACTGTTGCCCTCAATTTTGTTGCTTTTTTTTTCCCCCCACATTTTATGTTTTTCAGGACTTGTCCACAAAGAAGCTGATTAGACTGGGTGAAGCACTTGATGGTCTCTATCACTATAAACCACTCCCTTAGATGGCCTTACACTCTCAACATCTTCACAACCCTTCTTTTTGGCATCAACTTATTGGTCACCCATCCTCATCTTGTATCCCCAAAACTTTGTCAATTTCCCCTTTTAATTCCCCATGTAATTTTTTTGTACCAGCAAAACATACTCGTCTTCCTTTTTCAGTAAATCCTAATAAAAGCTATTTTATTTTCCATCGAAATTATTGTGATATATGGGGTGGTTATTCTACTGCTTCTAGTTTTGGTGCTCACTATGTTTTAGCCATAGTTAATGATTATTCTCAAGCCACAAGGGTTTATTGGATCCATACAAAATTTGAAACATATACTTACCTTACCCATTTTCATCTCAAATTAAAACTCATTTTCAATTGTCCATTCTTAACATTCACACTGATAATGGCCAAGAATTTTTGTCTACTCAAATGCAATCTTTTTTTTTTTCATGATAATGGCATTTTTTCATGAGCGTACATGTGTCGAAACGAATGCAAATATCATCACCTACTCAACGTCTCATTGTTTATGCTTTCAAGCACATCTTCCCATCTCCTTTTGGGGTGAATGCATTTTAACCGCCATCTCATCTTTGACATCCATGGCTTCACCTGCTCATCAGCTCTCCTCAAGTATAGTCCATTCTTTATCTTCTTTTCTTACTTATTATCGTTTTTCTAACCATCATTGTGCTTTCCTTTCAGCTTTTACACACCAATTTCTCCCTATCTCTTATTCCCAAGCTGTGCGACACTCTCATTGGCGTGACGCCATGGCTACCGAAATACAAGCCTTAGAATTCAATCACACTTGGACCCTTGAACCCTTTCCTCCTACTAAAAGACCTATTGGTTGCAAGTGGGTGTCCAAAACCAAACTTAAAGCAGATGAATCCATTGAGTGCCATAAAGCCCGTCTTGTGGCCAAGGGATACACTCAAGTTGAAGGTCTCAACTACCATGACACGTTTGCCCATGTTTCCAAGATGGTCATAATGCGATGTATTCTTGTTGTAGCTGCTGCCCAAAACTAGTCCTTTCATCAGTTGGATGTTAACAATGTCTTCCTCCATAGTGATCATGATGAAGAAGACTACATGACACCTCCACCGAGTTATTGCAAATAGGGGGAGACCCGTGTATGTCGTCTTCAGGAATCTCTATATGGCCTTAAATAAGCATCCCACAATTGGTTCTCTAATCGCTCCTTTGTTTTGATTACTATTGTATTTCGACATTCTCATGTTGATCATTCCCTCTTTACTCTTTCCCAAGGTTCATCTTTTACTCTCATCCTTCTTTATGTTGATGATCTTCTTATAGCAAGCAATGATCCCTTTGCCGTCACCAAGATCAAGAGCTTCCTTGCTCAAAAATTCAAAATCAAGGATCTTGGCACTTTAAAATACTTTCTTGGATTAGAAGTTGCATGATCTCCTACCGGTAATTTTCTCAATTAGCGCAAGTATGCTTTGGATATTGTCATTGATAGTGGTCATTTAGGCACTCGCCCAACTCCTTTTCCCATGGAAAAGAACCTTAAGCTCATTGACATAGATGGTGCCCTTCTCTCTGATCCAAGATCATATCAATGTTTGATAGGTAGCAATGTTTTGAATATCGTACTGGACGCCGTACCGGTCAAGGCACTAGAACGAAATATTTCGGTATCGGTATCGTTTCGGGATAATCAATATATGAATAAATTATATATATAAATATATATAAATTATATTCCAAAATAATAGTCTATATATGAATAAATTATATATAAATACATATATATATATAAATTATAAATAAACTAGTCTGAATTGGGGATCAAAAAATGAACTTGTAGTTTGAAAAAAAAAATTAAAAGCCGAAATATCAGTCGGTATTTGGGCCGATACAAAATATATGTAATACCTATACCGGACCAGTAGCCAGTAAGGCAAATACCGATCGTACCGGTCGGTACGGTACAATATTTAAAACAATGATAGGTAGATTAATCTATCTCACCATTACAAGGCCAGACATTTTTTTCCCATCAACATTTTGAGTCAATTCATGCATCAACCACACCCACCACATTATGATGTTGTTGTTCATGTTCTACGCTACATCAAATCCTCTCCTAGTCAAGGCCTTTTATTCTCTACCGATAACTGACTACAATTCTTGGCTTATTCTACCATTGGTTTCTTTATCCAACTTGGCACTAGTCCTATCTCCTGGTATACGAAAAAATAATCCACAGTTTCTCATTTTTCTGTTGAAGCTGAGTATCATGCTTTAGCCTCTACTACCTGTGAACTTGTTTGGCTCAAGACACTCCTTAATGATATTATTGTCCATCATCCTCAGCCTATGTTACTTTATTGTGATAGTCAAGCTGCTCTCCACTTTGCTCAAAATCTCGTTTTTCATGAACGTTCCAAGCACATCGAGATCAACTATTATATTGTTTATGAAAAGTTATGATCTCACCTTATTTCCACCACCCATGTCTCGACCACCAATTAACTTGTTGACATCTTCACCAAAGACTTGGACCGTGAATGCTTTCAATCCTTATCACACAAGTTAGGCATTATGGACTTCATACTCCAATTGAAGGGGAGTACTCCGGATCTTGTTGATCCCATCTTTATTATATTTTATTGTATAATATCTTCTTTTTATATTGACAGCTTTAGTCAACTATTTCCCTCCTTTTGTGTTTCGTAGCATAAAGGATTTGAATCCCGCCTCTGTATTATATAGGCCACTGTACATCTTTATGAAAATATACAGAAGTTTTCCTTCAATGGCGTTGCCTCTGTTTTGCTTACGTCTTAACAATAATGGTGGGAGGATGATGAACAAGCCAAGAAATAGGCATCTAGCTAGCGAAGCTACCCCTTAACTTTTAGTTAAATTATAAGTTCCTAAAGTGTACGTAACTAATAAAACTCATCTCTTGCTATGGTAGAAGCCTAGAAGGCCCATCACAATGTCATCTTGACCTTTACATGTAATGGACTCTTGGAGGTAAAGACATAAGTCTACGGTTGCCTCTACTGTGTGTGCGCGCGCGCGTTATGTGTGGGTGTTTTTAACTAATTATTCGATCAGAAATTCATGAGCGCGCTTCCCACCGCTCAAGTTTTAGTCAGATACTGGACGTTTTTCTGATCCCATACGGAGGAAGTGAGAGTGGAGTGAACCAAAAGCCAGCTATAAAGAAGGAAGCAAGACATTCGAAGAAGCATACCTTTCTCGGCCTTTTGGCTAAGATCAAGTGTAGTATCTGTTCTTATCAGTTTAATATCTGATACGTGGTCCATCGGACCACATGGTATTAAATTAATTTTTCTTGGGGAAGGTCCATCAAAGTAGCTTGCTGCTGGGACCTTCGAGCGTCGCCCATGCGTTGCACTTCTGCAAGGGCCTGGTGCACACCACCCCCAACACCAGAACCAAAACCAAAATGGCATGAATAATCTGCCTTGTAAATTGTTAGGTTGTTCGCTTAAGGTTGATAGTGTTAATGGGCCTAATTCCAACCTTGCCAACGTTGCTCCATAAGATCGGGGTACTGGAATCCCAATATTTATGGGTGAAATTTATGTTCTGTCCTTCTTTAAAATCTCCCCAAAGAGAGTAGTACTCCTCAAGGCATTCAATCGAAAGATCATAGAGCGGTCTTGCGGTTGGCTTTCCCCAGTAACAGGAGATCACCATGGTGATCAATGTGGATGATAGATGGAGTACTTATTCACCTGGCCAGATCATGACTCATTTTAATGCCTTCAATGTTACCAGAATTAAGCCTCCTCCAGGCCGGAGATCTGGCCGAAAAGAACTTCCATGCTAATTATATATGGAGTAACAATATAGTGAGTAATTCTAAAATATGGACGCGCATAGTACTCTCATCCTGTCGTAGAAAGATCAAAGAAATATGAACATTGGAGTAACTGCAAAAATGAATTCTTATAGACTAGAGACTAGATCAGTCTAGCTGTGGCAGCAACTTCTAGCTAGCATCTCAAAGTTCCTATGCTTTATATGACCATATCCGGATTTACATACAGCTTAAGCAAATCTGCTACCTGCAGGTAGCAGATAGCTGATCCCTCCATTCATATAAGAGGAAAAAAAGAA
Source organism: Cyclocarya paliurus (assembly GCA_029856935.1). Taxonomy (NCBI): domain Eukaryota; kingdom Viridiplantae; phylum Streptophyta; class Magnoliopsida; order Fagales; family Juglandaceae; genus Cyclocarya; species Cyclocarya paliurus. The sequence continues at coordinate 15,743,489 of CM056954.1, read as the reverse complement.
CCAAGAAAAAAAAAAGATAAGTTGAACAGGTTGACACTTTCGAGTTAGTTATTCACCTAAACTTTTTTCAACCAATTAAATTAAGCAAATTGAATATCGTTGCGCCATGCTTAGAGAGAGAGTATCCCAATTTTTAGTTCATAGACAAATGGTTAGTTGGAAGATTCTCATTGACTAATGGAGGGGAGAAACAAGTACATGAATTCTATTAATCATCTTTCCCCCAAATGATCGTATTCATGTCTGTTTCACTTATCTACTCATTAATAGTTTGAAACATGTTAGGTTGATTATGTACGTAATCAAGAGTGTTTAAGCTAGCTACGTTTTTAACACAGCTTTAGCAGCCAAAAAAAAAAAAAAAAAATCAGTACAGAAGTGCACGTCTTTCTTTGATGCTTCCTCAACCTAGGGAGGTCTTTGCTCATTCAAAACGCTACAAAAATCACATATGCTGAGTTTTTGTTTTGGAACTTCCTATGCTTTCTGCATAGTCCAACACAAAAAATGCTGGCAATTTCTTTCTATTCGCTGCTACTACATACTGCCACTGGCCATTCATCTTCTTTGTGTTGACTGTTACTTTCGATGGTATTGCTGCAACCCAAGAAACATCTTTGAAGAGCTCGAATGGTCCTGTTCATTTGAACTTCTTCCGTTAAGCTTTACGAGGTAGGAACAGAGTATTGTCGTGTGCCAAAGACCCAAATGTATGCTCAGACCGTGAGAAGAACCCTTGGGGTGGCAGCACATGCTTTCTCCAGCAGTTTTGCAAGGATACCATGAGAGATATGAACCACTGTGGAGAATGTGGGAGGGCATGTGCTTATGGGCTTGTTTGCTGTGATGGGAAGTGTGTTAATATCCGGAATGATCCACACCATTGCGGGTCCTGTTTCGAGGAGTGTCCCCGAAAATCTAGTTGCTCCTATGCTATGTGTGACTATGGTGGGTGATTGAGCAATAAAAATCTTATAAATTATAACCATTCATTGGTTTTTTTTTTCTCCTTTTTCGGTCTCTCTTACGTGCATTTCTGTCCCCGTGGTTGTGTCGGTTGCAATTAGAAAATATTATGTATGTACGTTCTCATGTTCAAAGAAGTAAAATGAAGTTCACTTTCTCTTGTTATCATGGCTAACTTTACAAGTACTCCAAAGTAGTCACTGAAACGTGCAATTACCTCAAACATTTCGAGCTCGTTTGCATGTACCATCATCATTCTATCATTGTTTAACGTGGCATTAAATTATTAAAAACTATTTATAATCCATTACTTATCATCCAATTATTAAATGTCAGGTAAGAAGATGGTGGGAGGATGATAAACAGACCAGTACAATTAGGAATTAGGCATCTAGCTAGCTAAGCTACCCCTCAACTTTTAGTTAATTGTAAGTTCCAGAAGTGTATGTACCTAATAAAACTCATCTCTTACTATTATGGTAGAAGCCTAGAAGGGCCATCACAATGTCATCTCGACCTTTACATGTAACGGACTCTTGGAGGAAAAGACACGAGTCTACAGTTGCCTCGTGCGTGTATTTTTAACTTCTTCGATCAGAAAGTCATGAGCGCGATTCCCACTGCACAAGTTAAGTCAGTTTAATATCTGATACGTGGTCCATCGGACCACATGATATTAAATTAATTTTTCTTGGGGGCAGGTCCATCACAGTAGCTTGCTGCTGGGACCTTCGAGCGTCGCCCATGCGTTGCACTTCTGCAAGGCCCGGCGCACCCCCCACCAAAACCATAGTCTTAACACTTGTGATGCTAACTAACAAAGAAAGTGTGCGCTTGCGTTCTTAGAAAAATGGCATGAATAACCTGCCTTGTAAGTTATAATAAGGTTGTTCGCTTGTTCCGCAAGACCGCTCTAACTTACGAGGTTTCAGCCAAGTTTAGATATCAGAGCACGGTTGTTAGGTTGTTCGCTTGTTCCGCAAGACTGCTCTAACAATCATCTTCTGTGTTGATTATTACTTCTTTCGTTATGCTTTACGAAGTAGGATTAACAGAGTATTGTTGTGTGCCAAAGATCCAAATGTATGCTCAAACCGTGAGAAGAACCCATAGGGTGGCAGCACATGTTGTTTCCAACAGTTTTGCAAGGAGACCGTGAGAGATATGAACCACTGTTGTGAATGCCGGAGGGCAAGTTCTTATGGACTTGTTTGCTGTGATGGGAAGTGTGTTATCCGAAATGATCCTCAACATTGTGGGTCTTGTTTTGAGGAGTGTCCTGGACAATCTAGGTGCTCCTATGCAATGTGTGATTATATATGGTGGCTGATTCAGCAATAAAAATCTTATGACCATTCATTTTCCTTTCCATTATTGGTTCGGGTTTTTTTTTGTGTGTGTCTGTGTGTGTCTTTCTTGTGTGCATTTCTATCCTTGTGGTTGTGTCTGTTGTAATAACAAAAGAATATAGAAGGATGTTCTCATGTTCAAAGAAGAAAAATTGAGTTCACTTTATCCGGTTCTCACGGCTAACTTTACAAGCACTCCAAATTAGCCTCTGAAATGTGCAATTACCAAAAAATTTCCCAGCACTCCAAGTAGTGCAGCAAATTAATTATAGAACATATGTTATATCCCTAGCCTCAAATCTTAGGCTCCGTTTAGTTCTCCAACTCAACTCAGTATAGTTCATTTTTAAACCTCTTTTACCATTCAAACAACCACTTAAACTGCATCCGAAAAGAACTTGAGTGAGTCTACACTATTCGATGCAACCGCCCTGACCAATGGTAGAAATTCTGCAGTGGGCACATGATGCCCACAAGCCGGTGGCTTGGAAAAATAGAAATTAGTAATGTTTTTTCCATTTTGTCTCTAGTTAAATTGACATGGATAGTTGCAAGTGCAGCTTGAGGAATTTTTTTTTTTTTTTCCATTTAACGCATTTTTCATATGCCAAATGAATAGTTGAATGTAATGATGGCATCAATTTATTTTACAACTTTCTACAAATACATCTAAATTCATCTTAACTTTCAAACACACTTAAATCCATTTCAAGTAGACCCAACAAAACTCATTCAACTATCTCAATTCACTACTATTCATAAAAAATTCAACCCAGCTCAACATCCAAACGCAATCTTAGTAATTTCTTGACATTCATTTAATTTATAATGTCCCATTGACTCTCAGAAAAAACAGTGTCACCAAGGCAACTTTCATCAATGGCTACATGTTTAGGACCTTCCCAAGTTTCATGATCACAGTAGGGAACAACAATGAGTCGGCCATCCAACATGAGTTCTGGCTATATAATCAAATACTTGAACAAGAAGTTCAGCTAACTTCAAAAATCAAGAAGAGTGTGTATCAGTTTAGATCTATTGGTTGTCAAAAGTTTTCCAAATACATGTATGGCACCGCTGTTGACAATCCCTTGTATTCTTTCTGCTAACTTAGACCCTTTTTCCAAACACTTCTTCTAGGGGTAGTTGGCCCTTGCAAACGGTGGGCAATAAGCTGACGTGGCATAATATTCTATTAAAAAAGAAAAGAAAAAAGAAGACGAAGAACAAGAAATGCAGGAAAGATGAAAATGTTGGCTTGTTCTTCAAGTTTCCGAAATCATTCTGAGCTCTATGGAAAAGTGGAAAAAATTGGAATGTGCTTCTTCTTACTTCACATTGTGCTTTGATTGTTGAAAGAAAGTGGAAAAAAACTAGATCTTTGCATTTTATTCTTTGCGTAATCGTCTGTAAGCAAACCGGTAAGAAATCACGTTGTGGGTCTTCGTCTTCTTCTTCACCGTGAGGTAAGAAATCACCGTTTGGATTTCTTTTGTATGTATTGGCTTGAAGCTCTATTTTCAACCTTTGTTTTGAAGCTATTTTTTCAATTTTTTTTAAAGCTTTTTTTCCAATTGAAAGTGAAACTCTGTTGATCCCACTCCACTGCCCGTGCCACCGAGTTCAGCCTGCATGAATGGTTAAAGAAATTCCCTAAGTCTTAGGAAAATAACTGGATCTTTGCCTTTTAGTCTTCGGCATCGTCGTTTGTAAACAAACCGGTAAGAAATCACGGTGTGGGTCTTTTTCTTCTTCTTCACAGTACTTTACCGTGTGGGTCTTTGTCTTCTTCTTCACAGTACTTTACCATGTGGATCTTCTTCTTCATTGTGTGGTAAGAAATCACTGTTTGGATTGTGCTTTGAATGTATTGAATGCTAGAAGCTCTGTTTTTAAGCTATTTTTCCAAGCTCTATTTTGAAGCTTTTTTTTTTTCAATTGAAAATGAAGTTTTGTTGATCCCACTCCACTGCTCATTCCACCGAGTTCAGCCTGCATGAATGGTTAAAGAAATTCCCTAAGTCTTGGCAATACAAGCAAATGCAAATTCCAACATGTCTAAAAATGGGTTTCAGTTTCTCACAATTGTTTTTTGATGAATGTTTGTGTTGTTGTGCATGTTGAATATTGAATGTATGAATTCATGCTTCATGGATGATTCTTTATTGTTGGGAGCAACCATTAATTTAAACCCAAAACCGTTATTTGCTTCTTAAACAAATGAACCGGTGTTTGAAAACACTGACCTGAATCAGGAAAGAAGAGATAAAGGTAATTGATTAAAGAAAAAAGAATGGAATACTTATGTATGCTATACTGCCATGGGACATACCAAAATTTGTGTTCCACTTCTCAAGAAGAAGCCCCATAACCATGGTCATTGGGCCATTCCACTGTCAAATGATAACAGTTTTAGAGCATAACCAAGTCCTACCAATCAAGACCCTCCCAATGTAAAGACATTCACAGAGGATATTTTTAGGATTAGTGATTGAGCTGCATTATTGCATATTTTATATATTTAAAATCAATATATTTTTAATTGTTTTATTATTTTATCATTGATTTTAGATGGAAAAATGGTTAAAATGAATAAATCCAAGTTGTGATTTAAATTGATTAAAAGCATAGTTTATGCTTAATTTTATAACTTGTGATTTAATTGCACAATATTTTTTCACATGTACAACACACTTTTAATATTTTAGTCTAGTTTTATTTTATCTTTATTTTTTTTTTATTTTTTTTTCTAGTTTTATTTTTTGTTTCTTTAATTATTATTATTTATTCTACCTACCTTATTTTATTTAACTTTTTATTTTATTTTATTTTTACTTTTATTTTTGTTTTTCAGCGCAGGCTAAACGACATGTCGTTTGGTCAACAAACCAAAACGACATGTCGTTTCGAGTTGGATTGTATCGGCTATCTGCTAAACGACGTGTCGTTTAGTCCACGGACAAAAATGACGTGTCGTTTTTCCTGTCGAAATAAAGCTGCCCTATTTGTGCAAGAAATTCCTGATACTTTACTATTTATAATTTGAGTGATCTTTATTTTTATCATTGTAATTTTACTTGCTAAATCACATTAAAACAATTTTCTCTTATTGATCATTAATTATTTTCCTTTAGTTCTTTTTATTATTTATTGTATTTTCTTTAATCTGTCTCTCTGAGGAATCGACACCTCAAAGCTGTGCTACAACTACCGCGTTATTCTTTGAGCGTAATCAATTAGCATCGAAAAAATCACAAAACAATATAGAATTATCTTTGCTATATTGTTATAGGAAAAACTTGAGGATATTTTTTTACTATTATCGTTATCTTCATCAACATCGTTATCATGGTAATTATATTTGTTAACAATTTATCAGTTCTCATGCTTTTTGAACATTCTATATTCAAGATCAAGGGTACATTGTGGCTTGAAAATACAATTACCAGAGTTGAATATCTACTTTTTATTAAGATATAGCATTGATACTTCAATGTGATAGGTGGTAAATTGATGTCTTGCTTCTCCTGCTTGATGCTATAAGGGTTTGCTCACAATCCACTATCCTGATGTTGGAATCAAGTTCATTCTCATTGTAAATTTCTTCAAAAAGAACCTCCCATGGATTATTGTGAAGCTTGCTCCTATATTTCTTGACATGCCATTGGTATGATAGATATTATAATTCTGGTTGTCTACATGAAATAATTAGCTTTGGAAGTAAATTAAATTTTGAATTGTTGCATAAATTTTTAAAAAGCCATTATTTTTCAAACATGTTGAATTGTTTGAACTATTTTGCTCCTATAAAAATGGTTGTACAATTTTTTTTAATGCAGCATGTTAGCATGGGAAAAGGGGAAGAAAACCCATCTCTCTCAACACCATGTAGCTCAAATCCCTCAACCGCGGTATGTTAAATGATTGTTAACATTTGTTAGGAGTTTGTCAACCTCGTACTTGCTAATTATCATTATTATTGTTATGTTAGGACATCTTAAGAACTGTTCCAAACTTTCCAAATTACATGCATGGTTACCTTGGACCAAGGTCTGCATGGTCACCGATTTTTACGCCATATCTAAATACATACCAATATTTAAGCAACATTCAGATGGTGATGCAACTTAGTTTTTTTTTTTCTGTTTTTTGGAAGTTTAATTGCTTTCATTTTTAGCAGAATGCTAGTTACCCATTTCAATATGGAATGAGACCTCTGACTCCTCTCATGGCTACAAGCTCCAGAACAACCGAAAGATTTGATAAAGAGGATACACCTGGGTGTAGGGAAACTGAAGCGCCATGTTCCTCCTCTAGGGTTCATGAACAAGGTGAAGATAATAGGCCAAATTCAGGGGAAACCGACGATGGCATTGTCAGGACACCTCCGTTAGACTGAATGGATGGTGGTGATATGATTGAGGAGCCAAAAGTGGAGATGGAGTTTGATTCTTTTGAAGAATTAATGAGCTATTATAAGCTATATGCTAAGAAATGCAGATTTGGATCCATAACACAAAGGAGTGAAAAGGATGATGAAGGGAGTGTCAGATATGTCACTCTTGGTTGTGCCCATAGGGGAAAAGCTCTAAATAGGACGATAAATGTCGCCAAACTACGCCCGACAGGAAAGACTGACTGTAAGGTAAGGATTAATGCCTTAAAAGTTTAGGGAAATATGCAGTTGACCACAGTTCATAATACCCACAATCATGGACTGACTCTATAGAAATCCAGCTTCTTCTGATGTACTCACGAAGTTAGTGAGACTGTAAAAAGAGTACTAGATACTCATGACCTGGCTGGCATTCGAATGAACAAGAGATTCAGATCTCTTATTGTGGGCACGAGAGGATTTGAGAACCTCCCATTTTTAGAAAAAGATTGTCGCAATTACATTGATAAGGCAACACATCTACGACTTGGAGCAGGTGGTGCTGGAGCACTTCGAGACTATTTTCTAGGATGCAGTACAAGAACCCCAGATTCTTTACCTTGATGGATTTAGATGATGATGGGAGGTTAAAAAATATCTTTTGGGCAGATCCACGTAGTAAGGCAGCTTATCAAGATTTTGGTGATGTGATAACATTTGACACCACGTACTTGACAAACTGATACAAGATGCCCTTTTCTCCCTTTGTTGGTGTAAACCATCATTGACAGTCAATTCTCTTGGGAGCAGGGTTAATTTCCAATGAGGACACAGAAACTTTTTGTGGGAAGAAAGCTTGCAAGTTATTCTAATTGTTGTAATTAGTTTTGTGAGAAGAAAGCAAGACACAAGTTGAAAATTGTAATTTATTTTTGTGGGAAGAAATCTTGCAAGTTATAGTTGTTGTAATTATTTTCGTGGGAAGAAAGCTTGCAAGTTATAGGTACATTTTCGTGGAAAGAAAGCTTGCATTGTTTTTAACCTAGTTATTTCATTGGAATATTTTATATTCTAAAAAGTGATGATGCACCAGTTTTGAGTTTGCAGTTTGATTAGCAAGAATTGCATTGCCAGAAGTATGCAAAAATTGTAGGGACTTTAATTACGTGCCCGTCAAAACGTGAAAATACTGCCATCCTTGCCATTCTAAACATGAAATAGCAAGATTTGTACCAACCCGTGAGGATTCTCCAATCACTATTCATTGACTCCCATCAATTAGACTTTAAAAAGTAAATAAGCATCACATGACTTCAAGAATATCTTATTCAACCGGAGAAAGGAAGGGAAAACATCAACTTCACAACTCCAAATAACTTATAACACTTAATTATACAAATCAGTTCTCTAAGCTATTTTATAACACTAAAACTACAAATTCAGTTCTCTAAGCTATTTACAACACTTACACTACAAATTCAAACTATGATTTGTAACATAAGCCACTACCAATTCACCAAGTAACAACAAACAACTATCACAAAACTCCAATACAGCTGGGGTAGCATGCGTGAACGCCTTAGGAGAGCTTCTCTCTCAAGAAGGAGCAACTCCTTTTTTCAAACCTCCTCATTTCTACTGGATAGCACCATCTCTCTCTTTTCGATCTCATCCACTATTTTACAGAGCTGAATCTCCCTCTTTTCGACATCGATGAGTCTCTTCTCGAGCTCTTCCTCCTTTCTTAAGAGTTCATTTTTTATTTATTGTAGATCCGACTCTATGTAGTGATTACTATCTGTCCACTTGAAATATTTGCAATATGGCAATCCCTAATATTTAACACATATATAAAAAAGTGTTAGATGTACGTAATACTAATCAATATATTAGTTCAAGTTACATTACAAGAATATTAGTTACCTTTGTGCTGTACTTTGGACACCTTAAGAAGGGCCATCCTGTATTTCTTTTAGTATTTGAGTATCTCAATATAGCTTCAATATTACAGAAGCACAATGGTTGTACCAAAGTATGTATCGCTGATGATGAAGAAGACAGTGATGATGAAGACATTCTAACATGAACCAAAATCACAATGGAAAGGCACACATATTAGTGATTTATACAACAAGCACCACAAGTTAAAAGGTAATCTCTCTTAAGAGAGAACCAAGTGCAAATTTCACCACTATTAAGATTAAGATTAAAATCAAATTAAAATGAAGTTAAACAGACCGAGTAAATGGGTTGTCTTCAATACAAATTTCATTTGGAAATAAGTATAATAGATCATGGGAAAAAAACATAAAATTGAATAATTTGAGAGTAGCAAAACTGAGAGGGGCACAAGCTTGTTAGCATTGTTAAAGTTCATCCAATGTCCATACAAAGACAAAAGTGTAAAATGGAAAAGCTCTTTGTAAGAGGACAACTGATAAAATAAGTGAGTCAAACAGAGTAAGTGTTTGACTTAAACTTTAAAGAAACAACAGAATTAAATTTTTTTACAAGATATGGGAAAATTTCTTAGTTATTGTGGACAATTAGATAAAGCAATCTTTATAAGCTATGTAAAGACCTTGAACAAAAGGGCCAACTAACTTGAATAAAGACAATGTTATATAGAAAGACATTTTCTGAGAAATATTTAAATATTGTAGAGGAAAAAGGTTGTTGACAATAAAATAGTTTCACCTATTTACTCATTCTACCATCAATCTCATAAGGAGAATCTACAACTTTAGTGGGCATGTGAATGCAAATGCCCCAAAAAAGAAGGGAATTTTTTTTTTTTTTTTGTGGAATTCTGGAAGCTTTTCAACAACAACTAAGTAGTCTTCTGACTTAAAAATGCACGACATATTCTAGCTTCTCACTAAAGGAAGGGAGAACCAACAAGATTTAGTAGGCTTCCTCCAAAATGTAATCTAATTGCTATAAGACAACTCTTGTGAATCTTTTAAAGAATTATTCTAGAATCTGACTGAATGTAAGATATGAATAGTTGATTTACGTTATGGAAGAAACACATGTATATGTGATATTAGATATTAATTAGGTATATATGAAGTAAAAATATATCTAATTAATATAATATCTAATACTGTGAATTTAGATAGAGATTCCAATAGAAGTCCTTCCCTTTCATTTGTAATTGTGAATGAAATATTTATTCAATGAATAAAGTGAATATTGAATGAATAAATAGATTCAACCAAGAAAAAAAAACTAAAAATTGGAATGGTTTTGTAACATCCCCTTCCCTAGGGTTAGGAATGTCATGTACATATGTAACTAAAGCCAGGTAAGAGACTTGCAAGCAGCCGAGTTCGGAGGAGTACGGGCCTCAAAGTGATGACTTTGTCGATCTTCTTCCATTCCTGCATCACCTCTTCACAAGACAACATTTTCTTGTTGAAGGGTCTCCAACTCTTCCATGAGTTTTCATATAACTTTAGTTTGTTCATTAAGTCTTTGTTCCATTGCTTCATACTGTACTGTTTCATGCTACAAACTTTGAGAGTGTGTTGTTGCCGACATACGAAGGATATACTAGTTATGGGATAACAGAGATCCTACAGACAGCGCCACTGTTGATGTCGTGTTTCGCGGGCCTGGGCAACTCTACGCCAGCAACACTCGAGCAATGACCTGCACAGTAAAAGAAGGGACCTTATGGTCCGTTGTTCCTCCGATGCTTAAGTCAGTGATCGTGTAGAAGATGAAGATGAACAATAATCAAGATGAGAGTGTAAGATGATCACCTGTTTGTCGCTGGTAGTGTTTATTTATACTTGCTGACCTGGTCTCCACGATAGTGGAGTGTTGTATAACAGGAGATAATATGTTTATGTTGTCTACTCGCCGAGCTACCTTTGTGCTGTCAGTTTGCCGAGCTAGGAAGTGCTCAGGGTTGCTATGCGTTGCTCGGGTCTTGGGTCGCATTGAATGCGGCATGGCTTATGCTCTGGGCCACATTGAATGTGGTATGCCTGAATTGAATGTGACATGTTTTCTGTCCTGGATTCCTTTCATCTCATTAATGCTTAGTGTGAACCGACATACTTATTCATGGCTCGCATTGGTTGTTGTATTCCTTCCTCCTTAAGCTTCTCTCGTATCCTTTAACTTGGTTCTTGATGTAAGCATGGCTCAACCCGGGTCTCCTTCCCAAGTCCTAACACAAGATCTCTCAATTTATCCGATCCAGCCCAAATCTTGCACCTGGGCTTTTACCCAGGCCTCGTTTTTGGCTCGGCCCCAGGGGTTTATTCGGCCCAAGGGATTTTCCCCCTTCACAACTACATAAGCACAAAAGATAACCAAGAAAAAAATATACAATGATTTCATTTGGTGTTATGATTGGGAACAAGAATTAACATTAGAAAAATATAATCTGTATATGCAACAGCATTAGTTCAATAGGGGGCTTGCAAATACTCACCTGGTACGACCAAGTCTTAGGACCCGTGGTCGTCAAGTTATGGAAGCAACAATGGGCAGATTTGTGCAATCCAATGGGAGGGTTGATTCGTTTCATAGGGTTATCTTCCTGTCTATCAACCACTACTCTTTTATACACTATTTTCCTCTATAAGAGACAACCGAGCTCTTTTCAGGAGAAATCTACAAGGCAACTATTGCTACCCACATGAGCTATGTTGTTCACTACAGAGGTCAGCTCATTTTTCCTTCACTGCACACAACAACCTTTGTTTTAGGGCTCCAGATTCGACTAGGTCAGGGTCAAAAATAGACTGCTTGATTGACATGAATTTTGTCCAGAGATTCGCACGGCAATGTAGTGCATGGGGTAGAGGGAAATACGGGTGTAAAGTTGCTTATCTCAAACGATGCCGTGAGCAAACTAGTCCTAACTCTCACCGATTTTTCAACAACGGTAGCTCTACTTGGGTCAGGTCACTAGACACTGCAGGATTGAAGCAGTGTCATTCGAAATCGACATCGAGAACAGAAGATGATTTGGGTTTGGGGATTTATGAATTTTCGAATGCGTTGACAGTAGAGGAAGAAGGCACTGGCAATGGAGGAAGATGAGGGGTTTGACTGGGGGACGATGCAAGTGTTGTGTGGAGGAATGGTAGCACACTGTGTAGTTACATTGGGGAGTAATGTGGGAGGGGGACAGAGGCATGCGTGTTCAGTCCTAATGTCATATTTGTGAACAGTATGAGACCGTTTGAAAATGAGGAAGATTTCTTTTTTTTTTTTTTTAAAGTGATCTTTTGAAAAGTGTATCTCATCACAGTTAAAGATTTGGGATGAAAAATCTTCGTTTGTCTCTGCCCCAAACCTACCCGTTAATTATAAGTTCCTAAAGTGTACGTACCTAATAAAACTCATCCCTTACTATTATGGTAGAAGCCTAGAAGGCCCATCACAATGTCATCTCGACCTTTACATGTAATGGACTCTTGGAGGAAAAGACACGAGTCTACAGTTGCCTCGTGCGTGTATTTTTAACTTATTCGATCAGAAATTCATGAGCGTGCTTCCCACCGCTTAAGTTTTAGTCAGATACTGGACGTTTTTCTGATCCCATACGGAGGAAGTGAGAGTGGAGTGAACCAAAAGCCAGCTATAAAGAAGGAAGCAAGACATTGGAAGAAGCATACCTTTCTTGGCCTTTTGGCTAAGATCAAGTGTAGTATCTGTTCTTATCATTTTAATATCTGATACGTGATCCATCGGACCACATGATATTAAATTAATTTTTCTTGAGGGAAGGTCCATCACAGTAGCTTGCTGCTGGGACCTTCAAACGTCGCCCATGCGTTGCACTTCTGCAAGGGCCCGGCGCACCCCCCACCAAAACCATAGTCTAACACTTGTGATGCTAAAATGAGAGAGTGTGCGCTTGCGTTCTTAGAAAAATGGCATGAATAACCTGCCTTGTAAGTTGTTCGCTTGTTCCGCAAGACCGCTCTAACTTATGAGGTTTCAGCCAAGTTTAGATATCAGAGCACGGCTATAAGGTTGTTCGCTTGTTCCGCAAGACTGCTCTAACAATCATCTTCTTTGTGTTTGATTATTACTTCTTTCGTTATGCTTTACGAAGTAGGATTAACAGAGTATTGTTGTGTGCCAAAGATCCAAATGTATGCTCAGAGTCTCAGACCGTGAGAAGAACCATGATTATATATGGGCTTGTTTGCTGTAATGGGAAGTGTGTTGATATCCGAAATGATCCTCACCAATTTGGGTCTTGTTTTGAGGAGTGTCCTGGACAATCGAGGTGCTCCTATGCAATGTGTGATTATATATGGTGGCTGATTCAGCAATAAAAATCTTATAACCATTTATTTTCCTTTCCATTATTGGTTCTAGGTTTTTTTTTTTTCTTTCTTGCGTGCATTTCTATCCTTGTGGTTGTGTCTGTTGTAATAACAAAAGAATATAGATGGATGTTCTCATGTTCAAAGAAGTAAAATTAAGTTCACTTTACTCGGTAATTATCACGGCTAACTTTACAAGCACTCCAAGTTAGCCTCTAAAACGCGCAATTACCTAAAAGTTTTCCAGCACTCCAAGTAGTACAGCAAATTAATTATATAACGTATGTCATATCCCTAGCCTCAAATCTTAGTAATTTCTTGACATTTAATTTATAATGTCCCACTGACTCTCAGAAAAAACAGATCTTTACCAGCTTCCTAAGTTTCATGATCACAGTAGGGAACAGCTGTAAGTTGGCCATCCATCATGAGTTCTGGCTATATCATCGAATACTTGAGCAAGAAGTTCAGCTAACTTCAACAATCAAAGAAGAGTATGTATCAGTTTAGATCTATTGTGTTTCAGAAGTTTTCCAAATACATGATTGGCACCCCTGTTGGCAATCCCTTGTACTCTTTCTGCTAACTGAGACTGTTTTTCCAAAACTACCTCTGGTAGTGACCTTGTAACTGATTTCCACGTCCAAAAAACTACATGATGCGACAAAATATATAGAGCCATGCTATGCATCAGCCTCTGTTCATGGGTTGATGTATAGCACACCTGATGTGTCTCTCATGTGAGTGGTTTGGATGTGAGTGATTTGAATGATGTGAGTGATTTAGATGATGACACATAAGGTGTGTTGTGGCTGCTCCTCAACAGTAGGCTGATGTAAAGAATTTTCCAAATATATATATCTAATTATTTTATGTGAAATATTCCAGTATGCATTTTAATGCCTCCTATTCCATCATGTTGCTTGTTATAGTCGAAAATCCTAGCTACAAGTTTTGCGAGGGTGGGTGGAGAGTGAGATTGAGATATAGCAAATATAAGAACTCCCTCTAATTTATGCTCCACAAAGTCAATATAAGTTGGTTTACACACAGTTTAGTGCTCAATTAAGAGAAATGATTTATACAGTCGTCTACAAGTCTCGCATACTTCCTTTGAAGAAGATGGATAAACTTGAGACCCATATAAAAAAAAATTACATTTTACTTATGGGTTTCACTATTTTTTAAAATGAGTGTGAATCTTGATACTCTAAAACTGTATCTAACATTACTTGCTCTTTTCTATTCTACAGTCATGTAAAAGTTGCCCAAAAAGTGACTGCATTTCCTAATTAACTGATAGCTAATTTGCATAGAATTAACTGCATTTGGAGGCTAAACTTCTATCTAAAGCTAATAAAACTTATTAACTTGATAAACAATAGCCCTACCATCTACGCAACCGTTCGATTTAGGTGGTAGGTCCACCATACTGGTTAACGTTAATGCACTTTTATGTTTTAGGTTTGATCTCTTGTGGATGGTTTGACTGTATTATATTTTTAAAAGATTTTTATGATGTGTTTTGATGACTAGATTTGGAGAGGAGGATTTATATTTACATCTTTCAATTATAAATCAATTGCTTGGATTGCATATTAAAATATAAATTTGGATTTTACACCAAATTCAAATCAGATTTTAACCTTTGAAATCATGCCATAAATCTAAATTCAAATTATTCTATACAAACACAACAATCATAAAAATTTTCGTGTTTTGTGAAATTTTGCGAAATTTCATGTAATGTGTATTAAAAATATGTTTAGATTGAGAAATGATTTTATTAAGGTTAGAAAAAGTGATTGAGCCAAAAAAAAAAAATTGTATGATTTTTTTAGTTTTGTGAAAGTTTTTTGGTTTGTGTTTTTCACGAGAATTGACTCAAAATGTTTTGATGATTGAGATTGCTTTAGTACAAGTATCATGTTTAGATTGAGAGCAAGGATATTTTGAGAAATTTTTCAAAAACTCTTTATCTCAAGCATGATCAATAAATATATTTTATCGGGAGTGCTACAACTAATATATATATATATATATATATATATCAAAAAAGTAAATCAAAAATTGACATGATTTTATAAAATAAATTAGATTTATTTTATAATAAAAATAATTTTATATTTAAATATATCACATTAAATTATATCAGATTATGAATTTATTTTCATAAAATCTCTATAATTATAATATTTATTTTTATCCCTGATTATCAATTATTTGATGCCATTTTATAAAATGTTGAGAGATGATGACAAAACATAAGTGGTGAACTAATAGTGAGGAATACCTTTAGGATTAACGTATCCAAATGAACTTTTTTAGCTCAACGGTTTAGGCCATGTGCTCTATAACATCTTCCTCCCAACTTCGCCAGTAACGCTGAAATTAACGAATCGTAAATCAAAGGAAATTGCACTGCATTTCCCCTTACTCGTCTCTTGGTATCAATTTCCACGTTCTCATTCACTTTCTTCTGCTTTCTAGGAAATCCCTACTCCTAGCTCCTATATTTCGTGATAAAATAGTTGATATACCGTATATGCTACAGTAATTAAAAAAAGGGCATTTTCTAGCCGTACATAAATACTTTTTTTTAGGACGGTGCTGCGCTGCCGCTCTAGCTCTCGTTAGGAGCTATTATTATGTATAATTCATATTTTTTTATTTTTTTTATGTATTTTTAAATATTTTTTAAAAAATAAAAAAAAAACACAATATTATTAAAAATATTTTTTTAATCATTAAGTAAAAAATAAAAATAAAAATAAAAATAAAAAATCACAACAACAGAATAGAGCGATAAAATGAAACGGTATCATTTTCATACTTTTTTAATAGCTTTTAGAAGAGTGTGTAGGTATTATTTGGGAAGAAAGCATGATGTAATTTCAGTATAAAAGATGTTTCAAGTCATTTTTTTGTTTTTTAATTTGAGGGTTACAAAAAGTGGAATTGAGATCCACTCTCACTACAAGAAAAATGGGCTTTTGCGATCAATTTATTACAACCAACAGACTGAATTGGTTGCAAATACAGACTATTTACAACTAATTCAGTCTGTTGATTACAATAAATTGGTCGCAAAAGCCTGTTTTTCTTGTAGTGTCTAATTTCTAGACTCAATCATTTTTTATGATTTGGATAGAGATAAATATATGAGTCTATAAATTCAACAAAAAAAAATTATATTTACAAGCTAGTACGAATTAGACCTCTATTCTCCAATACCCACCGTTATCCAAGCCAATAACATGATTGAACTTAATTTATAAAATTAATTTAAAAACAAAATTGCATATAAATTAAATTCTACCAAATAGTATCTATACGGTTTTTTTAAGAGAAATTGTCACCATTCATTTATCAAGAAATTTACATCCATAAACAAATACATTTTGAGATGTCTTTATATTAAACATGACATCATAAACCAAAGTAATATATTTGAAACTCTACCAATACACTATTTCCTTTTGTGACTGGTCTGGTCTTGACTACTGTTGATACTTTTTATAAACAAACGTCTATAAGAGACAATCCGATCTCACCCTTCATAGAAAGAGATGACTCAACCTCTACAGACAAAAATCTGAAAAACGAACTCTTTTTTTAATTTTAATTAATAATAAGAAAACCAAAAGAAAAGCAATAAGATAAATGCGAAAAATGATGGATTACAGTTTAGACTAACTCTAGTAGACTTTGAAATCTGTGACGGCGCATGAAAGCAACACGCTTATTTCTTTTCAACCACAAAGGTCAAATCTGAAATATCCGGTAGTAGTGAGTTCGGTATCTGAAGCGTGTGGCGAAAAGAACTGCTATAATGGGTAGTGTGTGAGGACCACTTACAGCGATTTTTGTAAAATTGCCACTTTCCTCCAAATGATTTGTAACTTAAGAGTATGTTCATGCTGCGCATGTCTCTCGATAATTGTCAAAAAGTTGTATATCTACCTTTTTCAACGTTGAAGAAAGCAAAAGAAAGCTAAGCAAACAAAAATTAAGATAAAAAAAAATTTATCTTGATAGATAATGTAGATGAGTGGAAGAAGGAGTAGGACACGTCGTCCTCGTGCAAAAATCTGATCTAGAGCGCGAAGGGGAGACCATTAGTTGTATTTATATCTTTCTGATTTTTAGTCTAATCTTTGAATAAGAAAATGATAAGAAATTCTACTCATCAATTGGAATTTGGAATGTACGTCATTTTCAAACGATAAAAATTTTTTGACAAATATAAGAAAGTTCAAGTTTCTCATGTTTCAAACCCCAAAGTCAGAACGTCAAAAACATCTTTATCCGTAATTTCGAACAATACAATGGTATATTATTTTGAAGTTTCAACACCCGAGTATGCTCTACTAAACAATTACGTACTTTTGTATTCTTTTGAGAGCGAAGGTAATCCACGCTTATTTGGAGAAACGCGTCTCTAGCACTTATTTTAAGGCCAAGTCATTGCACCTCCCTCCATCACTGCTCTCCATAACCAAAACACCAAAGTCAATCAGAAAACAAAGCTCACAAAACTTCACAGATCACAGCCCCAAGCAGAATGATAGAAGAAAGACAAGCCGGAGCACCCCACGGCATCCTTCTGGCCGTCGTGGTGGTCCTAGTTCTCGTGGTGCCGTCCCTTATTAGCGACCAAGGCGAGGCCATCACCGAGGCCATCTCCGAGCTGCTGAGCCCGGTCGGACTTCTGCTTCTCCCCATCCTCCTCCTCCTCACCATCCAGTTCCTCTCCTCCGAGCGTGGCTCCTTCATCTCTAGCATTTTCTCTACCGGCGAGCCCGATACCCTCCACAGGGTTAGTGGGTCGCCGGTGGGGGTGGCTCTCTTTCTTATCATCGTCTTGTTTCTCTTGTACAATCGCGTATCGTTCTTCGGCGGCGGTGACGACTCCGGTGAATAACATGGATGGATCTTGGTTTTCAAGGCGTTGATTTATCTTGGGTTTCTGGGTTTTAATTACTTTTGTGGTAAGTGGGTATAGTGTACGCACGTAGAATTGTCATGTATACATATGGTAATGAAAGACTTTGAGATTATAATTCTGTTCATGATTCAGAAAAATCAGAATAGTTGTACGTTTTAGAGCTTTGATTTTTATTAATCCAGGATTACAGACACTGTTCTTTTATTTAGTTATTTATTTTCGTTTGTATAGAAAAATTTTCTTATCTCATCTTATATTATAATTTTTTAAAATTTTAAAATAATAATTATATTAAAAAATAATATTTTAATAATATTTTATTCAACTTATTTAAAATCTTCCTATATCTTTTATTTTGTGTCACTGTTCAAACAAGATCTAAAACTTACATCACGCATATTCACACATATTCATCATATTAATTAGATGAATACCTGAATTATAAGCATTTCTTAACATTATTTTAAAACCGAATGATAGTTGGTTTCGTAAGATTATTCCGCTCCTAGGAATTTTTATAGTTTTCGTGTCAAATATCATGGACGTGAATCGTGAATGAATCTTGCTGATGGTTTGACTTTTGAGATGTACTACTCGGGTGAAAGGTCTTTAAATTTATTGTAAAATTAAATTGAAATTTTTTTTCATTAATTATTATTTACAACTCACATTTTATATTTTTTGAAAAATATTCTTAAATTTTATTAAAAATATAAAAATAAATATTAACTAATACATATTATTCTTTAATTAAATTTTAGTTTTGAGATGATAATTACGATTCACCTGAAATTTGAAAGGGTTTTTTAAGAATTCAAATCGGAAATAAATGTTCCTTTAAATAATGCAAAAGAAGTTCAAAAGGTAAGTGGAATGATATAACGAAGGAAGTAAAAATGTTGGTATTATAATTAAGAAAATAATAAGATTAGAGACTTCAATAATTAAATTCTGTCATCACGAAGGAAGAGACTGATGCTTTTTCGAATTCGGACTTAAAATTACTTAAATTGGTCACTGTCGGTGACTACAGGCCGTGGCGCGTTGTCACTGGTGGGCGGTGGCCGTCTCTCTCAGAGGGACTCTCGTAACAACTTTTGTCGTTTGTTGAGGTTGCTTCTGTGGCCTATCTTGGTTCCTTATTCTTTGTTCAACTTCGTGCTGCCACCTGGCCCTCGTTTATCTCAATTCTAATATATATAAATATATATATTTATATAATATTGAATTATTGGGATCGAGGTGCATATTATCTTAATTTTTTTAAGTACATTATTTTCAGATCTAAGTTATTAAATATTGTATGCATTTGTCATCTCTTGTACGGTTAAGACCATTAACATTGAAATAGGCAACGGCAAATTTAAAATCTGGCTAAAATCACATATTTTGTTTTTTGTCTATTTTATTCAAAATATATTCTCACATTAAATTATCTATCTATTAGTTAAAATGATAATAAAATATTATTAATTTAATATTTTTTATTTTTTTTATATTTTACAATTGTACCGATCATATATTAATTAATAATCAAATTATAATTAAATTGTTATTTAAATAATCATATTTTTCAGTAATCATTTAACACTAATGACTACAAATCTTTTAAACTTGTGTTCCATTTGGGGCGCAAAATACTTTGTTAATAACTTTGACAGTTGGTAAGTGTCCAAAACAATTATTGATCTAGACAATATCTTCACAAATCAGCAAGGCATTCCTCTAATGTCTCAGGTCGGTTTCAAAGTTGAAAGAAAAGTATTGCGCTCCTGAAATGTGAAGTTCTAAATAAGAACAAAAAACAAAACCGTGTGCTATTATCTCACCGTGTGCGTGTGGGAAGGGAAGGCTCAGGAGGGAAGGGAAGGAAAAACCGAGGGAAAGAGAAGCTCTGTGCATGTGACCATTGTGCGTTAAAGAAAAAAAAGAAAATAACTTTTGGCTGAGCTACAGTAGCAGGTCAAATATGACTCAAGCTCTTGAAACATTATATCTCAAAGTTAATCATCAAATATATTTAGACTTGCCTAATCCAATAATCCAATGCAGGTGTTTTTGAGCATATATTAGGTAAACTGTTGGCTTAAATTGAGGATGCCTATTCCAACGCTACTGCTCTAATGCATCTGTTATGGGAAGTGGGTCAAACAGGTTTGGAGTAAGGAATAAGATATAAAATTATTATTTTATTTTATTTTATCTCATTTTATCTTATTTTCAAACCTAATTTAAATATAAAATTTTTTATTTTTTCAAATTACATATTATAACTTTTTCAAAATTTTAAATAAAAAATAAAAAAAATTAATTTTCTCAAATTTTAAACAAAAATAATATTATAAAACTATATTTTTACAATATTTTAATTTTAAAATATTTTTTTATTTAATTTTTTCTCTCTCTTTTTTTAAAATTTAAAAAATACTTAATTTAAATTATCTTATTATTATTTACATATTATTTTATTATTATTTATAAAATTTTCATCTGGTATCACTCTCCAAATCTTCACGTAGAAACTTGTGTCAGCTATAACAATGCTTCACATAGTTCAGTCTGTCGCTCTATTAAGCACAGAGGATACTGACCATAATCTGCACTGCAGAGGTCCCACTCAAACATGTTTTCTTAAAATAATTAATAATATTCTTGTTTTATTATATAAAGAATAAAAAAATTATAAAATTAAAAGAGAGTTAGAGTATAATTTTTTAATATAATTTTATTTTGAATTTTGAAAAAGTAAAATTATTTTCTATGTTTTGTTTAAAAGTTTAAAAAATTGTAATAATTAAGTAATAATTAAATTAAAAAATTAAAAACCTGAAATTATTATTTAGATGTTGATATGAGATGAGATTGTTTCAAAAGTTTATAAACCAGGCCTAAGTGTTGGATATGGTCAGGAGAAGTCAGTTTTTTCAAAGATGATTGGCTAAGTGGCAAGCACTTTAATTTTGGTAATATACTTGTAAGGAGATTTTCCCCTCAAGACCCAAGAGGCCCAGAGTCAAGCTTAGCCTAGTGTTAAAGGCTAGGAACTCGATCCATTAGGAGGATCCTCTGTACATGACGTGCAAGAGGGATGGTAATGCAAGATATGAGACTCGTTGATTTGAGGACTCCTCAGGTAGTGTCTAGTTCTTGAGTGCCCGCTCGCACGACATGTGTGATATATAGAGAATCGTTGATCTACTGACAGAGAATGTATGAACGGATCAGAAGGAAGGCTAACTAAGAGGATAAAGTTGGAGAACCACACTGCAGTAATAGCTCAGCCACCCGGACAATACGCCACATTAACGATGTCTTCGTAGAGCCACATTGTATTTAAAAACTCTGACAAAATGAACAGTACAGGAAACCCGGACTCGATGAAAACAGGCATGATTTGCTTTTCAAACCCGTAGTATAAATAGCTTATTCCAAGTATAAGGATGCCATCTCAGATCCCTAAACTCTCTGACTTATTTGCTACACTCCAAGAATATTTACTAATTTTGGTATCGGAGATTACCTGGCCCTAACGCCGCCATCTCAAAACCGCAATTTTTTCTTCCTTATGCAGGGCCCTTCTTCGAAAACCTGAGTTGCTAGAGCTTGGCCTAAAAATGTGCGAAACACGACATTAACAATACTCATTTTAGATCTAATGTTCAAATTGTCATAGATGTATATAATTTTTTTTTTAAAATGTTTGTCATAAAACATAATTTGCAAAATACATTGCTTGATATTTTAGATTGAAAAACTACATTTATTATAAAGCAAATTTAACGTATCATATAAAATTATATTATTTTATAAATTTATTTTTATAAAATTTCGATATAATTGTCCCACTTCTCATAATTGTTAGAGGGCATGAACTTGATAAGTCTTTCCTTAAATTATCTAAGGGTTGGGATTGCACATCTAAAACTCGGTTTATTTATGGGTGAAAGTTCCTTGAGGTGCTTGTATACAGGCCTAAGGCCAGACCCAAAACTGTATATAGGCTAAGGAAAATGGCAAAGAGGGCATGCATGCCGTTTTGAATTAACTCCAATTAAAAATTTATCTCATCTTATCATTATAATTTTTTCAAATTCTCACATAACATATAATAAATAATTTAATTTTTTTAAATCTTAAAATAATAATAATAGGGTTTTGCTACACAACCTCCTACTATTCATCCACACTCCACACTCCATATTTTTTAATATTTTTTTAAAAAAAATTTTTGAATTTATTTTTTTTAAAATATTTCAAATTTTTTATTCACCATTCATATAAAAATTATTTAAAAAAAAAAATTTTTTAAAATTTAAAAAAGATAAAGTGTGAAATGTTGAGAAGTTGAAAAGATTTATTGATAATAATATTCTCATAATATTTTATTTAATTTATCTAAAACTATCTCAACTATTTCTCAATCCAAACATAAATCCTGCGCATCCTCAACCCCAGAGGCTGACAAAGAGCCGAAGGCCCATCACATCCCCATGAATATCTGGACATCTACACATCTTCTACATTACAAACATAACTTTCAACTGAACGAAGCACCTTCAGTCCATTCCATAACTTCTAGTTCTGGAGATGGATCATAACGATTTGAGAAAATTAGATCAAATTCAAGAGGAAAATGCTAGTTTGCCCCTCCAACATCTTCTCTCTTCTTCTTTTTTCCAGTTTTTCTTTGATTAAATATTTCTCTTTAAAAAATATAAAAAATTAAAAAAATATAAAAAATATAAAAAATAATATTTATCATCTCCATCCATCACACACCAACACGTGATTTGTTATTTTTATCGTTCTATTAAAGAAAAAAAAAATCATCTATCAGTATTTATTATCACACCCTACAAAAAAAAATCTATAGGTGTGGAGTATAAAAGTGAATAATAATTGATATATAAATTTTTTTTATATTTAAATATACATATTTACATATCAATATATATATATATATTTAAATAAAATGATAAAAATAATAAATCAAATGTAAGGGATAATAAGTAAAATTTTTATTTCATTCGAGTAGAGTGCCATCTTTGCCTGGAGAAAATATATTTGTCGGAGGTACCGGCCCATGGGTACCTGGCCCAATTCCAAATTTTCACCACACTCCCACTACGAGGCGAAGGACCCATTGGCCATTATTCACGAACAGAAGTCCTTTTCCCGTAATTACCGAACACCCCCCCAACACTGCCTTCTAGTTCTCGGCGTCTCGCCCAAACCCTCGACTATAAATACTCCTTGTCCTCATCGCGGCAGAGCCCTCTTTCTCTCGCTCTACCTCGGCTGCTTCCTCGCTCTCTCCTCCTCAGCACCTTAACTCTTTGTTGGAACGGTCCGAGAGATTCCGCAAGCATGTTGGTTTACCAGGACCTCCTCTCAGGTACCGTTGCTTCTCTCTCAGATTCACCTTCCTGTTTAAATCGAGGCTTGTCTTGTTTTAAGCATCACACATGTTTTAGATCAGTGTGTTGTCTATCTGAAGGTATGTTTTAGATCACTTGTTTTAAATCTGAAGGTATGTTTTCCATTCTTGCGTGTTATTGCATATGTTTGGTGTTCGTTGTTGCGTTACTTGCGTATGTTGTTGAGATCTGGAGGTTTTACATATCGGTTTACGTTGAACAAGTTTGTGTGGGCTAAGTTAATGGGCCCATTTGAATTATCATTCCTTTAGCTGAGATATCGTTTACTTGAAGCCATATATCAGATGATCTAGCTGACCCATTTCAACTGTCCAGAGAAAAAAGTGACCCACTTGAACAATCTTTTGCTCTGTTTTGCTCTCTTTATATTGCTTTGGGTGACTTTGCTAATTGGTTCATACTCTACTGTCCTTTGATTTAACTTGTTTGAGACTTGTTTTGAATGTGCATATTAGAGCAACAGTTTTGTTACGGGGTCATTTGGATTTAGAGATAAGTTGAGATGTTTTGTGAATGGTAGAAAATAATATTTTTAGAATAATATTTTTTAATATTATTATTGTTTTGAGATTTGAAGAAGTTCAATTATTTATTATATTTTGTGGGGGAATTTGAGAAAGTGGTTTTGGGATTTGAAAAAGTTAAATTGTTTATTATATTTTATGTGGAAATTTGAGAAAGTTTGTTTTGAGATTTGAAAAAAAAAAGGATTATCATATTTTGTGTGGGAATTTGAAAAAGATGTAATGATGAAGATGAGATGAGTTGAAGTGGTTTGTGAATCCAAACCACCCCTAGTCTCTCTTTCTGGCTGTGATGATTTGATGCTTGCTTTTTTCCTCGGATGGAGTAATTTTTGGTTTTGTTGACTAACGAAATGTTATATATATTTGAGTGGTATTACTTTTTTTTTTATTATTATTATTGAAATTTGCTTCTGCAGTGGGATGTTATTGAGGAAGTTGTCTGACCGTTTAAATGTTGCATTGATATCAGGCGATGAGCTTCTCTCGGACTCGTTTCCATATATGGAAATCGAGAATGGAATTTTGTGGGAAGTTGAGGGAAAGGTTGGTGTTTATAATTTCCTCCCTTTAGATCTTAGTTTGAATACCTAGTTTGAAGAGTTTCTCTACTTTGTAATGCTAACAAGGGTTTTGATACAAGTGACTGACTTGTGTCATTACATGTTTACGCAGTACAAGAACTAAAAGAAAACAATCCTGTGGCTTGATTAGGATATCCGGGATTTTATTTGTGTTGACTTTATATATATATATATTGAAATTCAATTAATTATGGTTTCAATGTATTTGCATGTTCAGTGGGTTGTTCAAGGAGCTGTTGATGTAGACATTGGTGCAAACCCCTCTGCTGAAGGTGGAGAGGACGATGAGGGTGTTGATGACCAAGCTGCTAAGGTGGTTGACATTGTTGACACATTTAGGCTTCAGGTTTGTTGTGCCCACAAAATCTTATGACATCATTTATTTTTTATTGCAAAGCAGTGTTTGACTAGGTTATTATCTCATGCTTGCAGGAGCAACCTGCTTTTGACAAGAAGCAATTTGTCACATATATGAAGAGGTTCATCAAGTTGTTGACACCCAAGCTTGAGGGAGAGCAGCAAGAGAAATTTAAGAAAAACATCGAGGCAGCAACCAAGTTCCTGCTTTCGAAGCTCAGTGACCTCCAATTGTAAGGCCCTCTTATATGTGATGCTGTTTGAAATAGTTACCGATTCACTACCACTTCCTTGTGTCAATGTTTTGTCTATGCCAACGCATGTAATTGTAATTTGTCTCCTCTTCTTCTATGTTCTGATATAATATCAGGCTCAACTGAGTTAGCTTGAAAGTTAGTTTTTTAGTTGTTAATGCCTGTATCTTTGGCTTAAAAGTTAAATAGCTCAAACGAAGCCTTTATACCCTTTGCAGTTTTGTGGGGGAGAGCATGCATGATGATGGCTGCCTCGTATTTGCTTACTACAAGGAAGGTGCCACTGACCCAACATTTTTGTACTTTGGCTATGCTTTGAAGGAGGTCAAGTGCTAAGAAGTGGAGTAGCTTGCTTGCCAAGACGTTCTTGATGAACTTGCAGTTATCTATTTGTTTTATCTTATGATGTTTTTACTGTTGACATAAGGCTTTGTGCCTGGTGTTTGGGTTTTGATGGGTATTTTGTCATTATAATGTGTTTTCTCTGATTCAATGGGTGTTATGTTTGAGTTTAGTCTATGGGTTGGCTCAAGGGCCTTGGAGTATGCTCCATTCACCCCTTGGTCTAAGGTTCGAATCTTTGGGTTCAAACTATTTTCAGGCGTTATGTCCCATTGGTGAAAAGCTGATGATTTAATGGGAAAGCATTACAGGGGTCCGAGGTTTAATCGGATGAAAAGCATGTTGCATTCACATGGTCTCCGGTATTCCTTGTCATCAAGAAATGTGTTGAGGTTTTTTTCTTTCTTTTTTTTTTTAATAGCAAAACATCCTTCATTGAAAACGAAAGTCAACATTACAAAAGTTTTTCAAACCAAATGATCTGTGAAATATAATTTGGACAAGAGTTCCACCAAGCCAAAAGGTCTCCAACATGCCAAGACTGTCTAGCTAGCTGATGGGTAGTTTCATTGCCCAATCTTCCAACATGCCGCACAGTGCAGCTCTGGAATTTCATCAATTCTTTGATCTCTGTTATTATATTGCCCAAAAATGCAAAAGACATGTTCCTGTTGCAGTTCAGTAACCATGAGGAGAGAATTACTCTCAATAACCAGCTCCTGCAATCCTAGAGGCACACATAATTGTAGACCGCTCAAGCTGTCTAAAAGTTTAATCCCAGTTGGATCCTTCACTTAAAGTTCCTTTTTACTAGCAGCCATTAAATCCTCACCTTGTGAATCTCTAAAAATGATTCCCACACCTGTTTTTTGCTGATCCATATACATTGTCCCATTTACATTCAATTTCACACTTCTTGCAATTGGGGGAGACTATCTGCACTGTTTCTCAATCTACTTCACTGGTTTATCTCGAGCCTCCTCATACCCTTTGTGCAGAGCTAAAGCACGTTCCACTACTTGCTCAGGAAAGAAGACTTTCTCTTCATGTACTCTCTTATTTTGTCTATACCATAGTCCCCATGCAATTAAAAGAATTTTTCCAAGTCTTCTTTATTTCCTTTTCTCATAACTTTCTTGACTACCTCCACAAAGTCTTCTCTACATTCCTCTAGTGGCAAGCATTTCATCTGATGGATCCAACAATCCCTTATAGAAGAACAGTAGTAAAGGGCATGGCTCTGCATCTTCTACATCCTCATTACAGAACTTGAATTCAATCTCCAAGAGAATCCTTTTCTTACTCAAATTTTGCAAAGTTGGCAGCCCATCTTTACTAGGGGTGTAAATTTAAACCGAAAAACCGGTAAACCGAACCGAACCGGTTTTGAACCGGTCCGGTTCTTATATTTCATAAACCGGCCAGAACCAGTCCGATTCCGGTTTTGGAATTTTTCGGACCGATATAATATATAATTATATAATATTCATATATTATATATATAATTATATAATATTCACATAATTATAATATGCAATAATTTCATATTATAATTTATAAATTATAATATAAAATGTTAATTTTAAATATGAATATTTGTAATTTGTTTGATCATATACTATTAATATAATTATATATAAGATAGTGTTATTATAAAATAAAAGTTTAATCTTAAAAATGAAAATGTAATTGATCATGTATTATATAGCTATACTAATAGTCTAATATTAATACTATTAGTCTAATATTATACTAATGTTAAATTTACATTTTAAAAAAACTGAAAAACAGGATCGAAAACTGGTAAAACCGAAAATACCGGTTTAGGAGGATAACCAATGCATAATTGGTTTTGAAAAATGCAAAACCGGTCATAACGATTCTGTCCAAGATTTTGTCCAAAACCGGACCGGACCGGACCGATTACACCCCTAATCTTTACAAGTTCTCCAAGCAAAACCCTTCACCCTACTTGGTAGTTTAAAGTTGCCAAAGTTTCTTCCAAAAAGATCATTGATATGTAACATTTAAGCTCTCACCTATATGTGGGGACTTACCAAGTGAATGGAACAATCAATAACCACTCTTCACACTATATTGACCATTTCTCTCATGATCCCATAGCAGTCTATCTTCTCTAGCTCCTTGTACCAGCACAATTTTTAATACTGCAACTACTGCTCTAGGGGGTAACATGCTTCTAACTTTCTCCACATTCAATCCTTGTGTTGTTTGATCAATTTGGCTTGCCACTTTCACCTTTATAAGCTGATCTCTTTGTTGTTTCTCCCAATATCAAGGGAAACTATAATCTGGTATCCACTTGTCTATCCATACATTAATAGATCTATCATTACCAACTCTCCAATGACATCCTTACAATAATAACTTCTTTGCTTCCCATATTCCACACCAAGTATAAGATGGTGTTGTACCCAATTTAGCATTTCTAAAATCTGTAGTGGGAAAATATTTAACTTTAAGAACTTTATGCAGTAGACTATAATCATCAATCATAACCCTCCACTCCTGTTTAGCTAACATAGCTATATTGAAAATCCTTAAATCTTTAAATCCCATACCTCTGGCTCCTTTTGGTTCACACATCTTATTTCAACTTACCGAACGAACTTTATTCTCATCCTTTCTTTGACCCACCAAAACTTAGTAATCATATTTTTTAGATCTAAGCAAAAATTTCTAGGTAACTTAAAGCAACTCAGGTGTAAGTAAGGATAGACATATCCACTGCTTTGATAAGAACTTCTCTTCCCCCTTGGGATAGTAAATTTCCCTTCCAACTTTGTACTTTCCTCCAAACTTTATGCTTCAAATTAGAAAAAACGCACTTTTGGCCCTGCCAACCACTGGAGGCAATCCCAAATATTTGTCATACTGCTGAGAAGTTTGCACACCCCAAAATCTCATTAATTTTTCCTGTCGCCTAATATCAACATTTCTGCTGAACACTATTGCAATTTTCTCCCTATTAACCTTTTGACTAGATGTTTTTTCATAAGTATCCAGTAGTTGTTGAATTCTCTGATTTTCCTCCACACTTGCATTGCAAAACAAAACACTATCATCAGCAAACAAAAGATGATTCTCGTTTGTTTTTAGGAAACTTCTCAGCTCATCTCATCTCATCTCATCTCATCTTATCTAATTATCACAACTTTCCCAATTCAAATTCAAATACAAAATAAAATAAATAATTCAATTTTTTCAAATCCTAAAATAAAAATAATACTAAAAAATATATTATAACAATATTTTATTTAACTTTTTAATTTTAATCTTAACTCATCTCATTTCTGAAAACAAACGAGGCCTTTTTGGAGCCCCTCTACAGATTTTTATCCCCTTCACTGAATTATTAGTTGCAGCCCTTTGTAAAAGAGACATCAGAACCTTAATGCATAGTAAAAAAAAATATGGGGATCGAGGATTCTCTTGTCTCAAACCTCTAGATGGAAAGATTGGGCCTTTTGGTTCACCATTAACAAGAATAGAGAAAGAGACATATCTCACACACCACATAATCAACTGCACCCACCTTTCATCAAAACCCAACTTTTTCATTACCTTTTCTAGAAAACTCTACTCCACTCTATCATATGCCTTGCTCATGTCTAGTTTAAGGGACATGTAACCAGTTTTTCCATTTCTCTTTTGTCTAAGAAAATGTATCAGCTCATACGCAACAAGAATATTATCTGTTATAAGTCTTCTTGGGATAAAAGCACCTTGTGAAGAAGAAATTACATTGGACATAATCATTTTGAGTCTGTTTGCAAGAACCTTAGACAACAGCTTATAAAGCACATTACATAAATTGATAGGTCTATAGTCAGCCATTACCTCAGTTTTTTTCTTCGTAGGAATTAAAGTGATAAAAGTGTGATTGAGATCTTTAGAAAACTTACCACTATTCAGAGCATCCAACACGGCAGCAGTGACATCCTTACCAACAATATCTCAATATTTTTGGAAGAAAAAAGGCGTCATATCATCAGGCCCAGGTGTTTTTGTGGAATTCATTTGCTATAGAGCTGTATAGACTTCTACTTCTGTGAACCTTTGTGTTAGAGACTCATTCATTTCTACTGTTATTCTTCCATTTATACCTTCTAAGAAGTTCATATCCCCATGCTGATCTAATTCAGTAAACAACCTTTTAAAATAATCTAGTATCACATTGTCTCGAGTTTCGTCCACTCACCAATTCTCATCCTCATCTCGGATACCTTTCAACAAGTTCTTTTTGTGATGAAAAAATCTTGTGTTTAGGTCCCCTTCCTTGAGCCATAAATCCTTTGACCTCTGCCTCCACATTATCTCTTCCCTTTCTAGCCACTTTTGTACTTTAGCTCTATCTTCTTTGTGTTCTAAGTTCCTTACACATCGAGGATCATCATATAATAACTTCTTCAAAAGTGACCTTGAGGACTGTATCTTCTATTTAATCTGTCCAAAGTTGTTCTTATTCCACGTGGTAAATTTTTCACTGGGCCTTTGGATCTTCCTCATCACAGAGCTTATCCCTTTAGATCATGCAACCCTTTGCCATGCCTCCCTTACTACATGTGTACAATCTTCTGACTCCACCCACATTGCCTCGAATCTAAAGAGTCCGATCCCTCTACTGTGAAACTTCTCTCCACTCAGATTTAACATAATGGGAAGATGGTCTAAGTGAGCTGCTACTCCATGAGTAACACTAGTAGTGGGAAAAAAGGGATCTCCCTCTTAAGTTTGCTAGGAATCTATCAAACCTTTCATTAATGCTATAAACACTATCTCTTCTATTACACCAGGTGAAAGGAGCTCCTGAATATCCCAAATCATGCAAACCACAATCATCAACCACAGTTCTAAACTCCTACATCTACCTTTCAGGCCGAGGTCTCCTTCATCTTTCCCTATTACTTAAAATTTTATTGAAGCCACCAAGAACTAACCAAGCTTGTTCATTAGACCCCTTCAGGGTCCTTATTAGATTCCAAGTCTCATGTCTTTTTGTGGTATCAAGATGGCCATAAACTCTTGTTACCAACCAAGTGGCTTCCTCATCTCTATCTTCTTTTTCACAACTGCGTATATGAAACTTGGAAAAATTCAACACCTCTAAATTGAGGCTACTCTTCCATGATAAAGCTATATCTCAATTCCTTCCTTCACAATTCATTGCCAAACAATTCTCAAACCCCAACTGCACATTTATTAATTCCATCCTTCTAGCAACCAATTTTGTTTCTTATAAAAATAAAACCTAAGGACCTTCCTTCATGACCAAATCATGAAGAGCTCGAATTTCCAGTGGGTCTCCAAGCTCATAGGAATTCCAACTCATGAGTTTCATGACGTTCGGCAGGGCTGAGCACCAGCCCCTGCCAATATAATTTGGTTTGAATCCACATCTCTATCTTCTAACTGGATCCATTTCAAATCAGGAAAAAGCAACAATCCTTTTACCACTCCTATACTTTTTAACCCAACCTGATTCAACATTCAACTCACTCCCTTCCCCAAATCCCCTTTTTCTTCCAATCTTTGTATGAGTACCAGTAGAAACCATACCTGTAGCTCGAGCTTTCTTCTTCTAACTGCCATGTGCTTAGGAGTTACGACTCTTATGATGATGGTGGTTGAAATCTTCACAAGTAGACCCATGGCCCCTACTTTGTTGATCCTCCACTGGCCCACTTGCAGTCTGCCTCTCTGAAATGAAAGTAGGCCTCAACTCACTACTAGCTGGCCCATTGTGAAAAAAGCCCATCGTTACATTGACCCACTATATTCAAACCCTCCTGATCTCCACTATCATTTCTTCCTCTTTCATTTTCTATCACTTTCCTTACTTCTTCTTTGTTACTCTCCATAAATCCAACCTCACATAACTCCCTCAAATCCTCCCGTTCTTTTAACTCTTTTCCAAGTTGAGGACTTTCCATACACGTTTCCTCAATCAGCATTGTTTCCTTACAGAAAGTATATTGCCGATCCTCTCCTCCTGATTTGTCGTCACATTCATCTTTTGTATCACCTTCCATATCTGTCTTTTGTCTCTGTTTTGCTTAGTCCCCCCCTCCCCACTTTCAACCACAGTGCTCCGCTGATAACCTCATTGGTCACTACTTCCATCTTTGGAACTTCTTCACTTGTAATAATCTAACCGTCATTTAATCCTTGTATCTGCTAGAAGCCATGAGCCAAACTGGGTTGCCTCTGAAACTTGGGGATTCTTTAACTGACATCCCAATGTATCATTAGGGGTGTAACCGGTCCGATCCGGTCCAGTTTTAGATAAAATTTAAGACCAAACCGGTATGTACCGGTTTTACATTTTTCAAAATCGATTACGTACCGGTTACCCTCCTAAACCGGTACTTCCGGTTTTACCGATTTTTCGTCATGTTTTTCGATTTTTTTTAAATGTAAGTTTGACAATTTGTTATTAAAAATCTGTTTATAAAAAAAAAAATACTTTAAAAAAATCTGTTTTATACTTTTATTAAAAAAATCTACTTTACTAAAGTTAAGTACTATATTAGTATTAGTTATATATTAATATTAGTTATAGTGATTTAGTATTACTATATTAGTATAACTATAACTATAGTCTATATTAAACTATTAGTGTTAGTTATATATTAATATTAGTTATAGTGATTTAGTATAACTATATCAGTATAAGTATAACTATACTCTATATTAGTATAACTACTAATGTCCTATGTACTTATCAAAATTTAGTAATAATATTTGAGTGATTTTCTTTCTTTTTATATATTATATATAAAACTTATAAATAAAAAATATTTTGCATAATATTATTTTTGTATAAAACTTATATATATAATTTTTTTTTTCTTCAACCGCTTCAGTCCGGTCCCAAAAATCATGAAACCGGAACCGGACCGGATTTAACCAGTTTGTGCAAGTAAAGAACCGATTCCGGATCGAAAAACAGGAAAAACCGGCCCAACTGGTCCGGTTCGGACCGGTTTTTCGGTCCAAACTTACATCCCTATGTATCATGAATAATTTGGCCATATTTGAAACAGAACCTCGACAGTTTTTCACATTTCACCGTAATCCAAACTTTCAAACCATTTATCAAAATAGTCTTTCCTCTTGCAAGTGGTCTAGTAATATCAAGCAAAATTCTAACTCTTAAGGACGTGCCCCATTCAACATCATTTTCCTCCACATCCACATCCACGTCCTCCACAATTCCAATTGATTTTCCAATCCTTTCACCATATTCTCTGTTCATCCCCATTAATGGCATATTGTGTAACTGGACTCAGAAAACTGCTCTGTCAAACTTCATACACTGTGGTTGAGTGAAACCATCGAACAGGTTAATAACAAACAGAGAATTGTCAAAAAACCATGGCCTTCCCCCTTCTATCCTTTGCTTATCCACATGAGATGCAAAATTTATAATGAACATGTTTTGCCCCACTTCCTAAAAAATTGCCGGCTTGCTCAACCTCCATATCTTGGTCATGGTAGTCTCTAAAATAACCTTTCCTATCAGACACTCAAAGCAAACTTTACCAATCAAACACCTTTCTCCTTTTTGTTGTACCTCAGCCATTGCTTTCCCCCTAAAGTTCTATTGATGCATCCTCTTCCTCGGTGAGTTTTAACAGACCCACCCACTTCTCTTCAATTCTTTCAATGACTATAATAAAACAAACCTTACCTCCTCCACTCACGACAGAGACTAACACACTCACATAAAATCTTTTTACACCATCTCTATTCTCTTTTGAGAGAGATCAGAGAGGAGACTCGACCAGAATTTTTTAATGGTATTCAATAACAAGTAGGGGTGTAAATTTAAACCGGTAAACCGGTCCGAACCGGACCGGACCGGACCAGTTTTGAATCGGTCCGGTCCGAAACCGGTTCTTATAATTCATAAACCGGTTGGAACCGGTTGGAACCGGTTCGGTTCCGATTTTAGGATTTTTTAGACCGGACCGGGCCGGACCGAACCGGTTGATAAAAATATATAAAAAATAATATTTTATATATAAGTTTTATACAAAATTAAAATTATACAAAATATTTTATATATATTAAATATATAAGTTTTATATATAATGTATAATTATATGTGAAATTTTTATATATAATTATATATCATATATGAAATAATTTCATATTATAATTTATAAAATATAACATTAAATGTTAATTTTAAATATGAACATTTGTAATTTGTTTGATCATATACTATTAATATAATTATATATAAGATAATGTTATTATAAAATAAAAGTTTAATCTTAAAAATGAAAATGTAATTGATCATGTATTATATAACTATACTAAAATATAGTTTATCACTAATACTAATATATACTAATATATAAATTTATAACTTGTACTAATAGTCTAATATAGACTCCCTCAAAAAAAAAAAAGTAGTCTAATATAGACTATAGTTATAGTTATATTAATAGTCTAATATAGATTAATAAAAGTAGAACAGATTTTTTTAAAATAGTTTTTTAATGACAAAATGTCAAACTTACATTTTAAAAAAATCGAAAAACCGGAACGGAAACTAGTAAAACCGGAAGTACCGCTTTAGGAGTATAACCGGTGCGTAAGCGGTTTTGAAAAATACAAAACCGGTCATACCGGTTCGGTCCAAGATTTTGTCCAAAACCAAACCGAACCGGACCGGTTACACCCCTAATAACAGACAAGAGATGTGTTGAGTTTAGTTTAAGGGAGTAAATCAGTTATAAAAACAAAAAATGATAGGTGTATCATAAACTTGTTTTGGCATTTATGAATGATGGGTTCGTGGCTTCTGTGATGTCTTTACCAATGTAAATATATTAAGAGTGGACACCTATCAAGAAAAGATATCTTAAGAATTATCATAAGTATACAAGGGGGTCTTTGATAAACCATAATACCAAGCTAGTCACGAATGTTATAACAAAGTCTCACTTTTTTATAATAAGATTTACTGATTCACGTGTATATATTGAAAATGAACTCAAGCTAGTTCAAAATTGAATTAATGTTTTAGAAAGTCGAGAGTTTGTCAAACTTGTACTACACTTAATGCATTGAAGCATGCCATTGTTTATATTTTTATATATATATATATATATATATATAATAAATAAAATAAAATAAAAAAGAAAGAAAAATCTGGCAAGTCACATTCTTATGTATTTGTTTCAAAATAGTAGTCGGAAATGGTTAAAAATCGATTCATTCTAAAACGATGCATTGAGTGATATAACAAGTTGTGTTTGCAAATGCAATTTCCAGGTTCTTGGTAATCTTTAGTTTACTGTGCATATGCAAATGGTCCCTGCCTCCTCTCCCCTCCATTTTTCTTTTTTCTCTTTAACAAAAGATGTTTTCAATATCTCCATTTTGTTGTGTGATGGGTTTGAGATCTCCAAAACTAAAGGACAAATGACTTGTTAAATGGCCCAAAACACGATTAATTAATTATGCAGGCCTTGCAATTAGGTGGGTTGCATGCATGGACTGTTTG
Source organism: Cyclocarya paliurus (assembly GCA_029856935.1). Lineage (NCBI taxonomy): Eukaryota > Viridiplantae > Streptophyta > Magnoliopsida > Fagales > Juglandaceae > Cyclocarya > Cyclocarya paliurus. The sequence continues at coordinate 15,708,512 of CM056954.1, read as the reverse complement.
TATGCGATTAAAATGCGTCAAAAGTGAGTGCAGATAATATTGTATGGATCATAATTAGGTCCAATCTAAAGGCTTTAAGTGCCTCCCAATATGTTATATCAACTCTTACTTAAAAGTTGGTATATATTTATAAAAAATAATAATGATAAGAGTAGTACTATACAGCCTCCTACTGTAGCACAACCTCCGCACACCGCTGACTGTAGTTTGTTTTTTTTTTTTTTAAATTAGCCAAATGAGCGGTTTTGAGATTTAAAACCTTGAAATAAAAAACAACATCAAATTTCATTCCCTGCGTTCCCCCCCCCCTCGCGGGCCCAAAGCTTGGTTCTCTTCAACTGGGTTTCATTGCACAACACTTTTCACCGCTCGTCTTCCGAACGCCGCCTCCTGGTGCCACCGACAAGGGTAAGAATCAACCGAAAGAGATTTTTTTTTCTCTCTCTCCATTTCGTTTCCCAGTATGAATCTTTTGTGTATTTTTGTGTTTCTTGGATTTGCGGTTTTGTGTTTGTTGAATCTGTAGTTTTTTGTGTATTTTGGTTGCTGATTTTGGGTATTTCTCGGTATTTCTTCTCAGTCACTGGTTGTTTCTATTTTTGGATACATGTTTGGTTGTCAAGAAAATGTAGAGAAGAAAATGTGGTGGTTCTACATTTACTTTATAGGACGTCATGCCATGCGACCCCCATGCTACACTCGAGGATCTTGCACAATAAGCTCGGCAACTCTTTTCTTCGATTTAGATTTTCAATTCTTGATACTGGAAGATTTTAGCCACTGTTTGAAGTTTGGTTGTTATAATATGTGAATCTTCTTGAAGATTGAAGCTTGGGATGATGTTTTATACAAACTGTTGTTACGTTTTAAGGTTTGTTGTTGAAGGCTGTAAGTAAGATTAACAGACACTGGGTGAGTAATGAAGTAATGCACTGTTTTAAGCTTTCCAGTTTGAAGGTGACGATTGGTCTAGATTTGAACCTTGGGTAGGACGTGTTTAGGTGTTGTGATTTGTACATAACTTGAATCTATCGAGTTTTGGTAATAATTTAAAGAGTTTAGCCTCTGTTTTGAAGCTTTACCGAGTAGTAATGTTGGCCTAGACACTAATAAAAATAAAAAGTAATGTTGGCCTGGACTATTTTATGTTGTGACATTTTTATTGGCCATTTCTTAAAAATTATGCAATACTCATTTAGTTGTATAGGTAGCTATATATCATGGATTCAGTTATGTCTGAAAGAGGTCAATAATTTGTAATAAAAGATTGTCTTCTTCTATGAGACCATGGTTCATTTTTTTTTTAAAAAAGATACTGCTGTTAAGTGATAAAATGTCCTATTTCTCTCTGTTTTCCACCGAACTGTAGCAAATAATGTAAAAAGGAACTTAAGTTGTGTATTGCAAAATGCATAATTTGTTTTTTGATCGGTAGCATTTTTTCCTTAAACAGAAAAAATGCATTCCAGTGTTGATATCAACTGCATTTTTTCTGTTTAAGGAATATGTTATCACTAATAAAGAGAAACTTTGGTGGCATTGGCTTGTAATTGCAGTTCCATATAGGAAATTGTAAACTCCAAACACCCAGTACATGAACAAAAGCAGCACTTGTACATAAGATTTCTAAAACTCTCACACACCAAAGTAGCCATGAATAATTAAACAATATTCTGCCATCCAAAGCAATGGATTTGCAAAACCCATGGCGATCTTATTAATTTTACAACTTAACTAGCATACATATAGAGTACACAAGCAAATCAGATTCATACATTTTCTTAACCTTTTTTTTTTTTAATTTATTGATAATAACCAACAGCAAGCTGATGCTTGATTTATTTGGGGTCTTGATTTGTCGTAGGCAGCTTTTTGCTCATTTGCAGTTGCATGGGTCGCAGGTGCAGTTTGATCCACACTTGCAGCCATTCTCTGCTTCAAAGCTCATCTCAGACCCCTCGCGGTAGATCTTCATGGCTGGTGCAACCCCAGCAATGATGGTCTGAGTGCTCGTGTTCTCAGAGATGCTGGAGCAATTGCAGCCACTGCCGCACTTGCAACTGGAGCCACAACTGCAGCCTCCTCCGCTTGAAGACATGATTTTCTTCATATCAGTTAATTCTATAAAGAAGAATATTATTGGAATCAGAAATTCTAAGACATTTTATGGAAACTATGTTATTACAGCTGACAAATTGGAAGTTGAAGAATTTTGAGATGTTTGAATTTTTAGTGTAATATGTTTGGCATTAGGTTATAACCAAACTCGGTATTTTGCTATTAGTAGTGGTTTGAGAATTATTGTATCCAACCTTGGTGTAATTATTTTGATTTTAAGAAAAAATGGATGTGAATGCGTAGGCAAATTATGGGTTGTAGATGAGTTAGAGAATTATTTGCCAGATGATGAATGTAGTTTTGAATGTTAGAGTTGATGGATGTAATTTTTCTTGTACACGTTTTGGATTACTTCTACAGATTTGATGAATGTAATTTTTCTTGTAATGTATTACTTAATAACATTTTTCTTTCTTTTGCAACCATGGCTGAACAACGTTTTTCTTTCTTTTGACTGAACAACAAATTATGGTCAAACAAAAAATAAAGTGCAACAACCAACAACTAGCAAGCATCAAAATCTAATCTGGAGTCTCCAACCATTGCATTTACTTACCAATTACACAAATATCATGTTTTGGCATATAGTGGCAAACACAGGGCTAGAGTATAAAACCCATGCCAAGAAAGAGTATTACAACAAGCTACAAATTCCATCACTACCAACTACTTTACAATAACAATTAAATGAAAACAACACAGATTCTAAAATGGCCTCAGCTTCTCCATTGAAGGACCTCTTTTCATCACATTGTATCTTCATCTCCTGCACCATAAAACAAAAGAAGGGGCGGTGAGCATTGCTTAAATAGCTTAAACGAAGAAAGTTCACCAATTTTTCAAGAACAACACATAGCAAAAGGAAACAATAGATTTAAATCTCTCATTCCATTTCTTTCCTTTCCTACTTTGTTTCCCAATCTCTGTTAACCAAACAAACTGCTAGAGACATGTACTAGTAAAATGTGATGACTAAAATGCGATGAATGCATAAATAGGAAAGATTCCAATTACCAATAATTGTTTTCAACATCAACAGATTCTTTGTTCAAGGAAGTGAACAAAAAAAGCTCTAGAATGGAAACCAATGGACTCAAAAATTCTTTTAATTTCTTTCATGTTGTACTCCTTTTCTCCTCATTTTTACTTCCAAACAGAGCGGTGGATTGGATACAACAAAATAAAAATGTTTTAACAAAAGTTCGAATATAACATTGCAGACACATAGATTGAGAGAAATGTTTTTCATGGGTAAGATATGGATGTTGTTAATGATTAAAAGGGGTGATACATCAGTATGCAGTACATATACATAGAATCTATTTAAGTATGAAAAGGAAATGGGACTAAGAAATCCTGAAAGCTAGAACTACAGATGGTAATATCGTGTTATGCGACTGCCTAAAGAGTTAAGAACGAAAAACTTGAGAGTCGAACAAAGATATTTTCTGCATTGTTTGTTGTTACCATTATTTCAACCCATTTCAAGCTCATACCATTAGATATGCAACTGAAGATGATCAAAAAGCAATGACAAGGAAGTGAATCAAGGATTGCTTACTTGAAGATTTGGTAGTGAAAGAGCGATGTAAGAGAAAGCTTCTCTCTCTCACTCTCTCCGCCTCCTTCTCTCACTCTCTCTCAAAAGACTATGCTTCTCTAGGAAGAAAAGTTAGGGCTAGTTAGGCCTATTTGAAGAGCCATTTGGAAGGTAGAGATTTAAAATGAAAAAGGAAAAAAGAAAAAAGCGTACCTTTGGGTATGGAGATGAGAGGCTGAGATGAATAGTCGCACTGGTGAGGGAGATGGGTCCTCGTTGAGGACGATTTCTTCTACTTAAGGGGATGAGGGAGATGGGTTTTTGAAGGTTCTATCGAATTTTTCTAGGGTTCGGGACTGAAGGAGGTGACGGCGTCAGGGTGAGAGAGAAGAGAAGGGGTGATAGAGAAGAGTCTGAGGTAATGGAGAGGGAGAGGCGTCGAATAAGAGGGAGAGGTCTGCGTCGAGGGAGAAGAGGGAGAATGAAGGAGTTCGGGAGGGATGAATGATAAACCGGGACATAGTGACGAACCGGGTTCGCCACGTCAGGAGTGTGGTGTGAGTTTAGGGGACCGGGGGTTGGGTAGCTTTTTTCTAATGGTAGAGTTAATGTAAGTATTTGTCTCCCCATGCAAATACAACAATTGCCATTTCTAAACGTTAGCACAAGCATGATACACATTGAACTTTGGACCCTGTAAAATCTATGGACTCATCCAATCAAATCCAATTTTTTTCCTCTTCGAATATCAGCCCTTTGTCATTGTGTTTTCACGTCGAGAATTCATTTCTTAGGTTCACTCAATGCATATAATTCTACTTTTTTCAATCCAAATGATAGAATTTGGGGCCGTCTTGTTTGGCGCGAAAGCTGCTAGCTCAAGAGTAGGGTACACAAAACAAAAAATGAGGGATATGGCAAAATTGGTAGACGCCAAGGACTTTTATGTGGTATTAGAGGATTGGAGACTATTTATTATATTTCACTTATAAATCTATCATTTAATGCTACATCATTAGATGATGAGAAAATAGATAATGAAAAAATTTTTTATTCTTTTTAAATTCATCCAAAAATCAAATCCACGTAAGTGCCAACTTTATTGTGTACAATTTAGTCAAATTGATGTCTTCAAATGGGCTAACCCACTTATTCAACTCTAACCTCATCTATGATATCTTGAATTCTCTTCTTCTCGTAATTCTTGCTCAGAAAGTCCACATAAATCAATACAATAATGTAGGGTCTATTGTTCATGTTTTTGTCCGTGCGCATATCATTTTTGAAAATTTGTTGGCTAATTTGTTGGCTAATCAAGTGTCCATTGAAATCATTAAGAGGTTTCCCAATGAGGTTGATTAGAAAAGATGAGATAACAAGAGCTAATCCGGCCAACAAATGATGAAACTTTAATTCAAATTACCATTCCTAATTATTGGGTCTCAACCTTACATGCTTTAACTTAAAGCAAGACTTTATTCGAAAAGAAGTGCATTGCAAGGTATGATAGAATTGAAAAGGCTGGTCTTTTCAGGTGGCCCCCCCTACCTTGAGATCGAACAGCAATATAATTATAATCCTTCTTGCTGGCCCACATTCATCACAACAACACATCATTTACAACCTCCGTATTCTCTATTAATTATGTAACCTTATGGTTTGCTTTTTTAGCTCCAAAAATTAATTCAAAGGTTTGGCGGAAACCGGTCATTGTCGTGTTAAAAATATTTTATAAAAGTAAATTTATATGTATATAAAGAAATCAATACTAGTGCTCTACTCGGTATATAGAAAACTTGTTTGTATGTAAATTTGAGGTCTCCATTTTGACATGGGGATTCATGCATGCATGCAGGACATTCATTGACTACATTTTGTACAAAGATCGAGTCTTTTGTCTTCTTTATCTTCTTTTTAGGTTTCTTTTTTCTTTTTCAGATTTAGGGGTTGGACTCTCACTCGATAGCAGCATTCTCACTAGATTTTGAAATGGGCCATGTGCTGCCTCCCCGACAACACTCTTACTAGGTTTTCTTCCCCTTTGAGATATGGTCTATTACTCTCACTTTTGCAAATTGCAATAAGGCTGTATCCGGAAGATAAAATCACCTCAATATATTTTAAACCAATTATTAATGAAATTTAGTACCTTTCCAACTTCTATCTTATTTCATATATTCAAATATATATCTCAATATTTACATTTAAACATATCTCGACATACAAAGTATTATTATCTACAAATCAATTCAAATTATTTAAAATCACATCAACATCCAAACGCTCCATCAAAACTCTTTACTCTTCTTCTAAAGGATGTAAAGGATGGGGGCATGAAATGATCAATCGAATACTCCGAAACAAACAAGTTTGTTGCGTCATTATCCATTGAGTTTTGAATCAGTAGTTAATACCATGTAATTTTTATCGAGATTGAATAAGAAAACGACATTTACAACGGTTCCTTCCTTATCTCAAATTTGAAACAATGATTTCAAACAAAATATTGACTTCTTTGCCTTTCACTTTTGTTTTATTCGAATCATGCAATGTATTTATTGTAGAGATTTGGTTGGGACTACACATCTCCTAATTTTTAATCAATAAATGATATTTGTAATTTAAGGATATACAAGTCCGCACTTTATTTGTAAAAAGTAAGAAAATTTGAAACTAAAATGAAAAAATTATTTTTTTCATTGTAAACTTTACTTTTAAAAAAAAAAGTGATACTTGTACATATTAGAATTATATATAACATTACTCAGCGTAATCATGTATTTTTTTTTAAAAAATCTTCTCATAAAAAGATTCCATCTTGTTGCTTTGTTAGACTTCCAATATAACATCAACAATAAAAACACGACAAACTGTATAATAATTATCTTATAATTCATATGAAAAAATCATATGTATCAAAACCTTTTATATTTATAAGAATATATAATTCAAAAACAGAGTATTTAGGCAGTAAACTTGATACCATATTTGGAACATATTTAGCTGTGCATTATGCAAAAGGAAACGTATGCTTTTATTTGTACACGGAGACATCAAAATTCAAAATAATCAAAGTACAAACTCTTATATATATATATATATTGTTCCCTTTTGAAAGAGCACGTTTCTGCTTGATTGTTCAAAATCAGAGGGCATGGGTGGTCTCGTGCTGCCGCTGTGTTCCTTCCCAGCCAAACGTCCATAGTAATTACTGTCATAGAGGGTGGTTTTTATATTAAAAGAATAATGTTTTAGTGATAAAAAGATCACACAAAAATAAATGTATAAACTGATATTGTTTGATATATTATGTTAAATTGTAAAATTACATATATTGTAAAGTAAATCTAACATATTATATGAAATTATATCAGTTTGTGAATTTACTTTTGTATTATCTCTTTATGTTTTTAGCACTTCTCGTATAAAAAATGTGTCGATATATGATTAGTTTATAACTCTTCTACAACTATTTTATAAGTTTATATAAAACAACAAATGGTTTTATAAAATTGAAATTTATTTTTAATGTAACGACATGATTTGCATTGGTTGATCGAGATATGAATTATAAGATAATTGTAAAAGAGTGATAGGTGTCGTAAATATGTTTTGATGGTTGTTGGTGTCTTGTTCTAAATGCCGTCTGGACATTAACGTTTGCTGATTAATATTTAAAGGAATTATCTACGACTGATTTTGACTAAATTGCTTTGTTTAATTGGCAACCAAATAAAAATTGCCGTCTTACTTTCAGCGTTATTATTGGACACTTCAACATTACATAGCTTTAAAAATCCAAGCAAAAAACCATTTGTTTTCTTATTGCCACGGTGCCACCGGATACTTGGTAAGCTGGGTTTGGTGAGTGAGAAGTAGTCTCGTACTAATTTAATATTATTCACAAACAGTTTATTATTATTTATAAATTATTATTCGTATATCATTAGAGATTATTTCAATATCCAAATGTAATATGTGTACAAATGTAATGTGTGTACAGAGAGTCTCAAATCTAAAATATTTAATTCATATTATTCATTCTAAAACCACTAAACTTTCTCTCACAGCTAAGAAAATTTTTTATTTCTACCAGACTAGGAAGCAGTAGCCTCAGGGGATGTTTGGAAATATTTCTCATCTTATCTCATATTATTTTATTTCTAAACATCATTTACATATAAATACTTTCAAACTAATCATTACATTTTTTTTTAACTTTCAAACAAAAAATAAAAAACAATAAACTTTTTCATATCCCAAAACAAAAATAATATCAAAAAATTATATTCTAACAATATCTTAATTTTATAATATTTTTTATTCAATTTTTTTCTCTACTTTTCTAAACTCAAAAAATACTTAACTCAAACTATTTCACTATTATTCATAAACTATTTTACTATTATTTACAAACTTTTTATTTCATTTCATTATCCAAGCATCCCTTTAAATACAAAAGATAAATTCAAAAAAAGGGAAATACTCAAAAAGGGGGGAAATAAATGTGTCCAGTAATGCTGAAAGTAACACAACATTGATTAAAAAGAAAAGAAAAATGGAAGGTGACTTTAGCCGCTAGTTTGCAAGGAAATGCAAAAAAGCATATGATTTTGCTATCTCTAAAACATAAAGCATGATAACATTTAAAAGAAAGACTTATAAAAAAACATTTATCAGAAAGACAGTATGTATATTTATGAGATCGATTTCCATTGCATCAACTTATCTTGAGCAATGATTTTTATAATTTTAATGTGGGTAAGTCTCAAGAGTTTTTTAAAAAAAATAGTGAATTCAACAATTAAAAAAAATATTCATATGAATTTCATATTTTTTAAAAGTAATGTCATACATACATATAATTTTACGTATGCTAAGTGATAACCTCATTTTATTAGTATTTTCTTTTTTAATTTAAATTTCAAATATTGAATTTTAAAATTTCCACCATTTACAGCAACTAACACACCAACACGTATGTTTATATAAATAAAATTGTAAGTATAAATATTATTTTCTATTTTTTTATTTTTTAATTATTTTAATTTTTCAAAGAAAGTATACGAGACTTACAAGTTACACATCCTAAAACCGCTTAAAACATTGATCTTATTTTGTTTTGAGAAATGATTTGGACAAGTCTTAAATAGACAAGTCTTATACAAATCATTGTAATAAAGTGGACCCCACCTAAAAAAGTGTAAAAAATTATTCTTTATTGATGAGACTCACCTTTTTCACAAAAAATTTATGTAAAATTTATCTATTTAAAACTTATAATAGCATTACTATTTTGTTTTCGTTGATAATTTGATATAAAGAAATTGATTTCTTTACTTTTTACCCACGCCGCCAAACAACCCTTTACGGTCGGTACCTAGCTTTTCAAACGCTTCATCGTCGACTAAAACGACGCACCCGAAAATTACGAATAACAATGAGGGCAAATTAGTCTTTACCGAAGTTTAAAATAGCCGTTTAATACACTTCGAAAATAAATAAACGTACCAATTGTAAATCAACAAAAGGCGTACTCTCTCGTGTGGAGCCTCGGCCTTTTCTCGGAGATGGATACAGAGAGAGAGAGACATTGAACCTTTTCTGTCCGATCAATATAGGTTTTTCGCTTCGAATCCGATCGCAACCCAGAATTTCAAAAGACAGACCTTGATAGCGTCCATTTTCTTACCGCAGCCCGGTATGCGTGTTCATGTGTTGGAAATGCTTGTAACTTTTTAACTATTTCGTTGTAAATTTGAAACTTGGAGTACTGGAATTTCTTTCTTTCTTCTTTTTTATTGTCTTTTTGAAACCAGATTTCCTCTAATTACAGATTCCGTGCATTTGAGTCCCGTTCTCGCATCATCATTTTCATGTTCTACTTTGAATTCGAATTTTCCCCTCCTTGTGAGTACCGTTCGTTTTTATCACTGGCTTCAAGAGTTCCTTCTCGTTTGTCGTTTTGATTTTTATTTGGATTAGAAATTTAATAGTTATATTTTGAACTTGTGATTTTTGTTTCAGTTTTTTTCCCTTAGTTTTGAACTTGATGGATAATTTTGCGTGTGTAGCGTTATCCAATAGATCTTAAAGTTGGCTCCTCAAAGACGATCGCAGCGCCACATGGGTGGCCAGATGCATCAGAGCAATGCTGTGGCGGCAACCGCCCTATACGACGGTGGCGGTTCTGTTCACAATGCAGGCCCCGCGAGCGACGCTGGCGATGCGGTCATGGCGCGGTGGCTTCAGTCCGCTGGGTTGCAGCATCTGGCCTGTCCATTGGCCTCCGCCAGTATCGATCACCGCCTCCTCCCTAATCTTCTCATGCAGGTAATCATTTTTTTTATCAGTCTTCTCGTGCAGGTAATCGTATCACTGCTGAAGCTCATTCCCTGAGTAACATTAAGGGTATGCTTAGTGATATATCTGCTGGTTTTACTTATCAAAAAAATATATCGGCTGGTTTTGAACACGGTATCTTTGTTTGTTGATGTTTGGTATGAATGCCTGTAGTTTTGTTTTGGTATGAAGTTTGCCCAGAATATTTCTGTACGTTTATGTGGTCGTTTTGATCACCCTTTTCGGTGATCCCATTCGAGTTGACATTATTTTTCGGGGAAAGGTAATTAGAGAAGTTAATTTCTTGCTGGGTTTTCATTTTGATTATTCATTTCTTTGATAGGCTGTAGATTTTTTTGCGAATTTAATGTTTTTGTATTTGAATTAATGGTGTTATTGCTAATGAGTTATAGCTTATTGGAAATAATCGACACTTATGAGAAATGATACTATGCCCCTTAATTTATACTTCTCCCTTTGCCCCTTTGACGTGGCATGTGGTTTATTAAAAAAAATTAAAAACACAAACATAAAAGGGTATGGGGAATCTAGGGTTTTAGTCTTCCTCTTTTAGTGTTTTCGGGAGCCCTTTTGGTCTGAATATATATTTTTTAATAAGCCACGTGGCACCACAATGTGGTGCCATGTCAAGGGGGCAAAGTGAGTGGTATAAATTAGGGGGCATGGTAGCATTACTCGACACTTATACCTCCCATAAAAACTGGTTGAAGGATAAGGATGTGGGCCTAAGAGCTGTTAGAGTGTATAACTTACCAATAAACTTATTTTAAGTGACTTATCAATAAACTATATTCATAGTTTTTTAACGTTAAAAAATAATCATGTTTGATTTTTCTTCTTCTTCTTCCTCTTCCTCTTCCTTTTTTTTTTTTTTTTTTTCCAGTCATATGAGAAATCAATGCATATTTCCTCTCAATGTTTGTGGATTTTGCTGTTAAGACACTGGTCATCCGTTCAGGGATTTTCAGTTCTAATCTTTGTCGGTTTGATCATTCTGTGTCTATTTACATGTGAAGCTTGTCTTTTAGTATTACTTTTCATGTGATATTGATAGTTGAAATGCTGTTAAAAGTTGGCTCTTCTATGTACTTTGGTGTGAGTAAAGTTTGAGACTTGATGAGGAGGTATGTGATATTTTCGTAGGGATACGGAGCTCAGTCTGCTGAAGAGAAACAGAGGCTTTTTAAGTTGATGAGAAACCTTAAATTTAATGGAGAGTCTGCTTCTGAGCCATACATGCATGCTGCCCAAACTTCAGGTGGGGTAGCCACATCTGATGGGTTTTATTCTCCAGAGTTTAGGGGCGATTTTGGTGCTGGGCTTTTGGATCTTCATGCTATGGATGATACAGAGCTTTTGTCTGAGGTATGTTTCTTTGAAAGGTTTTCTGTTCAACTGTGCAGGAAACTTCATAAATGGTTATGTGAAGTTACTCTGATAAAATCAGATTATAATGTACCTTATAGTGTAGTCTTAAGAACTAAGACTGAAAGTCATGGATGGATATAGGTTTTTTTTTTTATAGGTAATCATAGAAATTTTATTAATAGAAATAGGCAAAGCCCAGGTACATAGGTAGAAATATAGTCCTTGTTGCTCAAAGTTTTCTTTCTATTTTTAGTAAAACTTCAATTACTTATAAACACAAAGAGGTTTCCTTTCAATTTTTATTTTTTATTTTTTATTTTTATTCAGTAATATATGCTTGTCTTTCTGTCCCCTTATATGAGAAAAATTGTTAAATACATGTTGCATCATTTACTGAACCTTCAGTCACCAACAACTACAGAGGTTCACAAGCATTTTAGCTTAATTCAAATTACCTTTTAATTACATTATGTAGACATGCATATAGGATGAGTTACTCTACCTTTTTTGGGCTGGAACTAGCTTCTTAACTTAAATAAAAAGCATAAGAAATATAGGGAGTAAATTGTGCTGGAATAAAAAGGGCATTAGAATGATTCATTGGATTACCTGCTTTTGAGCTTAGTTTTTGTGGGGATTCTTTGCTTCTTCTTCTTCATTTTTTTTTTAATACAAAAGCTCTATCTTATGGAATCCAAAAAGTATATTATTGTTACTGTAGGGACTAGGGATTGGTTTGATAACCTTTGTGAGAAATCGAAGGCTTTATTTTATTTTTTTATAAGTAATAAAAAATAAGGTATCAGTTTTGCTTTCTTACTGGTACGAAAAGGCACTATGTTCAATTTTTTTTTTTCTTTCTTCTTGGGCTGTTTATTGTTTGGGTTGGGATTTGGATTGCTCTTTTAAGCACACCGGTTTTGCGTGAAAGTTGATTGAAGTTTTTTGAATGCTAACATGTTTGTGTTGGTTGCAAGTTTCATGGAAAAAAAGGAGAATAATGCTCTGTTACCTATTAGTTATTTACCCCCTCAGTCCATCGTATTATCATCCAGACATGGTTTGAAGTTTATAGCAATTTGTAATGGTTTCTTTTCTTTCTTTTTATTTTTTCTGAATAATTTGAATTGTTTTTTATTGTGTACAATTTTACCAGTGTTGTATTATCTGTTTTTGTAAGAAGTTTAGGATGATTTTATCTGTTGTGCTGAAAGCGTGTTCTATATATATATATATATATATATTTTTTTTTTCCCTATGGATCATCATTTTGTGTCCACTCTCAGCATGTTATTTCAGAACCCTTCGAGGCTTCTCCCTTTATGCCTGGTGGTGCCAAAGTATTTGATGATGAGTTCAATGTGACGGGCGGTGGACAGCAAGGAGGGCGACCAGATGTAGATGCATCATTTCCATTACCTGCGAATGAAAAAGAGAGCACAAAGGAAAATAATGTGGCTAAAATTAAAGTTGTGGTAGGGTGCTCTATTTGTTTGTTTGGGGCATACACTCTGTACTAAAAGATAGTTTTGATTGTTATTTGTTCTTCTCTATTTACACAATATGTTGATTGACTATTACAAGTCCATAAATGCCCATTCCATATCCATGATGTGACAGGACTGATTTTGAGATACCTATGCTCCTTTGATTGCCTATGTAATTTTAGCTGTTTCTGCACAAAACACTGCACCAAATCTTCTGCCTATTTCATACAAGAAAATCTGTCTTCATGTTTGCTTACAAATATGCTTCTTTTTTTTTTTAATTGGCACCGGGTGTCCAGGAACAACATCCTGACTAATCTCGGGGGTGCACAAGCCCTCAGCAAGAAGTTTCCCGCAAGTGCACCTCGGGTAATTCAAGGGGAAAATCCCCCAATCGGATGGCCCCTAGAGATTGTTTACACTCAAGGGGATTTGAATCTTAGACCTTGGGGGGAGCATATCCCCAAGCTCAAGGCCTTTACCACTTGAGCCAACCCCTAATTGTTTGCTTACAAATATGTTACCAAAACATTTTGATAAGTTTTCTTTTTTCTTCTTTTTGTCAAAAGTAAATTTTATTCAAAACTTGGAACCATGAACCTTGTGTATCATTTGTTGATAATTACATATGCATTTTGGTGTTTATGGCTAGAAAGGAATGAGAGATGTTTTGAAGACAAAGAACGATTGATAGTAGAAATTAGGGATTTTTTTCTTTAAAACTCTATGTCTATGGGCTAAGGCTAATGTAATGAATGGCGATGATGTGTTGGAGTTAATCTAGTTTTTTCTATCTTTTTAGTCACTGTGTATAGGTATTTCCTCTTGTATACTTCCTGTGTACTCGGGCTATGCCTATTCATGGTAATAAAATTCTTATTAATTATCAAAAAAATAATTACATATGCATTTGGGCATATGCTGGTCCCAAATTTTCTTTCGTGACTTGATTGCACATGGTTACAGATAATGTTGTTTGTCACTTTTCTTGCTTGTGCAACTAGCTGGGATTTCATTCGTCAAATTTTATTTTCCTGAAATCCTGAAACCATTGCATTCTAATTGTTATATTAGGTACGTAAAAGGCCTTTGAACAAAAAGGAGAATTCTCGGAAGGAGGAGGATATAGTAAGTGTATATGACAATTCTTTGACTGTCCATGAACCCAAACTGAAGGTAATTATTGCTTGTAATTAAAAAGCACCATAGCTTGTGTTTTTTTGCTCAATTTGATTTTAAATTAAATTGTGCTGCTGACTTCAAGCTCCCCCCCCCCCCCCAGGTCTTCTTTATTCCTTTGTACAAACACACTCTTAGAGACACATGTTGAAAGAGCTTTTTTTTTTTTTTTTTTATCTTGGTGTTAAAGGTGGACTTGACTGCATATGTGGAGAAGCATGAGTTTTGTTTTGATGCTGTTCTTGATGAGGATGTCACCAATGATGAGGTAATTGTTCTAGTACTATAGATTGAAGTTTGCTATCTGCTGCTTGTCTGACATATTTTGTAGACATGAATATTTTGAAATGAGTTGATATAATCATTCCTTGATGTTTATGATTTTGTTAATTCTCGGTTTGATGTTCAAGACTTTTGTTTTATCTGCGCTTGGTTTTTCTTTATGATTGTTGATATATAGATCCATGCATGACTTATTTACATGGTACCTGAGACAGGTATACAGGGTCACTGTTGAACCTATCATTCCTACCATTTTTGAGCGAACAAAGGCTACATGTTTTGCTTATGGCCAGACTGGTATGTTGAGTTTCTGATCTCCCTTACCATATATCAAACTACTTATGTCATTATCATTTAATAAGATTAAAGCTTGTCCTGTTGAATAATATGAATTGTTTAGAACATCAGGAATTTGGATGCATCTCATACTGTATAGGTTCTTTAAACTTGTGTGTTTGTGGATGTATCACAAATGGTATAAAGGAATTTGGACGCATAATGGACTTGTGTTGTTTCTTGAAATTTTTTTGGACGAGGGAGTTGTCAAGTTTCAAAGAAAATTATCATGTGATCTTCATAATTTATTTTTGCTAGAATGAGATGAAAGAAGATATTTGTGCTGAAGTCATGGAGGAATGATAAAATTGTCTATGAATTTTAAACAAATATTTGTTGAAACAGTTCCCCTATGTTAAATCCTTGTTGAGACAACCGGATCCCAATTAAAAAAAGGAAGAGTAACAAGTTCCGGCCAGATCGTGTTTATTATTGGTGTACAATAGTAAGGTTAAAATATGTTATTTGAAGTCTGAAGTTACTTCTGAAAAAAAAAGTCTGAAGTCTGTATTATATTATAAAATACTCAATCCATCCCCACATTACATGAAAATTAATAAATGACACATTTTAATAAAATATTCCTAAAATGCCCTTAGATGGGTCGGACAATTGGATTTAAATTTGAAATTTTTTTTTAAATTTAAAAGGAATCTTGAAAGTCAAGCAAAGCAAATGATGTGCTTTATTTTCTTTTTTACATAATATATATGCTTTCATTTTTTGAAAGTTTCATTTATTTTTTGTTTTTTGATTGGCACTGGGTGTGCAAGAACAAAGTCCCGACTAATCCTAGGGGTGCACAGGCCCTTGGCAAGGAATTTTCTGCAAGTGCACATTGGGTAATTCTTGGGGAGAGAGTTTCATTTATCATCTAACTGCCTAAAGAAGTAAAGCAAATAATCTATAATGGGATGGAGGGAACAATATTTAGTGTCTTGACAAAATGGTTGTTTACGATTTGGAGAAGTTGTGTATGGTGTTTTAAGTGGTAATGCATAAAATCTGGTCCCATGTTTGGAATCCTCCTAATCTTCTAGAATAGAGAATTTATCTTGGATGGAGTTTTATCCATCAGGCTGCAGTCAATTTGTCAAAGAGCAGGTTTGTTATGAGCTGTAGACTCAGATATCCTAGGTTCAATTCCACACAAGGAGTTTCTCTGAATTTTTCGGTCAGCAAACCAACCAGACCGGGTTTGGTTTGAAAAACATGCAATACCCTGACCGAACGGAACCAATTTCATCCCTAGTTTGAGGGCTCTGCCTTGCTGGAGTTCAACATCATAAAAATAAAAAGTAAAAAAAAAAAAAAATGGCTGAAGCTTCTTATTTAGTTATTGGCACACTTATGTTTCAATGTAATTTTTTATCTATCTATAGATCTCTCTGTTGAAATAATTTATAATCTCAAGTTTCTCAACTGTTTGCTGAATTTTCTCTATTTTGTTGTTCATTGCCACTGCTCCTGGTTTTTACATTTTTTAGAGGTTAGTTCTTATTAGATTTTCTACTCTGATTAATTTCAGGTAGTGGTAAGACATTCACAATGCAACCGTTACCTCTCAGAGCTGCAGAAGACCTTGCTAGATTGTTACACAAACCACTCTACCGTAATCAGAGATTTAAATTGTGGCTTAGCTATTTTGAGATATATGGCGGGAAACTCTTTGATCTTCTCAGTGACAGAAAGTTAGTGTTTTTCATCATTTTTGGCTTTTCATTAGCTATTATTATTATTATTAATTAGCTTTAAAACCTGGATGCATTTCATTTGATATAGTGGTTATGGAAGGCATGAAGAGCCATATGTATATATCATTTTTCATTGAGACAAGTAATGTGGTCCTTACTTTGCAAAGTCCACTTCAGCATGCCTGTTTCTTGCAAAAGCTGAAGGTGTATGACTTAGTTAATGGCATTGTTTTCATGTGTTTGTATGTGGATGATTCATTTTTATCATGCCGTAATGCTGTGAAGCATCTGTTGCTCCGGTAACCCACAAATAACATGTGTCCTTGTGCTTCAATTACTCAATTTTTTTCGTAATTTTGTATGCTAAGCGTTTGTGGAAAGGGTCACTACTTGCAACTATGCCACCCGAAGTTCTTGGATCGGGATGGTAAATCATTCTTTGAAATACCATTCTGAGTAACTAGTACATACATGCAGGGTGTGACTTTGTCTGACATCAAGAATGCATGATTTTTGGTTAGTTAAGATACCATTTACCATATATTTTTTAAAAATTTAAGTAGATTTGCATCTTATAATATGAGTTTGTAGCCATTTGCATTATTGTGGGATGCATAGGCATTCACATGTATGCCTGTATGGAGTTGCTAATGACCATTTTTTTCCAATAGGAAACTTTTTATGAGGGAAGACGGAAAGCAACAAGTTTGTATTGTTGGACTGCAAGAATTCGAAGTTTCAGATGTACAAATTGTTAAAGAATACATTGAGAGAGGTAATGCTGCAAGAAGTACAGGATCCACTGGTGCCAATGAGGAATCTTCCAGGTCGCATGCTATCTTGCAACTTGCCATTAAGAAGCACAATGAGGTGAAAGATTCCAGGCGTAATAATGAAGGAAATGAGTCTAAACCTGGGAAGGTTGTTGGGAAGATTTCTTTTATTGATCTTGCTGGTAGTGAAAGAGGTGCTGACACCACTGACAATGACCGACAAACAAGGTCAGATTTGTGCATCTTTTTCTTATTTTCTTGTGTAGTCAAGCATGAAGAAGTGGAGTGTCTAATATTAAAATCCAAGTTTTTAGATTCCACTTTGGTTTAACTTAAGATTTGAAGTAGGATGTTATAACCCTATCGACCTTGAAGTGCCAATGGGTCAAATGGGGTAGGCTGGTGGGTTTGTGGAATATATCAGGAGGGGTTGGGGGGAGTTTGTTCAATTGACTAGATTTCTGGGAGGAATGGAACAGGATAAGATTTTGGCATGATGTGTGATGTGGGGGATCAGACACATAAGGCAGCCTTCCCTGACTTGTTCAACTTAGCTTGTTTTAGGGAAGTATCTGTAGCAGACACTGTCCACTTTTATGTGATTTGCCTCCAGGAGTTTTCTATGCTTTTTTTTTCTCTTCATTTTCTGATTAGGTGTTTCCCACGTATACCCTGCTGTGTAATAAAGGCAACACCCTTTATCAGAGGTGATTGCTGCAGGTTGGATTGGGCAATGCCCTTTTTCACATTGGGCCACAGGTTGGATAGGTGCCCTGCCAGAGCTAAATCCCTAGAGCTGAATCTGCTGGCAATGACCAACCAATCCTGGTCTTTTTGAGGTGCTGGATTTTGTGGCATTCATTGACTTGTTAGGGTTATGCCTAGTGAGTTCTTTCACTTAAACGGTGTTCCTTATCTTTTCCAAGTATCTACTGGGAGACCAAATCCTGGCCACTCATTTACTTCAGCTCATGTTGGGTCGGGAAAGCCACTCATGCATCTGGAAACATTAATTGAATGTACTAAGTTGTTCCCATAGAGTTGCTGTAAATAGATATTTTCAGAGCTAGATATTGCATTTTTGTAAACCACTTTTTGAAGCCTTTGATGTCGATGTTGGACTGTTGTTTTATTGCTGTGGAAATTGACTTATATATGCCTTTTCTGGATCATTTGGTTCACTGCAGGATTGAGGGAGCTGAAATCAACAAGAGTCTTTTGGCTCTCAAGGAGTGCATTCGTGCACTTGACAATGATCAGCTCCACATTCCTTTCCGCGGGAGCAAACTCACAGAAGTGCTTCGCGACTCCTTTGTTGGCAATTCAAGGACTGTTATGATTTCTTGCATTTCTCCAAATGCAGGTTCCTGTGAGCATACGCTTAATACTTTGCGATATGCAGACAGGTATTATTTTTTACTACCACCTGCTCCAAAAAATTGAAGTATCCCAGTATCAGTGGTTATTATCTTATGTAATTTTGTCTGAAGAATGGCTATTAAATGAACAGGGTTAAAAGTCTCTCCAGAAGCGGAAATGCGAGAAAGGATCAGGCTATCAATTCATTACCACCAATTAATAAAGATGTTTCATCAGTATCATCTCTGCCAGTTTCTGTTGACTCAGATGATGTATATGACCAGTGGCAAGAGGGGAAAGTACCAGATGTAGGAAGAAGGGTTGTGGAAAAGGAAAATGCCTCATACAATCTTACTGTTGATTATAGCAGTAAACAGTCCAGTGTTTCATCTAGTTACCCCTTAAATGGACGAGAGGAGAAAGGGGTGGCTTCCGGCTCAATGGACAGGGAGAGGTATGAAATGAAAAATTCTTATGGTGATTCTACTATTCAAAAGTCAAACTCCTCTTATTCCCAAAACTCAGTAGATACAGAAGAGAAAGTGCAGAAGGTTTCACCACCTCGTAGAAAAGTGTCTAGGGAAGAAAAATCAGAGAAGCTGGGGAACTGGCTGAGAAAAGATCTTAATGGATCAGATCTCTCTGCCGCAAGAACCAAGCAACAGAATACAGTCACTTACAGCTCAAATAATGTTGGACCCCGGCAATATGAACCAGAACCCCTGCCTGATGGAAATATTAATGCAATACTTGAGGTTGGACATCTGTGTAGCCTGTCCTTTCCTGGAAATATTTTAATTGTTTGAGGTTTCTTTTTGCCTCTTGTTTATCTTATATGCTATTTTGACTGCTGTAGGAAGAAGAGGCCTTAATTGCTGCTCATAGAAAAGAAATTGAAGACACGATGGAGATTGTTCGTGAAGTAAGTGAAAAATTGATCAGTTAATAGGTTTCTAACTTTGGAGTTGTTTTGACTTGATAGGTTGGTTATTGCTCAAGGCATTATGTGCCGTTGATTTCTTAATCCCAAAGCATATGAAATCATGACAATGAGTTCTAATCTTCTATAATCCTCAGAAAAAGAGAGAGAGATTTATCTTATTTGAAATATGTGAGTTAATCACAGTTCATTGTCACCCATTAATCTTTAGTAAAAAGCTTGAAATTCCAAGAAACTTCAGGTACATATATTTTTCATAGCTTCTCAAATTTAATTTCGAACATGTCTAATGTCTAAACCATTACCTGGATTCTAGGAAATGAAACTGCTGGCAGAAGTGGATCAACCAGGCAGCCTCATCGACAACTATGTTACTCAGTTGAACTTTGCGCTTTCTCGCAAGGCAGCAGGTCTGGTTAGTCTGCAAGCTCGCCTTGCAAGGTTCCAGCACGGATTGAAAGAACAGGAGATACTTAGTCGGAAAAGGGTGCCACGCTAAGGCAGCTCTCTGTTTCTTTGCTTTAATGAGTGCACCATATACTGCCTTGTAATTTTTTTTATATATAATTTTGCAGTGCTAATTTTTTGTAGTTGAATGGCTTTCTTCCTATGTATATGGATCTTTTCTGGCAGTGAAATTATACTTTTTTCCTTCCTCCCACAGCACGATCCACAAGCAGAGGATTGAGGTACTTTGGGAGAATATCTAAGGCAATGCACAGAAAAACTGTACTTAAGGGCAATGCAAAAGTTTGGATGTTTGAACAAGAATGAGGTTTTATGTCTGTAATCAAGGTTTTACTGTTGTCAATTGTAGGCGAGTCTGATTTGATCTTCCCCAGATTTTAAGGGTTTGTGGACCTTGGCTGTTTACAGGTGTCTGGACCTGATTCACAAATTATAATTAGGAAATGGACAAAAAGGTGATATCGATGCTTTATTATTTCCTCAATTTTCTGAAATCATTTTCTCCACCTCCTCAACTTTGTTTACTACCATTCTACTTTGAAGATCGATCCAGATACACATGATTCCTAATATTGCTGCAGAATTATTATCTGATTCTGATTTGCAGTTCTAACTGATATTTGTTTTTGCTAATAGGCTACGTGCTAGTTCGTTATGAGAACTCTGTTGAAAGCTTACAGTAAACGAAGGGCGAGGTTGGGCTTCAAATTGTGAAATCATCATTATTCTTGGAGTGTATAACCAAATGTAAATCTTTTATGAACACTGGATTTTTTTTTTTTTTTTATTATGAATTTCACTTGTGCTGCTTATGGATTTTATCATAATTTTATGAACAGATTTGTACAATTACTCATTGAATATGTACTTCCGCAAATGATATTTAACCCTACAACAGGAACAGTACCGCAAATCCACGTGTATTATTAGCCTGCAGAATTCACCAAGTAGTTAAATCGACTCACTAGTTATTTGAATAAAAGAGAAGTGTGTCATTGCTTGAAATTGGTCATTTTGGTTCATCCCCTTCCAAAAATACACGAAGTAAATAGAGACATAAAATTGAAACCTTACCTCTATAGCAAAGGTTTGCCTAACCTCGTTACGTAGTAATTTGCTACATTAATAACTGCAGAAGTTTTTATTGTCTGGCGTTGTTTGAGCAAAGGGTGTGCTCAACAAATCTGGCACAAGGATTCTCATTTGAAACACCACCTGTGAAAACATAATAACTTGTCTACAACCATCAAACAAGGATTTCTCACTTCCTCGAGCACCAAGAAACTTATGATTACATTTGTAAAATCAACTCCAATACTTGCATCAGGCGAAAAAATGGCTTCAATCACTAAGCAGAAAGAATTTAAGAGGCAAAAAGGGTGGGTAAAAAAAGATCCTGGATGTCGCATGTGAACGCTATCACCACGGAACCTAGCCTTTGCAAATTAACGATTCAAATGGTCAGCTCACTCTTGTATAGTATATACAAGTTACCACTCCAGACTTGTATGCTACCAGGGATGCCACTCCTAAATCAGCTCACTAGGATACTCTTGATCCTTCATTTGAACGAATCAGAAAGATCCTGATATAAGTGAAGGCATCTCTTCCAAAGGGCAAAGGCTACCAATTTCATACTCATCATTCAATTGGGTACCATGCATAAATAATCTAAAGCAACAGGCTGACAATTTCAATTAGTCAGCTCTCAATCTAAGAATCTCCTTTGCAGTCCTCTGCCGAAAATACGGCATGTGTGCCTGTGGAAAAGAAACACAGATTCAGGTGCACTCATCCCCCAATGTAGATTCATTAAGGTTATGCTTGGTAGATGAGATAAGATGAGAATTTTTAAAAATTTTGTGAATAGTATTAAAATGAAAGTTTAAAATTTTATTTTTTAATATTATTATTGTTTTGGGATTTGAAAAAGTTAAATTAGAATTTGAAAAAGTTGAATTATTTATTATATTTTGTATGGAAATTTGAAAAAGATGTAATGATAAGATGAGATAGAGATGAGATGAGATGAGATTTCTCATCTTTACTCCCAAACATATCCAAGCAAGTTAACTAGGAGCAATATAAGGAGGAAATAATTATGAATTCTGCTACATACAGAGTCACTTTTGCATACTCTTTGTGCACTCCACTAATGTGGCAGAACTCAGCATTAATTTTATATTAAAAGAAAAAGTGACACAGCCAATCACATCAGCGGAATGCGCAAGGAGTACGCAAAAATGACTGCACAAAGTTTTTATACTTATTCGGGAAAAAAATCTCAATGTGTTGATGGTTGCCCACTCCCCGCCCTGCTCTTTGAGAGCCCCCTCTACCCCCTGCGAGAGCCCTCTTCTTCTAGATCTTACCTCTTTTCTAGTCTCTCCTCTCCCCTCTTCTTCCCTTTCCCCTTCTTTTTCTCCCATGCAGCCACACTGTCTCCCCATGTGGTAGACTGCTCCTCCCCTCCCCTTCCCCTTCCCCTTCCTCTCCCACCCCCTTTCTCCCCTTCTTTTTATTCATGTTTTTTTTTTTTTGGTGGTTAGATCTATAGTAGATCTTAGTGCCCCTCCGGTGCACATGGATCCCATGTGCCACCCCATGCGACACCTCCCAAGCATGAAGCAACAAATCCATGACATTATGGTACATACAATGTCCTCACATGTCTACTGTTGAGCTCTTCTTTTGCTGGAGATCGGGGAGGAGTTACTCTGCAATGATCTCTCTGCAGACAACCCTAGTGTGACTCTACAAACAGTCGAGCCATTGGACTACTTCAGAAACTACAGTTCCTAGGGCCCTCTATTGGTCTATGGGCCAAGAACCATCACACCAGACAAAATATTTGGTCAATTTCGGCATATGAACATCATATCTTTTACCAGCACCCCTCCTATCTTTGGTTTTCAATTGATGCAATTAGGAATAAATTATATAGTAATAAATGGAGGGAGCACAACTGCTTATACAGCTGAACTCATCATGCAAGAGAAACATTTCTACAATGCGTCTTACCTGGTTGAAACAGAGGCCAATATCTCTGCTATAAAAGTCAGCATATTTGATCATAAACATCCCACAGTCAAACCTGTTAACACGTAATATTCATTCAGATAAATATTTCAATAAGCAGCACTCTCACTGCATATTATAATAAGCTCGTAATACTTTTAAGCCAGCAGCTTTCAGAAAATGCCTAAATAGCATAAAATATATGATTACAAACCCATTCTCCTGTTCAGGAAGGTCTTCAACGAATTCATGTTTCCAGGAACTTACATCGACGTCTTTTCCATTCTTATCCTTCACTTCATCCACAAAATATCTAGCCTGGAAGAATCATTAATTAACATTAGCAGCAAACCTCAATCAGGAGAACAAACTTGTTTTTCTGTAGATAACTCTAAAAAGTAAAACCATTGAGGTGAAAAGCAAACAATAGAGAAGAAAATAGCAGACGTGCACACTCTTAATATGCAATGCCACTTCTAAGAACTTACAAACTGATTATGTAATATGCCATATTAATGACAAAATCGAACTTCCAACAGTTGCTGGAGACCGATTGTGATCATGACAACAACAATTGTCATGTTGGTGTTGTGATGCCCAAGTATAGCTAAATTTATTAAATGAAATGCTCTCTGAACTAAGTTAGCATACCCTGAGGCATCATATAATAAATAGAACCTTTAAATTGTTCCATGTATCACAGGATTGGTCCTAACGTGGCAAGTGAGTGCAACATCATCATTTTCTGCTGCAAAATTAATTGAAATTGGATGGAGGGACCTTTCATGAAATTTGGTATATATCACAAGGATTTGTTTTTCGAAAAATGTACCCTAGGGAACTAGTTAATATTGGGTAAAACCCCAGGAACCAATAAATGAATTTACCCCTTTTAATGTTATTTGATAATATACACAAATGGAAAGTAGAGGACGTGACTTTATAGGACTAATTTTTATTTAATAAAAATATGGTGAGATGGTGGTGAGACATCATAGGAGTAAAGCTTCATGCTTTGAAAATTATATTAAAAAATAGATAGATGATGCATCACCAATGGTTGTGGCAGTGGCAGCCACAAAGTGATAATGAGATTGGTGAGATATAATTAGCATGTATATAATGATCATGGTGGCAGCAACTGTGTCAGCAGGTAAAGCTGGGCAGTGGTAATATGGAAGTGTTATGCGATTGCATTGTTGGTGCAAGCACATTATTGGTGGCATTTACTGGTTGCTCCTGATTTCACTATATTTCACGTTTATAAACTACATAGAATTTTACAGCCCTATTACCCTATAAACTACTCACTTGTTAGACTGAACTGTAGCTTAGTTAAAAGAAAATCTCCACAGCTTTTTCACTATGGATGTATAATTCTTTGACTTATTTTCCTGACATCAGGAGATGAAACATAAAGCTGAACCCATGACCAAAAAGCATACCAGTACTTTCAGCACTTTGTTATCCATCCCCCGAAGTGAATCGAGATATTGGAACTTCTCATCTTTCCTATTAATAACTGCCAAGCACCAATGTATCTCTCTGTGGATAGGGACAAATATCTGTACACAATGCCAAAATCCAATTTAAAGTTCAACGAGGCCAATAAAACAAAATATACACAGAGAAAACAAATAAAGGCAAATAAATAATTTACTTTGTCACAATGAATGAGGCCATATCCCAATTTCCTTTGGCTTGTCCATCTTCTGACAGATTTATAATCGTAGCCATTCTTCCCACTTATTAACTAGGCATTAACAGTCGTGTTAGGAACAACAAAAGGCACTAATATTAGCACTGGATGAAATGAAATAAAATAATGAAAACAAATAGCAGTAGTTTTTTTAAGTAAAAAAAAAACGGCAGCATAAAAGCATAAAGAGGATACATATAAAAAAGGTGGACCAATTCCTAAGAATAATATCAGCAAAAATGGAAAAAGAAAGTTTAATTTCAGAAAGAACTAAGAAGACATGCAACGAAATCAAAGTTAGAAAATGTGTGATACCCTGTACTAAGTGATTATAGGTGGTGAAAACGATCCCACATTACTTGGGAGAAAGAATTTCTTGCTCTTTATAACGATTCCAATTGTATCATTGACTAGTCCTTTGGAGTATGGACCTGGATGTGATTTGGGCTCCCTTGGGGCATTACAAATGGTATCATAACCACTCTCAACTAGAAGTGTGGAACTTGAGCCGTGCTGTGCTATCTATGATGGAATGGCATGACGAGGACATCGGGAATTGAATGGGGAGATTGTGATACCCTATAGTGAGTGATTATAAATGGTGAATGGGGTCCCACATTACTTGCAAGGGAGAAGTTTTTGCTTTTTATAATGATTCCAAGGGGCTCCAATTGTACCGTAGACTAGTCCTTTTGAAGTATAGGTCCAAATGTAGCTTGGACCTCCCTTGGGTCGTTACAAAATGAAATGATTGACTAAGTTTTTTTATAAGTGGATTGATTGACTATGGTTCTACCAAAATATTTGAAACAGAGACACAAGCCTTACAAAGTAGGTAGCTGGAATTTCATCTTTTGATGCTAAAAAACCAGAAACTAAGACCCAAGAAAAAATCGATATGAAGACAATATCTTGAACTCCAACAACTAGAGCATAAGTAAACACACAAAAGGCAGCAACGTGAAGAAAACCTTCTATAAATCTTCAGAAAAATGAATGTAAATGTTAGGTGCATCAACGAAGTCATTCGTAAAGATAAAACAAAGTTTACCCAAAGTTGAAGCAAATCATAGGAACACCAGTAACCAACCTTTTTATAGAAAAATGTGTTGAAGAAATGGCACTTCAGATACTTTTGTGGCTCTCTATTTTCCCGCTCTTTCAGCAACTCTAGGTACACATTTATGACCTGCAAAAGAAGAAAGACCATCCGTATCAATTAACTACATTACCAGCTCAGCACAACCACCTTGTTCTTATCCACTGTCACCAAATAAAAAAACCCTTCATCATTGCAATAACAAAGATATTCATGGACTCAATGACTTGTAATAGAACATATCATTGCATTACCAATAATTACCTCATCATTTAACCATGCACCCGGTCTGAGGCACTGCAGAATTTCTCCCGTAATCTCAATATTCGAATTTTCATGAGTGACTAACACCTTCCGCCTATACGAGTCCACCCAGTAGTGTTACAATAAGAATGACACTAATCTCAATTACAAAACATGTGCATTGAACCATACCTGTTGGAGTTAAATGCACGTTCAACTTCAGCCTCTTCTTCCTTTGTAAGAGGCAGGAAAGGTTCTCCAGGTACATCCTGCAAAACATGTAAACATAATTAAATGATTCATAACAGTGTATTATTATTTCATCATAGAAAATGCACCTGATGCAATTCAAAAGCAACAAAGCTGCTTCAAAGACTATCCGTAACGCATCTAAATATGTTGAGGGGGTGTGGCTTTGGAGTGAAGTGTGTGGCTTTGTCAGTTTACTGCATCTCCAAAAGTGAGCACTTCAGTCTTGGTGAATGGCACTCACAGGGATTTCTTTAGTAGCCCGTGTCGGTTGCGACAGGGGTATCCTTTGCCCCCTCTGTTGTTTGTTATTGTTTTGGAGGCCCTTAGTAAAATGATTTCAGCATTAGTGAATGATGGTCTTTGGATGGATTTCTCAAAGGGGATGTGGAAGGTCTTCTTATCTCACACCTTTTATTTGTACATAACCTGCTGGTTTTTAGTGAGGCAAATCTTGAGCACCTTCATTCTGTTTCTTTTGATTAGTTATAAAACTTTATTTTTACTGATGAGGAACCCTAGAGACCATGCAATCGCAACATATCTTTTACCCAATGAGACCCTGGACCAGTGAAACACGCTCACATCACATGGATCAAGTAAATCATCAGACATGGCCCCTAAAAACTGTTTCTGATAGGACATGTCCTTTATTTTACACTCGTGCTTAAAATAGAGGACAGCCTTTCTATACTTTAATGGGCTAACTTTTTCATGGTTTACTTGTATCTTTTTCTATGGGTAGGTGACTCTGTTATACACACCCAGTGTACTTGGGGGTTCCTTTTGCATTAATGAATTTTTATGACTCACGAACCCCTAGGAGTTGACTCAAGTAGAAAGGGAACTGGTCCTGGGGTATATGATCCCCCTTGAGTGCAAACAATTTTTAAAGGCCACGTCTCAGTTTTGAAGCAGTATTAGGACTGAATGTGAACTTGGCTATATGAGTTAATCCCAATTGTCAACGTGGATGTAGGTATCTTCTTTGTTGATGACATACCTAGGCTTCCATCAAGAGCTCATTTTAAAGTACATCAATCAGCAGGATGGAAGAGGTTGTATTTGTCTACGGGAGGTGTTATGCAAATGCAAGATATGATCAATGGTAGATATGAAATATGATAGAGCATGGGCTGGATGGAGTTCCAATGGGTGAACGAAAGCTATGAGCTTGGACTATGGAAGAACATATAACAGGTTGGGGAGTTCTCTCAGAGAAGGAAAAATGATGTGTGAGATAGATCCAAGATAAAGTTTTAGTTTGATTTGCGGAGTGGAGATCAACCCCTTACAAAAAAGCTTTTCAGATCTATTGAACATTGCTAGGGTTAAGGAGTCATCGGGTGGCAAATAACACAAATTTCAAATGGCTCTCCTCAATGGAAAGTGGACTTGTACGAGTGAAAAGTCTAGGGGTGGCCACATCAACCCCATCTTATGCTTGGTTATATTCTCTTAGATTGAGATAGAGTGGTGAAACCAAGCTGCGTAGGACCATATCTAAGAGAGGGATGCTTGAGGTTAAATCATTCTATAAGGTGTAAGTTCCGCATGACAATAATACTTTCCGATTAAAGACCATTTGGAGAAGTTTGTCTCTTTTAAAAGCCACTTTCTTTGATTGGATGGTTATACAAAGGAAGATCCATACTTCGGATAATTAAGAAACAAAAATTTAAGATGATAGAATGATATTGTATGTGTGAGGAATGAGAAATCCGTGGATCATCTTTTACTCCATTATGGTAACTAGCACTTTTTGACAAGCTGTTTTTAGTCCTATTGGGTTAGACTAGGTGATAGCTGGATGGGTGGTAAAACTCTTAGCTTATTGCAAAGGGTGATTTAGTGCCTGTTTATGATTACAGTGGAAAATATAGCTTATAGTTTTAGGACTTATAGCTTATACCTTAAGTAATAAGTTCTATTATTAATAAGTAATTTATTGTTTGGAAACCATATGTTTAAAGCACTTTCAAATATGTTATATTTGTTTGGAAACAAATTTAAATAGTGCTTTTTGAGGCAAAAATGACGATTATTGGATTTTTTAAGATTATTACCATATCTTTGAAAGTTGTAATTATCTGAGAGTTGTATGGGTATTTTCGCTCATTGAAGTCTTTTTAAAATTCGAATTACATTTCGCAATATATGAAAAAACTCATTTGATATTATAAAAATTGCTTTAATATGTATCACCCAAACAACCTAATTTTTTCATTACAGAGCTTTTAAAGCTATTTAAGCACCTTTTAAGACTCTTTATCACAATCCCAAACTGAGGTTTCATAGAAAATGGTGCCATTTTGTTTGATTTGCGACATGAGGAGAATGAAATGATCGAAATTTTGAAGATAAAATAAGGAATACAGAGGATGTTATCGCTTTCATTATTAATTCACTTTACCAAAGAATGGCAACCCACCAATGTTTCTCTAGCTTTAACTTCAGGGATTTTCTGTCTCTTTACTTTCTCAAATTAAGTATATATAATGAATAGTTTGTGTACTTGGATAACACATTTTCAATCATTAATAAAACTTACCTTATTAAAAATAATCTTATAATCAATAAGCAATTTATTAGGAGAGCAAGTACAAGAATTTCACCTCCACCGGTTTCTTTGCTGGACGCAATGATTGAAACATAGACCTGCGCTCTTCATTTAGCTCAATCTCAAAACTCAAGCTTCTCAACTTCTGATTCCGCCTCTCTGCAACCTCAAGTAACTTCCTGAATGCCGAGACACTCATATCACGCTCAGGATTCAGCTGCAGAGAATCCAACATTTTCTCGGCATCGTCCACTCTTAAATTATTCCCATTTGTCAAGTCTGAAACGGCTGAAGACGATGATGGCAAAAGCCCACGATCCAAAACCTTGGCATGTGCATCCTGTACATTAGCCACAACCCCATTGTCGACCTCCCTATGTTCTGACACCTCGGACCGGCCACCTCGTCCATCTTCCAGGACTTCAACTACCTCAATACTCGAGTCTTCAGACACTTCCCCGTACTTTTGATTATCCGTATCTATTTCGATCACCTCCTTCTCTTTCTCCTTTGTCAAGTACCGAATCGTTCGGAGTGCAATATTCTTCGCCTTATTGTACTTGTAACTCAAAGTACTGCCCATTTCATCAAGGGGCTCCTCCTTTATATAAATCCCACTAGTCCTCGGCCCCGAGTTCCGATTCAAACACGTTGAAGAAAACCCGTAATTGAGTATTCTACAAGGGGCGTGGACTTCTCTACCCAGCCGTGGTGTTGTTTCGGGGTACCGAGAAAGCCTTGCAACGGTGCTATTCGAGGAAACAATTGGTCGGTCCGGAGTCTGATGAATGGATGAGAACCTGGGTTTCTTTGAAACGTGAAAATCTAAGGAATTCTGATATGGATAAGTGTGATTGAAGCTCAAGCACTCGTCACCGCGCTTACGGTTGGTCGTTCGGGCACCCATTGATCGACCCGGGGATTTTATACCCTAGAAATCGCAAACCCATTTAAAGAAAACCATTGTCGGAGAGAACCACCATTTGGAATTTGGCAATTAGGGCCTTTATTTTGGGGCGGGGAACGCTATGAGCTTGCTAAACCCTAGATGAGACGCGATTGGAATCGAAATCAGTCTTTTGGGGTCACAAGGGAGCTGGAGAGATTATTTTGAGCCAAATTGACAAAAACTAAGGAAAAAACCGTGAATTGAGAAACTCGAAAACCCTAATAATGCATCGGAGGGAGCGGGGGTGATTTCAAACAAAAATTCCAGAAAGTGTGCGCAAAAGGCAGGCAAGATCAATTTTCGGATAAAGAGGGGAGTGATGTTCGGGATTGTTTTAGCAAAAGAAAGAAATCGGAGAGTTGGAAGGTGGTATCGGTGTCGTCTAGTCTGTTCGGATCTTTTAAGGACTTTCGGGTTGAAAATGTGTTCAGGTGTGCAAGGGTTTCTGTTTTCGCGGCACAATTGGAAAATATTCAATAAAAATTTTATTTTTAAACAAGTGTGTAAAACAATCTTTTATATTATTCACGTAACAAAATTTAATTTTAAAAAAAATATCTTACATATACAAAAAAATTATATAAAATAAATTTACAAACTAATATAATTTCATGAGATTCGTTATATTTACATTTCAATAAAATTAACTTTATAATATAACGTACCACATCAAACTATATTAATTTGTAAATTTATTTTTATATAATTACTTTGTGTCTAAAATATTTCTCTAAATAAAATAACTCAATAATCATTTTTTTCATTTTTATATATGACTAAAATTAAATAGTCTTAAGATTAGGAGGGTAATAAAAACCAGAAAATTGATTGAATTAAACTAAATTGGTAGGTTCAATCCAGTTTGTAACCACTTCGATCCAATATTTGTTTTTAAGAACCAAAATTAGTTCTAAACCGGTTCGGTATCAATTTTCATATTTTGAAAATCGATTTGAACCGAACCGAACCGGACCGGTATTTATATTTTATATTTTAATTTGTTATATTATATATAATTTTGTATCTTATGTTATATACTAAATTGTTAATTAATATAATATAAAATTTTAATCTTATTATTCAAGTCTATTAATCTTACTAATAAGTTATACACTACTTATACTATACTAGTATAATTTGACACTAATGAATTAATAATTGTTAATATTAAATACTAAATTCTAATATTTAAGTTTAGTGTTGAAAAAATTATAATATTGAACTTATGTAGTGCTATATGTGTAAACGGTAAACCGGACCTAGAGGTGTAACTGGTTCGATTTTAGACAAAGTTTGGAACTGAGCCGGTATACACTGGTGTTCTATTTTAGACAAAATTTGGAACCAAACCGGTATATACTGATTTTGAAAATTTAAGAACTAATACAGATCGATTCATCATCGAAACTGAAATTTTTGATTTTTTCGATTTTGGTCTAGTCCCGTTTGATTTTCCAATTTATTGTTTACTCGTGTCGCACTATATAAGTTTAATATTATAATTTTTCAATATTAAATTTAATAGCTAGAATTTAGTATTTATTATTAACAATTAATAATTCATTAATGTTCAATTATACTTTCTTTTTTTGAAAATAATGTTAAATTATACTTGTGTAGTATAAGTAGTGTCTAACTTATTAGTGAGATTAATAAACTTCAATAATAAGGTTAAAATAGTATAATTAGTATCTAATTATACTAGTATAAGTAGTGTCAAACTTACATAAAATGTTATATTAATTTTATGTTATAAGACTAATAGACTTGAATAATTAGATTAGAATTTCATGTTATATTAATAATCAATTTAGCATATGATACATATAATATAATATAAAAAGTTAAAAATATATATACTAGTTCGGTTCGGTTTAAACTAGTTTTTAAAATATAAAAACTGGTTTAGAACCGATTTTGGTTCTTAAGAATCAGTACCACACCAAAAATTCAATTTTTCGGTTTTTTTTACAACCCTAATCGAACCAAACCAAAATTAGAAAACCAAAAGTTCTGACTTCGGTGATGAACTGATCTGTATTGATTCTTAAATTTTTAAAACCGGTATATACCGGTTTGATTTCAAATTTAGTCCAAAATAGATCAAACTGGACCAATTATACTTAAGATGTATAAATCTCGCATACTTCCTTTAAAAAAATAAAAATATCACAATATCAGTTAATTAATGGGAAGCATAATTTGAAACAAAGAGAGCTGTTCCATAGTCAATTATAATAATATCAAGGTGGTGCAGTTCGTGGCATAGGTAGATCATGCCACTCTAACCCCACCAACGGGTGGAAACCCACCAATACAATCTCTGGGGTAGGACTGTTCATCCAGGCCATTTTTTTCCCAGCTCGGTTCGGAATCTAAGAAACCAGATTCCAGTTCCAAGTTGAACTCGGGTTGCAAAACCCGGACCTACCCGTTCCGAGTACATTTGAAACCAAGTACCTACGTCTTTTTTAAAAAACTTACCTGGCATCAAAATGACGTAACCTAAAACAACATCGTTTTTTCGTCTAAGGGTTAAAACTCCCGTGCCCCCTCCCCAACTCTCTCTCTCCCTCTCCCTATAACTATGTTTTTGTGCGTGAGGAATGGATGGGATAATCAATTGGTTGATAATGGTTTGTGTTGTTTATCGATTTTGTATTGGGTATCGACTTGTTTATGGATTCGTTGATTCTCTATTTTACCTTTTTTAATGAATCTGTTTGGTCGTTGGGAAAATGTTGAAGGAAAAAAGCCCAAGTTGATTTTAGGGTTCTCGTCAGCAGATCTAGGTTGGGTAGGTCTTAATCTGTTATCTGACAATGGTATTAAAAACTGTAGATTTGCACACAATCTTTTGCTTTAGATGGTTACACAGCCTTTAAAAAAATTGCACCAAATGAGAAGAACTACAAAAAAAAATTTAAGGTGTTAGTTATCATAGTCATATCTTGATATCTTCATTTGTATTCTCCTACATTGAGTCTTTCATGATTTAACCTGGAAG
The DNA here is from genome assembly GCA_029856935.1 of Cyclocarya paliurus. Lineage (NCBI taxonomy): Eukaryota > Viridiplantae > Streptophyta > Magnoliopsida > Fagales > Juglandaceae > Cyclocarya > Cyclocarya paliurus. The sequence continues at coordinate 15,675,781 of CM056954.1, read as the reverse complement.
AAAGGTTGTAGTTCCTGAATTGGGTATAAATTTATGTCAACAATAAAGCTTAAGGCATGAGCCCAACAGACCTGACTTGCTTTTCAAAATTGGTGACAAACTGACATGCATGTGGCCTATATATCAACATCAAATCCCAACTCCAAGTTTCTCCACTTCATGTCTGTTATTTGCTAAATTTGCCCCTTGCAGCAGAGGTAGATAGATTTGAGGTAGGTGATAGTTTTGCAACATGGAAACTATCACCTATGCAATCAAATACTTATTAACGTAGTAGAATACAACAAATTATCTTTACTAACAGTGTACAAGATAGCTAGTTGCAATTTGAAATTGTTTCTACATCAGGGTGCAACCTAGTGGTTACATATGGGCTTGGGATAAGCTGCAGGCTCATACATCCTTGCTTCAACTTCCTACTAGGAATTCTCCTAGATTACCTGATACATAGTTCTTGTGGTGGGATTGTGTATCTGAGATTTACTCTCTAAGGTTGGGTTCAAAGGGCCCTTGTCTTGGTGAGGTTTCATGTCTATTTTAAAAAATTTATATATTTCCACATCAAACTTTCAAGTAACCTGAGTTTGCACCCACTATCTTACTCTAGGTTATGAAGTATATGATTAAATTTTCTTTAGATATATTCTAAGTCTTCTTTTTATATTCATATCTAACTTGTGAATCCTCTAAATATTCTTTACCAACGAAACATTCACATAGGTTAAAATTATTTGTTTGCTATGTTTGATTTTTTATTCTACTATGTTTCATTACTCAATAACAAATGGAAGAAGATTCTGTGAGTTGTAATGTCGATACAACCCAGAGGGTTGGTGGTGACTCATCTTCTATTCCAATGGATATGGAGGAGCATAAGAGTCTTCTAACCCTTTCATCCACATATACACAACACCCTATCCATCACTTTTATCATCATTCTTTGCTATTTACACCATCTGTCATTTCCATCACCAAATAATCTGTGTCACCGATCGAAAAAATCCGCAGTTTAGTGCTCCCTTGCAAAACTGATTTGGACCAATCAATGGTTGTGATTTATAGTTTTAGCATACCAGAGAGCTGATACACTACATGGATGTTACCAAATTCATGAAAAACTAATAAGGGAAAAAAAGATGAAAAAATGAGGCGATAAATTACGAAAAAAACTAGATACAACTATGAATGGCAAGAAATTCATTGAGTTCAAGGAGAGAAAACAAATAGCTATGCAATTTACAATACATCACTGAATCCCTTATCCAGTTCAAGGAATTTGCTAATCCACTCTAAATTTAAAGGACTCTCATTGGAGAAATCAAAGAACTCATCCACATCAAAGTTGATTTTTGAATCTTCAAGTCCTTTGTATGAATTTTCCTCGTCACCTCTCATTGCTACATTGACTTTCTCTAATCATTGGAAATTATATTATCACATATTACTTTATAGTTGCATGCAGCATGGTCACATTTCTGGTCATTCTAATTAATTAATAAGTTCATATTAATACTTTATAGTTAATATTTGCTTTCTTATGCTACAAGTTTTGCAGCATCTTAGGAAAAAAGCTTTGAAGCATGCAAAGTCAATAGAAGGCCAAGTTTTGGAAAACTAGAACGGATAGTAGCATGCCAGCAAGAAGGAACAAGGAGTATGAAAAAACAGAAGACCAAGCTTTGTAGTTTATCGTTGTGTATTGAAGTTTGATTAAATCAATGTATGTGTTTTGTAATAGTCTTAGCAAATTAATTCAAACAATATAATATGTAGTGGATTGCATTGTGTATGTCGCATGCATTTTTATTTTATTTTATTTTATAAAATCATTCGAATGCTACATCAATATCATATAAACAATGTAGGCTTTTACGTAATAAAAAAAAACCCCCCCGATTCAACCCAAAATCTGAAATCCAGGTTCCGACCCGGGTTTGAAACTCAGGTTCCCGGACCAGAACCCAAATGAACAATCCTACTCAGGGGCATCCTTTGTAGCCATTACCAGGAGATAAAATCAATTCAAAAAATTATTTGATCATTTGCTTTATCAATATATTTGATTTTCATAATTATCAATAAATTTCAGATAAATAGATACCTATGTAATTTAGTTTATTCATACTGTTGTGGACATGTTTCATAGCTTCACACACGCAATTACCTACAACCAAAGAGTGAAGAGGTTTAGGGGTTCGATGGGACACCTCTGAATAAACTAAGTTAGCCAATGATAATATAATTTTTCTACCCAAATATTCAAATGAGATCATAATCGTACATGACCTCTATAAATAGAGTTTTTTTTTTTTTTTTTTCAACGGATCATATTCGATAACCATCCCACTTGTTATTTGAAATTCAAGCCTTGGAAATTTAGGGCTTGTCTTATCTCCAAATGAGTTGATAACCCTTTCATCCAGAAATACCTTGACAGTTAGTGGTTTGGCTCTATTCAGATTAGACTCGCTTGGGGCCTTAAATTCACTAGCTTACTAGACCATGCCATGGCCCAAGCCCACAATGATACCCAGTGGGCCCTTGGGAGAGGATTAAGCCCCTTCCAGTTACCCTGCGAAGTCTCATCATGTGCAAGATGATGGGACTTGTAATTAAGACGTCGTTTTGTTTCTTTGGGTTTTCTGTCATTTCGCACGCATCTGTTAGGAGTCATTTAAACTTCACGCCATTTTGCATGTCTCCTCTTCAACTGTTACGGTTATTTATTATCCTCTGATTCTTCCTTCTTTTCCCCTTCTTCCCTTTGGGACTCCCTCTCTTTCTTTTCAAAAACCTTGCCTTCTTCGCATATTTTCTCTCACTCTTTCTCAAAAAGTTTCTCTCGAACTCATGGCTTCCTCAAAGAGCAATCCCAAAGGTTTCTCTCGTGAGACTGGCTCTTCACAACCTCACAATTCCTCCATTTGTCCTAGAAGGGCCACTGCGAACCCTACCAAAGAAGGGGAAAATACTCCCGCTCAATTTTCGAGGGCACCTGGTAGTCCTCAACCATCTCTCGTTGTGAACTTGATGCCGCGAGGGATAACATCAACATCCCAGACTCGGTGACCCTAAGGTTGTCTGACCAGCTCCGCAGAGCCGCTGATATAAGAGGTATGGCCGTTTCTATTGCTTTGTTGGGACTCGCCCCGACCCAATTGGTGTCTAAAGTTTGGAGGATTTTAATGACTTGTTGCATTCTTTGGCGGCAAGTGTTGGAGCCTACGGGTGATGAATACTCCGATCTCACAACTCGTGAGTTTCTTTCTCTTCATGGATTTAGACTTTTGGATGGAAACCTTTGTAGTTTCAGGTCCCATAGTAAACTAGCTCAGTTGGAGCATAAACATTCCCACGCCAAGGATTGGTAGAGGAAATTTTTCTTTATCTCAGGTGAAGGTTGGGAATTTCCTAAGGATGAGGTCTCAAATCAGGAGTTCCCCATTAGAGCCTCTTGGTCTCCGGTTCCCGATGAGCATGAATTCGAGATTCTCCTTTCTCTCTGGGAAGAAGCCCGTATTCGGTTGGTACAGACTTGGTCAGGACAAAATGTTAGCTCCACTTGTTTGGATGTCATTTTGACTCCTTCCAATATTGATAGGTTTTTAATGGTGCCTAGTAGGGCACATGTACTTGGCCACGAGTTTCTGGGCGCCTCATTGCCGGCGACTGGTTTAAAAAGAGAGCCACCCACAATGGCAGGGGCCAAGAAAAAGAAGAAGGCTCGTTTGGCGGTCAAGCCTTTTGATGAGTCTAGTTCCACTAGGGGTGGGCCTTCACCCTTTCGAGTAAGTGGTGGAGAAGCCTCAGGTTGCCCCCAAGTACCTAGGACCAACTCTCATGATGAGCTCATGGCCCAAACTAAAGCTGATTTGGAGTTGTTGATAGAATCTGAATCTACTTATCGTCGGCGGCCCTGCCAAAGTCATGTCTCGGACTTCTCAACACACGACAACCCCAGAAGATGACCTTTATTTGGAAGAGGGTGATGTCATTGCAGTTTTGAACCCAGACCTCCTAAACGTGCCTCACATGAGTGACTTTGCTCCCTCTTTGGATGGCTTTGAGGAGTCCTTTCATCTTGAAGATATTGAGGAACAATCGCCTATTGCCTCAACGGTCTCAGGTGTGATCACTCTAGAGATGCCCTTCGTTTTCCCCGATTTTTCCTTCGCCCAGTGGGAGCAAGGTGTTAATACCTTCCTCGCCCTTCAGCACTTCTCAGGCGAGAGGTGGTGAACCCTCTCAAACTTTCCCAACACGCTACCCTCTCGCCAGATCATCTCAGGTATTGCCTGCTCAAGAAGAAGACACAACTAACACTCCACTTCTAGTCTCCTCTCATCCTTCGACAACCCCAATTATGTCGGACCAGAAGACCTCTATCCCAGAAGAGGCTGCTGGTTTGCTTTTTCGTATCCTTGATATCCATAATTCATTAGGTTCTCGCCAAGACGCTTCCTCTTCTTGTCAAGGTGATTCTTCTTGGGGTGCACATTCACGCCGTGAAGAGGCTTTTCATTCCACCGTTCACAACCTTCGCAGCATTCTTTTGTTGGTAAGCTCCTTTGTTTTCAAAATTTGATTTTCCTTACCCCAGCTATTTTTTTGACTTGGTTGGGTTTTTCAGGGAGTTGACCAATTGGCGACTGCACTGGTTGAAGATAGTTTAGAGCTAAAGGAAGAGGACCAGTCTATGCAAACCTTCATTGGTAGCGCTCATGATACTATCGTTGCCGCCCGAGCTGAGAAGGAGAAGATGGATGAGAAACTATCTCTAGTAGAATGCACTTCTCACCAACTCGGAGATGAAGTTGCTTCCTTGCATGGCCAAGTTAACTCCCTCAAATCTAAAGTGGTGAGCTCTATGGAGGAGATCAACTGATATAGACTCAAAGCGGAAACTAATAGAATAGAACGGGACAGCATAGCCGCTCGGCTCAATTAGATGGACAGAGAGATCGAAGAATTGAAAAAGATGAATGTGGACACTATTGCCTCGGCTTGTGATCTCAAAGGATGGGTGTCGGGAATCTAACACCCAACTGAGCATAGTTGAGGGTGAGAAAGCCCAGGCAAACTGAGACTTGGCTGTGACGATGAAGGAACTCAAAGAGTATGATCGCCATTAGCTGCAGCTAAGCCAAGTCTTGGAAACTTTCAAAAAGAACCTGTATGGGTTGGAATGGAAAATAACTGAACTAAACATTGAGTTAGCCGATTCGCAAGAAAAAATTAGTCGTCTTCTTCCTCAACTTAGTGCTACCCACATAGTTTAAGGTCATGCTTGGAAAATTAGTCGTCTTCTTCCTCAACTTAGTGCTACCCACATAGTTTAAGGTCATGCTTGGAGTGTTGGGTTGAGTTTGGGATCAAACAGCTACGAGAGCACTTGCTCAACCATCCCGAGGTAGACCTTCATACCTTACAATGGAAGTTGATACGGGCTAGCCCCGCTGCTTATCATATCTTCAATTCCTTTGGGAAAGATACCATGCCAGATGCCTTTCCTCATCCTCGTCGTTCCTAAAGTTTGAATTTCTGAAGTTAGCCAAAAATGTTGTATATGTTAGACACATATGTTATTTTTTATTTGGACAATCGTTGTGTTTAAGCAATGTGTTTTGTTATCTTGATGTTGGTTATGGTTTTACTTCTGTGGAGATTGGATCCTTTCTTTTGATTGGTTGTGCTTTTATTTTCCCTTTCTTTACTATTCTTTTGATTTTGTGTTGTGATTGGCGAATGCCATAGTGGGAGATTTTCTCAATGCGTAACTTTGGCGAAAAGAGTGTAGTAGGAGAGTGTCTCGACCGCATAACTCTGGTGAGAGACGTAATGGAAGAGTTCATAGACCGTGTAATCTTGGCAAGTAGGTGTAGCGAGAGAGTTCTTTGACCAAGTAACCTTGGTGAAAAGATTATAGCAGGAGAGTGCCTCAACCGCATAACTCTAGCGAGAGGCATAATGGGAGAGTTCCTCAACCATGTAGCCTTGGCGAGAAGGTGTAGTGGGAGACCTCATCGACCATGTAACCTTAGTGAAAAGAGTGTAGCAGGAGAGTGCCTCGACCGCTTAACTCTGGTGAGAGGCGTAACGTGAGAGTTCCTCGATCGTGTAGCTTTGACGAGAAGGTGTAGCAGGAGAGTTCCTCGACTGCATAACCTTGGTGAAAAGAGTGTAGCGAGAGAGTGTCTCAACCGCATAACTCTGGTGAGAGGCATAATGTGAGAGTTCTTCAATTGCATAATCTTGGTGAAAAGAGTATAGCAGGAGAGTGTCTCGACCGCGTAACTCTAGCGAGAGGCATAATGGGAGAGTTCATCAACTTTGTAGCCTTGGCGAGAAGGTGTAACAAGAGAGCTCCTTGACGCGTAACCTTGGCGAGAAGAGTGTAGCAGGAGAATGCCTTGATTGCGTAACTCTGGCAAGAGGCGTAACAGAAGAGTTCCTCTACCATGTAGCCTTGGCGAGAAGGTGTAGTGAGAGAGTTCCTCGACCACGTAACCTTCACAAAAAGAGTATAACGGGAGAGTGTCTCGACTGCGTAACTCTGGCGAGAGGCGTAATAGGAGAGTTCCTCGACCGTGTAACCTTGGCAAGAAGGTGTAGCGGTAGAATTCCTCAATGCATAACCTTGGCGAAAAGAGTGTAGCGGGAGAGTGCCTCGACCGCGTAACCTTGGCAAAAAGAGTGTAGCAGGAGAGTGCCTCAATGGCACCAACTGTTGTGGACATATTTCATAGATTCACACATGCGATCACCTGCAGCCAATGATAATATAATTTCTATAGCCAAATATTCAAATGAGATTATAATCAAACATGACCCTTATAAACAGAGCTTTGTGATTTCATCAAATCATATTTGATAACCATCCCGCCTGTTATTTGAAATTCAAGCCTTAGGGATTTATGACTTACCTTATCTACAAATAAGCCAATCACCCTTTCATCTCGAGATACCTAGGCAGTTAGTGGTTTGGCTCTATTCAAATTAGACTTGCCTTGGGTTAGGGCCGTTAGGCCTTAGAACATCCTCATTGGTTTGGCTAAATACATCTTCAAAATTTAGTTAATATCAGATGAATTTGCATTTACCTATTCCATTTAAATTTAATTCTCAGATTGGATTATCCATTTACTCTCTTTATAATAATAAAATATTATTAATTTAATACTTTTTTATTTAACTTATTTTTATCACATTTTGTAATTCTATCAATTAAATGTTAATAATAATTATATTCTAATATTTTCAAAAGTCATTTAATGCTAATAACAAAAAATATTTGATTAAACTCATCTAAAATTCTATATAAATTTCTTAATTACAAACCAAATATCTTGCAACACACTCTTGTTCATGTCAATAAGAAATCTGCACTTACATAAACACCTACAAGAAATTACCATATCTACACTTCCAACGCCTACATAAATCTGCACTTACACCTTCTTAATTACAAAAAACACTTGCACCTATAGAAATTACCATGTTTGCACTTCCAAGACCTTCTTAATTACAAAGTCTGCACTTCCAACACCTTCTTAATTACAAAGTCTGCACTTCCAACACCATGTCTGCACTTCCAACGCCATGTCTAGCAACATATCATGTCTAACAACAGCACAAAAGGAAACCCCCAGATTACAACACATAATAGTAATTACTGAAAAACAAAAAACATCCACATGAGTTGTTACACACATTTTCTATGCTAAACCAAAAAAACCCAGAAATCTTCTATGCTAAACCAAAAAAATCCAGAAATCTTCTATGCTAAACCAAAAAAATCTAGAAATCTATCATACTAAGTTACAAAAAAATCCACATGAGTTGTTACAAAAACCATCCATATAACTGTTCTGAGTATTTAAAGAGCTTCAGCAGCAAAAAACTATTCTAAGTAGTACCTGCAAAAACATAGCTATCCACAAATTTTGGCACAACATAAAGGGATGCAAATTTTAATAGTTTTCTACTATTAATTTGCTTATAGTCACATATATAAACTCTGCAATTTTAAACTCATAATTGCAAAACTATGCAATATAGTGTTGACCAAAAACATAATTACAAAATTGTGCAATATATTAACCAAAAATAGTAGTTACAAACTCTGCAACTCATACTGTGTTGATTTGTTTTGCAAATTTGCAACAAATGTTGTTTTAGCATGTTAGATTATAGAAATAACATAAAAGAATCAATGGATTACCAGGTTCTGCCAGTTATGATACTCTTCAATGCACTTCTCCCTCCTCCAATTACTACATTTGAAGTGATCCATTCCTATGTTTCTCTAGAATTTCCATTTGAAGTGATCTGAACTATTCTCACTGCATTGCATTCATGTTATCAACATTCAAGCTCATGATTTCCATTTTCATCTTCTTCTTCTTAAATTCTCTCATCACGGTCCTATCCCTATCAGCCTGGCTTACCTCTTCCCGTCGGTCAATCATCATTATCTTCCTATCACTTTCTATGTGACTTAACCTTTCATCAAACTCAGTAGGTGAAGATTCTTTTTTTTTTCTTTCCCTTTCTTTTTCAACTTTCTTGCCTAGTGGCCTCTGCACATTGATAGACGTGCTCTCACAAATGTCTACATCCGTGGCATTGGCATCTGGAATTGTAAAGCAGCCTTTATTTCTCTTTTTTGGCAAATTATCCATATGCACTTGCCACTTTGGTTGGTGCCTCAATAGGTTCCAACAATGGTCTAAATTATAGGTGGCTTTTTGTGTTGATCAGTACATTACCTTTGCCTTCTTAATCTAAACAACAATCATAAAAATATTAATACATATGTCAATCCAAATTTATAATAATCTAAAACATATATTGTCTTGTTCATTGGTATCGCTTGAATGTATTGATTCAACTTGAACCAAGCAACCATAAAACTTGTTGTGGCTTTTTGGATGGTTGACCATCAATTAGTCAATGACCCCACATAACGTTCTGGCCAATTAGGTTTTTTAAAAGTATTGAAGTAATCATGGATTCTTATCCACAATTGGGTGGACTTTTGGTCAGTCCCCCTAATAGTGTCTATGCTAATGTAGTGCCACCATGATACAATGAGGTTGTCTTCCTCCACGGTGAAGGATACACCCCATAAGGATAGTTTAGTTCCTACCCTTACTTCCCCTTCGGGTTGTGTCACTTTAACCTTGATTTCAACATTATCATGCAAGACATTAGCCATAGGGGGGTTATTAATACCTTCTCCACCACTTTGCAAGAGTGTGGTGAAAAAGGAATCATCCAATAAGTGTGAATTTGTCCTTCATAAAATAGTCAGCAAGTAACAAAGTCAAAACAACAATTTAAGCATCAATCCATCCTTCATAAAACAGTAAACAAGTAACAAAGTCAAGTGTAGTACATAGCATTTGTTCAAGGTTTTCAGACTATAAATTCGTAAGGTTAAAGATAGCCTCCATATAATTACATAGCATTTATTCCAATAAAATTTAGATAGCAAGTTTAAATTGAGATGCAGCAAGTTCCATAGTGTCTGAGATGCAAGTTAAAATAGAATATATGAAATAAAAAAGAATGGAGAGAAAGAAGAATATATTCTTCATATGTTCAAGGGGAGGCCATTTCCTTTTTGTTAGTTGCTCATTTATTTTTACCCTTTATTTATCTATCATGTGTGAACTACCTGATTGGACATGAGGCAGACTATTGCAATGAAGGTAAATGAGATAATTATAAAGAATTAGAAATTCTTTATAATTTTCTGACCTTAATATCTACTTTAATTCAAATAAATATAGATCGTACTATTTTGTCTATGTTGTTCCGAATGGCACAAAGTTTTTAATCAGAAAATTCCAATACGAGTTAGTCCAAAAAGCTAAGGAACCACCACTACCCCTGCAATTAAATGATCCAAATCCCATCATCATGCTCACCGATCAGTTTTTCTAATAGCCAACAAATGGGCCATAAGAAAGTTAACTCGACAACTACAAGCATAATAATGAAAGAGAATTCACATTTACAAGATAGAAAATTCAAAGTAGAACCAATATTAAACAAAGGCTGAACATATAAAAGCTATGCAGTAAAACTCTAGAAATGGTACAACTACTAGCTGCCATTATTGGTCCATTTATCAATTCCAAAATCAAAAATCCTAATTTCAAAATGGAGGGCACCTTCGGCCCTACCTACCTCTGCACATAAATTCGGAACTTTTAGCCCGTCTTCTTGCCACTTCCACAAAAAACATAAAGTATAGTAATAGTCGAAGTATTTAAAATCAAGAAACTAAGAAAAAAAAGCTCAAAGAAATAATTTACCTTGATTTACAATGGGTGCCGAGACTTCAATTTTCTGGCGAGTTGACCGAAAAATATTGTCGAAACAAAGCTGGTGGTAGTTGGAAGTGATGACCGAACAAGAGACTGAGAGATATAATCGAAAGATCAGGATGTCTAAAAAATCGAGAGCAATGTGGGTGAGAGAGAGAGAGCACGTAGGGGTTCAGCCGTGGGAGTGGAGGGGCTTAGTCGTGGAGGGGCTCAGTTTCACGAATCGGGATTAGGAGAGAGAGAGAGAGAGAGTTACAGGATGAAGGGGAGAATAGAGAAAAGAAACTGAGGTTTTGTTCCCGAGTAGTTCCTGTAGTCTTCCCGCATGTTTGCTTAGATTGAGAAATTTTTATTTTAATATTTATTAAAGTTATTGTAGTCTTCCATATTTGGTGAATGATTATAGTTGAAATCTAAATTATTTTAGCAATACCCAATCCAATGTGGAGTCTTTTTGGTACATATTATCCAAATTTTAGCCATCCTTTAACTTCGGCCAAACCAATGAGAATGCTCTTATATTTACTAGCTTACTAGATCATGCCATGACCCAAGCCCACAATAATACTCAACATGCCCTTGGGAGAGGATTAAGCCCCTTCCACATACTAATAAAGATGGAGTCATGGACTCATGGTAGCTTTTACACTTGTCCTTCTCTCTCTCTCTCTCTCTCTCTCTCTTTCTCTCAATTTTTATTGCATTTTAAATTCTATCATATTATTATAACCCTTAGTTAGCAACTTAACGTTAAGTTTAATCTCAATCAAAAAGTGCTACATCTACAAAAAAAGTAAAAAAGTAAGCTTATAAATTGGCATGACTTCATATGAGACATTGATCTATTTTACAATTAAATAAGCTTTATAATCTATCCAACTACATATTTCAATATTTATTTATATACTAAACATTTCATATTATAACTAATCCTATGAAATATTTATCTAGTTTCATTCCCTCCTCTGACATCACATCATCAAGTAATATATTAACCATTATCCAACTATATTGGAGGGACAAATATCTTCTCTCGGGAAATGGGCCGAACTCCCATACTATGAAGACCCATGGATCCAAGATCAAAGCGTGACTATTAGACGTGTTGGCATGGAACTCCAGTCCAACTACCATTAATAACGGGGTGATAAGATTATTGCAAGTCGTTATCAACGAGTTAAAAGCCTGAAAGCCTAGAATAACACCTTCGCCTGACATGAGAGTAGGTTCAAAGTACTAAAAGCCCGCAACCTAACCTAGATTGGGGGAATTGAGTCATTTGATAAGCCATATAAGCTATGAGTATCTTATTGGATTCTCTATAAAAATTTTCATAATTTAACTTAAAAATATAATTTTTAAATTTTTTTTTTAAATTTTATTTATTTTTCAAAAATTTTCTACATCTCATTCTCTATCCCTATCTTTATTCTATTAAATAATATTTCTCTATTATTTCTTTATTATTATTTTCTTTCACTTCTATTTATAATCTTAACTACTAACTCTTTTGTCTTATTATTTTCTTTTTAAATATCACATTTTACTAAATACTTATACAATTTTGAGTACCGAATATAATATTATTTTTCAAACCGAAATACATATTATAAAAATAATTTTTTTTAATATGTGTATTTCTAACGGTAATATTTTTTGTCTTTTCTCCAACGAACACTTTTTTTATCTTCTCTCAAATGGTAACATTTTTGTCCTATATGTAACGGTAACTTTTTTTTTTCTATAAATACGCATTTTGCTTACACTCACATTCTCACAAACTCAAGTCTCATTTGATCTAAAAAACTGAGATTCTCATGTCTCCCCTGATAGCCCACTCTCTTCATCAAATGGCTCGTACATTCTTTCGCAAATTACTCACATACTTATCCTCTGAAGATGAGTTAGATATTGTTCTTAATGACGAGGCCGAATGACAGTCATTGAGGCATCGTGGCAATCCTCAACGCCGTAAATTCATTCGGCGTGATCATATTCAAGGGCACGAGCGCCTTTTTCGCGATTATTTCGCAGAAAATCTAGTATATCCCTCGGATCTATTTCGAAGGACATTTCAGATAAACCGTCCTCTATTTCTCCTTATTCTAAATGAGGTAGAGTCTTACGAGCCGTACTTCGTCCAAAGAAGAGAAAGTGCCAGAAAACTTGATTTATCTTCTATGCAAAAAATAACCGCAGCTGTAAGAATACTGGCGTATGAGGTTACTGGAGATTTTATAGATGAATATATACGTATTGGTAAAAGCATCGCAATGGAGAACCTTAAAAAATTCTCTGAGACAATAGTCAGTATTTTTTCAGATGAAAACTTGCGGTCACCTAATGCCAATGATATTACTCGATTGCTTGCGGTTGATGAACAACTGGGATTCCCAGGAATGTTGGGAAGCATTGACTACATGCATTGGAAGTGGAAAAATTGTCCCGCAGCCTAGAAAAGTATGTACTCTGGCCACATTCATGAACCAACTATTATTTTAGAAGCAGTTGCTTCATATGATCTCTGGATATGGCATGCATTTTTTGATATGGCCGGTTCACATAACGATATTAATGTGTTAGAGAGATTTTTTATTTTCACGGAACTTGTCCAATGGCGTGCTCCTCCAGTCAATTACACAATCAATGGCAACAACTATACTATGGGGTATTACCTCGCGGATGGTATTTATTCCAAGTGGCAAACTTTTGTGAAGACGATTCCATCACCACAAGGGAATAAGAATATATATTTTGCAAAAGCACAAGAATCCGCAAGAAAAAATGTCGAGAGCACTTTCGAGGTACTTCAACAACGATTTGAGTTCATTCGTGGACCTTCCAAAATATGGAAAGTCAAGGAATTAAAAAAATATAATGAAAGCATGTGTTATTCTACATAATATGATTATTGAAGATGAGCGTGATGATTCAGAGAGTCCAAACATTGAGTATGATCAATTTGATGATGAAGTTCCAGAACTATCGTGTAATCATACAACTAAGCTTACGGACTTCATCCAACGCCATCATCATATTAGAGACACCTCGACACATCATCAGCTCCAAGCAGATCTAATTGAACATCAATGGTTATTATTTTCCCAACAGTAGAAATGTCGCATAATTATTTATTTTTTTCGCCATTTATTTGAGGTAGTTAAGGTATTTTCATATTTCTTTCATGTTAGTAGTGGCTATATTTGAGCGTGTCCTATATAATAGTTTTTGAAAATTTAATGGCAAATTTCCACAATTTGAAAAATTAAATTTTTTACAATCCAAATAAAAGAAACACATATTATCATACATCATTGTTTCAAACTTAAAATAAATAAATAAAATATAAAAATATTATTAATTTTTCATCAATCCATATGTGGAGGAGCATTCCGTCTCACAATGATTTCCCTCTGCAATCCCTTAAAATATAACTGCTGCAGTGACGACATGCCACTAACGTCCATCATCATGATGTGCTGATCTGATTCCTTCTTGGCGAGCTCTACTTTCTCTTTCTCCAACCTTAGTTTCTCATCCTCCAACCTCAGTCTTTCATCCTCTTGACGGATTTTCTTTACTTTTCTTTTCTTGTCATATTCCATCTTCTTGGCCTTGAGGAGATAAAACTCTTTCTCCTGAGCACGGGACTCCTCCAGAAGTGTATACTTCAGCCTGCTGAGCACAAAAATCTCCTCTCCTGCCACACCTTTGGTCTCTCGTTTTCCTTTCTCAGCTTTCCTTCCCAGTGGTCGGTCCAATTCGATCACTTCATTATCCATCACATTATCCTGCCCACCATAGAAAACGGAATCAACCGTCTTAGCGCCCGAATATCGAGTCGGGGTCGGGGACGGGGACATCGTCTTCCGTCACTTTGATTCCTCATTTGTGGAATGCCAAATCCATTTGGGTTGGTCTTTCAAAAGGTGTCAACAATGCTCGAACTGGAAGGAGCATTTCTCTAGCGCTTGGTACATAACTTTCGCCTTGTCAAACTAGCATGTAAACAAAATAAGAAACTTGTTAAACGAACATTAAAAAAACCTAATTATGAATAACTTAAATAATAGTATGGATATTTACCTTGTCTTACTCGGTCATGCCACTCTGATTCAACAACTCGACTTGAGCTAGTTTCGCACAAAATTTATTTGTCGCCTTTTGAATTACTGACCACCAATGTATTAAAGACTTAATTGTCCTGTCATTTGTGGTTTCTTTAAATTGCTCAAAGTATTCAAAAAAAAAATTTCATAGTTGGGAGTGTTTTTGGTCTGTTCCCTAGATCGCATCAAGGCTACAATTAAGCCATGTGGAGACAAATAACTTGTCTTCTTCAGGGATGAAATTCACACTCCTAACTGATTTCTTAACTTCGATAGGCTCGTTATGGGGTAGGGGTAGAGAGTCATCAATAGTCATAGGAGAGTTTCCACTTTGCTTACATAAAGTGGGATCTAGTTAAGGAGCTTGACTTAGGAGGTTGGTGAAGTACATATGGCCAGCGTCTTGTGAATCCATATCTAAAAGTACATTGAAATGTTACACACAATATTATGAAATTTGGGGTTCTTCCAACATTGGCTCAAGAACCAAATGGTGATATGTAGGAAATTTAGGCACCATCTCATGGCTGCACCTCCGGTTGCCATTACTTGTTGGCCGTCAGGATTACCTAGCTATTGAGAAAATGACCATAAATTTCTTTTATCCCCACTATGGTTTGTCATCATCACAGCCGAGGGGGTTGAAGTTACACATTACTTTTCTAGCACAAAATAACACAACCAAATAACAACCAAACAACATGCAAATCAAAGTAATGCTAAATAAGAGCATTCTCATTGGATTCCCCATAAAATTTTGAAAATAAATACTTAAATGGGGCTCAGAATGGTGGAAATATTGATAGCTGATCGATGCAAAGTTGCAAGTGCACAGTATCGTAGTTTTATAATAAAGTGATAAGAAAAGTATCGTTCTTAAGGATCGGTATCTCACTTTGACAAATACAGAAATTATACTAATCTTTATTTTATTTAGAAAAGTCACTAAGATTTTTATAATTACAATTTAAAATAAAATCAATGCAAAGAAAATACTGAAAGTAAAGAAAACTGTTGTTCAAAGATCAAATTAATGGGAAAGAAAACTTCTAGGAAATTGATTTTATCTAATCCCTCACTATGCTTTACTCATCTAACTAATTGAATTTAATTATCTCTGTTTATTAGCAAATATCTAATTCATCCAAAAGCCTCTTTCAACAGTCAATTGGAAATTATTCTTGTTCATCAATTTACACAAAAGTATCCAAATTTAATAAAGCAAGAAAGTAATAAGACCAATGATTTTAATACTACATAAGTTCAGATAAGTCTTTCGATCTCTATATTTACTTATGCCTAAATATCCAAGATCTATCCTATAATTTCCTCTCTTGACAGCAAATCACAAGATTAAAATCATCTAATTAATAACCAGTTAATTAGAAGCAATAAGTTCAGAATAAATTAGATAAACATGAAAGAGAACTATTTCAAATTAGCATAGAAAAGCAAACATAGTTCGGAACTAGATTAGATTATTTTCTTAAAATAAAAAAAATTTAGTTCATGCTAAAAATTAAATTCAACATAAATAAATTTACCATAATTTTTCTGGAAAGATTGAAAGAAAATAAACACTAAAAAATATGCTCTCGTAGTCCGGAGCTTCTCAGTTGTCCCTTCTGTGTGTTCCAGGTCCCTTCCTATTTTTCTTTTTCTTTTTCTTCTGCTATGTTACGTAGTTGCATCTCTTTCGAATTCGAAAATTCAATTCATTTTCGTTCGTGCGTTGAAGACCAAGTCAAAAAGCCTTCTTTTTCGTCCGTGCATGAGAAACCCAAATTAAATTTTGAATCCCATCCATGTCCTTCGTAAAGACCAAGTCAAATCCAAAAAGTAAAGCCTTGCGTCTCATTACGTCCAAGTGAAGTATCCCATGCATGATAAACACTAGCCAATTCAAATACTTCAATGTATATCCGTAGCTTTCTAAAAGCCGGTAATGCATGCCAATCCAATCAAGTCAAACACTGCTACATGCGCCTCGTGTCCAAGAGAACCTAACATATATTAGCAGCTATTATATTCAAATAAAATGTTCATTTAAATTTAAATGAGAAAATCCTTAAATGATAGGCTTCTAAAATTAGGATATTTAATTTCTTTAAATCTAAAATAAAATTTAAATAACAACAATGAAGACTAAAATGAATAAAAATTAAATAAAATTATACTAAAGTTTAAAGTTACGAAGTAATAAAATATAAAAATTATGCAAGTCATCAAACACCCTCAAACTTGAAACTTTGTTTGTCCTCAAACAAAAAGAAAAGAGAATAAAATAAGAGACCACTATAGACTATCAACTAGACCACATAGAGAAGTTTCATCACTCACCAAGCCATGATCTGAAATTAGATTTCATTACTAGTATCTTACTCTTTTAACATCAAAGATAGTAAGAAAATTAATAAAAAATTTAGCAATTTGTTAAGCAAAAGTGAAGAGGTTACTTCAACCTAAAGCAAAGACCTTGAGTGTGTGTGTGTGATATAGTCAATTCAACTCCAAACCACTTGCAAACTCAGATAAAAGTAGAACACCTAAAGTCAGAAGAATTCTCTCAAAACCAAACCCCATAAGTCTAATTTTCAGAAATCCTCTCCACTAATGTAGTCAAACACCAAAATCAGAGATCAAAAGGTCTTTAATCAGGTTGTAATGACAAGCCACAGAGTGAGGGCTAAGAAAGAAATTGATATATAAAATCAAAGCAAACTGGGAAAATACTTGGTGGAAAGAACAATAAAAGAGATATCCATAGGATTCAAACCATAGCTCTTTCTTGACAATATGCTCATATTGATGACAATAATGTTACTTTAATCAATGAAACAATACCAACTACACTTTTAACAAAATCTGAAGTGATTTGCACTCCACTTATTGACTTTTCTCTATTTTTTTTTTTTTTGCCATGATGGATAAATCACCTCTGAATAAAAGACAAACCCAGCAATAATACTTTTTTTTCTTTTTTTCATACTCCCACCTTTTTCGTTCAGCCACCTCAATTCTTGTAGCCTTTTCAAATCTTCAACCACTTCAACTTTTCTTTTTCGATTCATATTTTTTTTTTCAACCAAAGCAAACATAATGTGGATAATTTCTTTTGAACTAACTTTCTCCTTAAATGTAAATTTCCACCAAATTATTTTCTCAAAGTGTAAAGGTAAATCATGGTTTTTCAAGCTTAGAATGGGAATGATTTATGTAGTTAAAAGAACAAATAAAGGTTTATGTAAAATAAGGCTAAAAGGGGTTGACTATGGAAAATACACCATGCAATGATGGCATGATAAGTAGGACGGTTGGGAAAGCTTTTTGGTTATGACAAAAAATTGCCTAGATCATATCTCTAATATTTGGTATCAACTAGGATTTCACCTCAAGAATCCATCAACGGATTCTAGAGCAAAGCAAGATTGAACTTCTCTAACTCAGTTAATTCAACTCATTTTCTTCATAAGCAAAATGGAATAAATAAATAAATAATGACTATGTGCTCAATTATGTTCAAGGACAAAGATTTAAATCAAAGTACCCACAAAACTCAGCTTGACATAAAAGAAATTTTTGAAAATTTTTCTCAATCTCATCCTCAATCACAAATTTCAGAGTCATAAAGAATCAATCATACTCAAATACATGCTTGGTAAGAGAATCCAACAACTCAAGACTTAAAAACAAAAATTTTGACCAACAATCAAGAAGACAAAATAACTATAGGAGTTTACACCCACAAACTTAAACTAAACAATGTCCTCATTGTAATTCAAAAGTGAGAAAGATTGAAGAAATAAAAAGAACTTCCCTGGTTTCATGGTGAATCAGTCGTAACTTGAAATTTTTAGCTCTTTATTCATGTTGAATAAACCTGCATCAAAATCCAAATAATAGAATAAATGAAAAAAATTCTATGGGCTGCCTCCCATAAGCGCTTGTTTTAAAGTCTACAGTCAGACTTTTCAATCTTCATCAATCGGGATCTTTAAGAGGAATAAGTGCACAGTTCCTCTCTACTTCATTGCTAAGTGATGTATCTTGCTTCAAGACTCGTTTTAGGTGATCGGCTGGTGTATCTTCTTGAAAA
>CM056954.1:14785787-15017142 GCA_029856935.1 Cyclocarya paliurus | reverse complement strand
TTTTTTTTTTATTATTACCATTCAGTCATTTTATAATATTTTATAATTTGGTAATATTTTTTTATAAGTAAGTGAATTATGAATAGATGCAAGGATCGAATAATGTTTATGTGTTAGTTGCCTTTACTTTTTTCGGTTTTTTTCTTTTATTTGGAATTTGGATAATTAGGTATTTTTTAAATTTCTTTTTCTCTATTTTTTTTTAATTTTATTAGTATGATTGATGACCTTTTTTGGTTGGATATGGTCCATATGGATAATTTTAATGCATATTTTTTCCTTTTATTTTATATCTTTCTCATTTATTTAGAGTTTGGATGTTATTAACTTATTGGTATATTGCATATTTTTCAAGATTTTTTTAAAATTTTTTGTATGTGAATAAATATTAATTAGGATGAAAAATGGGATAAAATGTTCTTGAGCCAAAATCTATCTAAAAATATCAGTTGGGTCAAAAAACATGAAACTGTCCCATTTGGTTTTGTGCCGAACCAAACGACCAATGGCTAACGGTTCAGTTTGGTCCATAGAGATATTCAGTCCAGTCCGGAGTGGAGAAATGTTGGACTGAAACTTTTGGTCCCGTCCAAAAATCCCCTATGGACCGACAAGACCGAACCGAATATCTCCCCTACATTTAACCAAGGCCAACCAATCAAACTAGAATCTAGGTTTGTAACTAGAAAAAAAATCTCAAAAGAGTGCTCCAAATATTTGTTAACTGCCTCAGTTTGACCGTCACTTTGAAGGTGGTAAGTAAAAGAATAAGACAAATTCACTCCTTACAATTTAAAAAACTCTTTCCAAAATGAGCAAGTGGATGTGGACTCCCCCATTTGAAACAATGCTTTTAAGCATGCCTTGAAACTTAAAAAACATTGTTCAAAAAACAAAGAAGCTACCTTGGATGTTGTGAAGGGATGTTTTAGGGCCATGAAGTGAGCATATTTGGATAACTTGTCCACAACCACCAGATGACAGAATGTCCCTTTGATACAACTAATCCTTCCACAAAATCCATTGAAATATCAGTCCAAATGGTTTGTGGAATTGGCAGTGGTTGCAATAAATCTGCAGGGTGGATGTTTTCTACTTTATTCGTCCTACATACTTCACATTCTCTAATTAACCTTTTTACCTCAATTTTCAAACCAGGCTAGTAAAAGTAAGCTCTTGCACGCTTTAGGGATTTTTAAAAACCAGAATGACCTGCAAGGGGCTAGAATATACAAAATGTAAAACTTTTAGCTTCAACTTAGTACAGTTGGGAATGTAAATTATGCCCTTATTAAACCACACTCCATGCTTCAACATGAAAGAGGAGCTAGAGTGTGAACCATCCTGCAACAAACTGAGTTGTACCACTAGGTCTTCAAAATATGCAACCTTCAACTCTTTAACTTGCAGGTCTTCAGAATGACCTGCAAGTGCATAATTGCAGGTTTCTACCTTTTAATGCTTGATTGAGAAAAGCTAAGGGTCTTTGATCCTACATCAAGACAACCCCACTCCATTTCCACATGCATCACACTCAATCACAAAGACTTTAGGGTTAACATTGGTGGCTTTGTCACTGTCATCTTAAGTTGATTGAATGATTCAATTGTTGCTTCAATCCACAAGAAGACATTTTTTAACAAGGCAGTCAAAGGATCACCTAATTGCCCATAACTTTTAATAAACTTCCTATAATAACCTATTAGCCCCAAGAAGCCTCCCAATAACTTGAAATTCTTAGGGACTGGCCAGTTGAACATAGACTCAATGCATGTTTAGGATCGGGGTGGGAAATATAGCTTATAGCTTATAACTTATAACTTAAGTAAAAAGTTCTACTATTAAAAAGTTATTTATTATTTGGTAATCATATATTTAAATCACTTTCAAACATATGATGTTTGTTTATAAACAAATTAAAAAGGTGTTTTGAGGTAGAAATGACAATTATTTGACTTTCTAAAGATTATAACCATATTTTTGAAAGTTTGAAACTTGTAATTATCTTAAAGTTGTACGGGTATTTTTGTCCATTGAGAGTTTTTTCTAAATTTGAATTACGTTCCGCATTCTTCGAAAAAGTATATTTGAGATTAAAAGTGTTTTAATATGTAACACCCAAATAACCTAAATTTTCATTAAAGAGCTTTTAAGACTATTTAAGTACTTTTAAAGACTCCTACCGCAATCCTAAACGGGCCCTCAAGCTTCTTAGGATCAGCCCTCACCCATTTCTTAGATATATCAAGTGGCCCAAATACTTGATTTCAGAACATGCAAACTTACATTTTGATTTCTTAGCAAACAAGTTATGCTTCTCCAAGGTTTGTAACACAATACATAAATGTCTCAAATGAGATTGCAAATCCTTGTTGTAAACAAGAAATGTCGTCAAAGAAAATAATGATAAAGTGCCTTAAGAAAGGCCTGAATACATCATACATAAACCCTTAAAATGTAAATGGTGCATGAGTGAGTCCAAATGGCATTACAAGGAACTCATAGTTACCCTCATGAGTTCTAAAAGTTGTTTTATGAAGGTCTTCCTCATTCATTTGAATTTGATGATATCCTAGTCTTAAATCCAGCTTAGAGCACACAGTAGAATAAAAAAACTCATCTAACAATTCATCCACAACAGGTATAGGGTACTTGTCTTTGACAATAACTTCATTCAAGATCCTATAGTCTATGGACATTCTCCATGTGCCATCTGTTTTTCTGACCAATAGAACAGGAGAAGAAAATGGGGATTGGCTTAGCCTGATCACCCCAAATTCTAACAATTCTCTAACAATTTTTTTAGTTTATGATTTTTGATAATATGGTCATCGATAAGGTCTTACACTAATAGATAGTGTTTCCAATTTTAATGGTACGTGATGGTGTTAAGTCCTTTGTGGAGGTAAATCCTTAAGTTCAGCAAAGAACTTACTAGATTATCCCAACAACTTATATATACTCTCACACTCATCAATAACAAGTTCTTAGGATTCACCTGAGACCAATTGGAGCAATAGCCCTTTATGCTCCATTATAAAAAGTTTGGAAATTTCTTTGTCATCAATCAAGTCAGTGCCAGCAGTTATGATCCCTTTCAACACGTCACTTTGCCTTTGTGAGTGAGCTTCATCCCAGCTCCACAAAATCCCAAAGAAAAGGAACCAATGATAGTAACCACTAGACCCTAAAACAACATCACAACCCCCTAAAGAAAGTGTAAAGAAGTTAGTGACAAATGTGGTGGTACCTTGCATCTGAACCAGAACTGAGTTGCACCTTCCTTTAGTTGACAATACCTCACTATTAGCTACCTTCACCTTGATTGAATGTGACTTCTCTGTCGACAAACTACACTTAGAAGTTACTCAAATATCCACAAAGTTATGAATACTTCCAGTATCTACTAAGATTACCACCCTTTTGCTTTTCAATCGCCTCACTACTCTCATTGTTTTAGGACTTGGTGTACCTACCATAACCTATAGTGAGATTGAATCAATCTCTATAGTTTCTTCAACAACTGCTTCTAACACTTCTATTGCTTGTTCATAATCTAATTCATGGTCAGTACTATCAGACACCTCCATACTCTCCAATAAGCACAACTTTGGCCTAATGCATTTATGCCCTTGGTGCCATTTTTCCTCATAGAAATAACAAAGGTCCTTCCTCCTTCATTCTAACATTTGTGCTTCAATAACTTTATGATAGGACCCTTGTTGAGTGGAACCAGAAGATGTACTCTCCTATGACCTTTTTGTACTCCACACATACTGCTCTTGAATTTTAGCTAATCCAAATGCATCGTTTAGATTTGTAGAACTCAACATCCTAGTAGGCAACCGAATTTAATCTCTTAAACACTTAAAAAGTAACTAAGTTTATTCTTCTCAGAAATACCTCTAATTCTATTAGAAAGTACTTCAAGCTCAGCTTTGTAAGTAGTCATTATACCCACCTGTTTTAACTTTGTAAGAGCTTCCATTGGATTATCATAAGGAAATTATCCAAATCTGACTTGGACAACCTGCACAAATTCTTCCCAAGTATGGAAAACCCCTATTTCACTAACATCCTGAAACCATATCAAAGCATCATCATCATCCATATAAAATAAGGCTATAAATATTCTTTGACGTGGAGGTACTTGATGATATAAGAAATATTAGTTTGCTCTGTATACCTAACTTGAAGGATTATTGCCACCAAATTTTGGAAATTCTAACTTAATTCCCTAAGTAAATCCTTTGTCAAAGGTTTCCCTTTGGTGTATCTCACTAACAACTTCATTGACATCACCATTCCTCACAAAAGCATGATTGTCGATGCCATTTCTTCCTGCATGTCCCACCACCTCATTACCCATTGAACCATTGACTGAAATTTTAGAAATTTGCTGTAACAAATCATTAAATCTTTTGTCTTGATTTTCTCTGTCTGCACAAGCAGTCTCCTATTGTTGTGTCAAGATGGCAATTGTATCTTCAATCTGCTTCTGTTGTCTTCTTGTTGTTTCCACAGATGATTTAAATAATCGGTTAATTGTGCATAGGATCGAGTACCGTCTACCATGACAACTGATACCAAATGTTAAGGGCCCTTTTCAAGTGACTGAATTTGAGATAGTAAATCTCCAAAAAACAAGAATTAGAGAGAGAGAAAGAGCAAGTGAGAGAGAGAAAATAGCTTGAATGAACTCCAAGATCATTTTCCCTCATGTCCTTCCTCGTTTGATAACTGAATTCCTTATAGACCATACGATGTCGCACAAGTGTTTAGCATATATGAACGACATTGTTTTACTTACAGAAATCACATACTAAACGACAATGTTCCACTTATTACACAAAAATCTCATATTAAACGACATCGTCTAGGGCCAAAACAACATTATATTCATCACAAAGGCTTAACGAATTTAACTATAAATTTTTTCCCTTTCTTGTTGTCCTACTGCTCACCTTCAGCATTCTTAACTCCATAATCGATCTATGACAGACATACTCTAAGACTGCAAATATTATTTGTAGTTTATTATTACTCAACGTTAAAAGAATGACAGAAGAAATGACCTCGGTTGGTCCATAAGAGCATACACGTCTAGTTGAGTATATCATCTCTTTCTCGAAATTTTAGGAAAAATTTTTAATTTTTTGACAAAAACCCTATTGGGGTGCATGTGGAAACTAGTCTGTGAGCATAAAATCAAGAAACAAAGAATTCACTCGATGTCGCTTGATATGGCGCTCAAGCGAAACTCAACCTGTGAGTTCACTCGAGGTGCACTCAACAGTGAGCTCAAGCGAGACACAAACCCTAGTATTCATTTGATCCACACTTGAAACCCCACTCGAGCCAATGTTCATTGGTTATTCGATCGAGGCGCGCGCTCAACATACCACTAAAGCGAAAAACATAATTTTTGCCAAATTAGGGTTTCCAACACCATTTACTATAAATATGTTATGTTTGACTTGTTTTGTTTGACTTATAATATATTTTGAGAGAGAATAATTTTCAAGTGAATGCATATTGTGTGAGAGAGTAAAATTTAGAGAATGTGAGTTGAGATTGAGTGATTGTAATCTCCTCTAATTAATAAGATTTTTACAGTTCTATGGACGTAGGCAATTTTCCGAACCACGTTATATTGTGTGTCATGTGCTTGATCGTGTTTGCTTTTACTTTAGTTTGCCATCGTTGGTATCTGTGTTTTTGCACAACAAACCCCTCTACATCTGGCTGACTATCATAGAGGATAGTTTTACGATTTGAACAATAGCTCCCTAAATAAGGGGAGTTACTATTCATTCATAAAGAATTTTTTGTAAATATTTTATTCCAATCAATAAAACAAATTCTTCTTCCAATCATCTACATTTTCTCTCATGTTCATATTTGTAATAGTTGAAATTTGAAAAAAAAAAAACTCATCATTAAGATTATCCAATTTTATTGACCATTTGTGAAAATATGATTGTTTTAAATATTATTGTTACGAAAGCATTGATTTTGAAAATATTATCATTTAGAGAGATAAGTAGTTTAAAAAAAACTCAATACAGATGAAAAATTGGGGCTAGTGGGCAAGTGAGACTGTGAGATTATAAAATCTGAAAATCTAGAAAAAAATTAATTACAAATAATAATATTATATATATATATAATATAATATATATATATATATATGTAGAACAACTTAAAAACATAAAGTTACAAGTACAAACCAAGTGAGACTATCAAGGATTGCAGATTAGATCATCAAAAATTTGGGATTAGGGTCGAAACTTGGGCAAGTGAGGGTGTGAGACTACAACAATATATTATAAGCAAAAGTAATATTATAGTAATATCAAAGGTAAGAGTGATTACCAACTACAAGTTGTGAACCACTTGTCTCCTCCTCGGTCTCCACAAAGTCTACCACATCTAGAATATAGATTGGCTTCCCTTTGATCCAATTTTGAGCGCAAATCAATGTCTCCACAGTAGTAGGAGATGATGAACTCTAAAATAGATCTAATATGCATCTCCTGGTGCTAAAGGCCGACTTTGGGGCTACTGTGGTAATAAGGATGACTAAAATACTATAGGCTATGTCTCAAAGGATGGGATAATTGACGATATTGACCTTCCACCAAGACAAGATGATATCATATCTCTATGTGTAGGGGTGCATCTATACTACCAAGTAACTATCCAACTCCGACTATGACTATCCAAAAATCATAACACAATTTCATAAAATCATACATATAGTCATGAACAATGAACATCAAAGGGTTTCAATATTGAAACCCCTAAATTAAATTTGATTGAAACCCCCAAAAAACATATTACTAAACTAAATTAGGGATTTCAAAATCGAAACCCTTAACAATTTGGGGTTTCGATTTTGAAACCCTAACAGTTTGGGGTTTCAATTTTGAAACCCCTAAACTAATTTAGGGTTTCAATCTAATTTAAGATTTCAAAATGAACCCCTAGATTTACAATAAAACATCATAAATTCACGAAACAATAAACATCATCACAAATTTACACAAATATCTCTACAGCACACAAATCACAACCCCATCCTCCAAATCCATTCATGAATCCTATTCTCCATAGTCTAATCAGAGTACTAAAAATTAATGGGTCCTTGGGCTACGTACAAATTGAAGACGTAGGAGAGAGACACAAACTCGGTGAGGGAGACGAAAACGATTTTAGGTGAGGGCAACGAGTAAGAGAGACTAAGAGAGGTCTGTGTGGGTTATGGAGAGAGAGAGAGAGCAGAGGGAGTCTGAGAGAGGGGAGTTGATAAAGGGGGTAAATTTACGCATTAAACAAAACGACATCATTTTGTTTAAGGTATATATATATTTTTATATATAATATATATATATATATATAACGTGCAAACTAGGGCCAAGCCCGGTCTACAACCATGGGCCATATTGTGTCTGCACTTCCTCTACCAATTGTTTTCCTTGATTCATCTTTGAGCACCCTCTCTCCTTATTCTTCAAGACTCCATAATGAAAGCAAAAGTTTGGCAAATGCTCATACTTAAAACCAATCCACAATTGCTTTTCTCCAATTTTTAATTGCCTGCCTCGTGCAAGAGGTTTTGTAATGTCAATGTCCACTCTAAATTTTAAGAATTTGTCCCACCCGAAGCCTTCTCTTATTAGCATCCACTATCATTACTTTACCAGTTGTAAAGCCTATTTTTTCACAAATCTCTTTAGTCATTCCAGCCAAGGGCATGTTGTGTAATTGAACCAGGAAACGTCCTTGGAGAAAAGTGATGTCATTTGGTAGTGTGTTGCTTTCAAAGTCTCGAAGGCTTACAAGGAATCTATCAAACAACCATGACCTTCCATGCAACATTTTTTTCTTATTTGATTCCTTGTGAAATTCCATAAGAAATCGGTTCTCCACAACTTCTTTGAAAGCAATCCATCATTCTAGTTTCCAAATATTTGATATCGTTAATCTGAATGCTTTTTTGTTTACCCCTTTGTCGGCTATAATTAACGCTAAAAGATATAATCTCCCCCTAGTTGTTGACTCATTGAGAACTTCTTCTGGTAGAAAGAGCTCTTGTTTGTCTTCTTCCATTAGTTTGAGACCTAATTTGGATAGTGAAACTATCTCAATTCATCTCATCTCGTCTAATTTTATAACTTTCCCAAACTTCCGATCTTTGCCTCAATAGGACATTCACCTTACCTTTTAGAGAAAGAAAGGACCTTAATTGTTTTGGGTCTACTTTTAATTTTAGATATAGAGGATGCTTGAGGAATGAGATGAGATGAGAGATTTGTGAATAGTAGTAAAAAATTTTGAGAATAGTAGTGAAATAATTTGGATTAAGATGTTTTATTTGGTTTTGAAAAAAGAGAAAAAAAAAATTGAATAAAAATATTATAGAGTTAAAATATTGTTATAATATAATTTTTTAAAATTATTTTTGTTTTGGGATTTGAAAAAGTTGAATTATTTTTTGTATTTTGGTTGGAAGTTTGGAAAAATTGTAATGATTAGGTAATGATTAGATGAAAAAGTTGAAGACTTGAAATTAAAAAGTATTTATCTTTGAGTGATATTTGGGAAAAAAATGAAATGAGAAATTTTGAAATAAGATGAAACCATCTCAATTTCCAAACAACCCCTAATTAGATTTTCATGAAAGTAAATGATTTGTACATCATAGAGCATGCTCCCTTAAAAAAATTAGACAAATTTAAAGTCTAAAAGAAAATCATTTTTAATGATAGCCTCCACATTATATCTCATGATCCCAACTCGAGCTAAGTTCGGACCAATTAAGTTTTTTTTTTCTTTTTGAAAGGAAGTTGGGCCCAATTAAGTTCTACAAAGGGTTGTAAGTTCGATCTATTAAGTGCATGTTTAGGATTATGAAGAGAAATATAACTTATAACCTTAGGGCTTATAACTTATAACTTAAATAATAAACTCTATACTTCAAAAGGCGATTGTTGTTTGATAAACATGTATCTAAAGCACTTTTAAAGTTAGTTACATTAAGTTTTTAAAAATATACAGTTGTCTTCAGAAGCTTTTCAATAAAATCTTCAATTTGGTGCTTTAAAACTGTAGACTTTCAGTTGTTTTAAGTGATTAAAACACTTTTTACAAATTTACTAGATATATTATTTTTTTTCTTTAAAAGAGCTTTTAAACAGTTAAAAATATTTTCTAAACTTTCAAACTTAATCCCAAACTGGCTCTAACTCAGACCGTAATTCTTCACTTTTATGTTACCAACTTACTTAGATTATATACACTTGCGCCCTTTCTTTTCATTTTCTTTTATTACATGTGACTAAATATAAAAGCTAATTAAGATGCACGGCATGCAGATAAATATAATTGGCAGGTAAATCCCAGTTGCGCGCATCGGAGGCACGTACGACCTGGGGGGGGGGGGGGCGGAGGAGAGGGAATGCAATATATATCTAAGATGATTTTAGTTCACATGAAGTACTAAATATTGTTGCACAATTAACAAAGCTTAATTACAATAAAGAACACTAAACTCGAAACTTTGATGCAAAATTGCAACTTTTATTAGCAAAACCAAGACACAGTAGTACGTAACAGATCAGTTACAAAAAGGCTAAGATACATATATATTAATACATATATATATGCAGCAGACTGGCTGGATATATTATATATATATAGGACTCTAGTTATATAGTTATTAATTTAGCTCTATATATATATATATATGGCTACGTTAACACACATCATGCGCACATAATATATAGATATCCGACCCAAATCCTCTTTATCTCATATAAATATATAGATATATATATATATATATTATATGATCATGATCAGAGCCATATTGCACCGGCGCGTTGAAGCATTGGGACTAAGGCCCGGCGGAGGTGAAGGCTCATGACCTCTTTGGTTCCGCCCACCAGTTCACGACCAATGAACACGGCCGGCACACTCGGGTTGCATCCAAGCCTCGCGAGAGCCTGCTCAATTTCCCTCCCTCTTGGAATCTCGTCCACCTCATGCACCGCAGCGTTCACCCCGAGCTCCGTGATGAACAGCGTCTTGATGGCGTGGCACATGCAACAGGAGCTCCTGCTGAATATCACCACCGACCTCTCCGACACCATGTTCGTCACTCTCTCCATTGTCAGTTATTGCAAATTCAGTCTCTGAACGAATAACTCGAACTTCTTTGGGCCAGAGTGAAGGGTTGGAAAGGGAAGGAATTAATTAGAAAGAAAGTAATTTAGAGGGCGATATTGGAGCGATTGTAATGTGGGCTCTGTGAGGAATGTGAAGATCCAAGGCAGTTGAGATCTCAGGTTTTGCTGTGTGGGAATTCAGTTGGGAAGAGCAGTCATTTATATAGGAGTTTGGCAGTGACCGGATTTGCAAATTTTCAAAGCAAGGAAAAGGCTTAATATGATAGTAAAGAGAGATGAAAATGTTTGATCCCTTAGGTATTGTAGTCCTAGTCCAAATAACACTTTGATCGATCATTACTTTGACAGCGATTGCGTACAGCAACGAATCTTAGCATACAATTAATATGGCGACGTGTGCTTCGGACGCCTTCAACTTATTATCCAGACATTACATATATATATATATATATATATATATATATATATATATATATATATATATATATATATATATACATATTATATATTTCTGTTGATAATATAATAGGTATATATATATATTGGATCAATGAACCTCTTTTTTTCTTTTTTACCAATATATAAAAAAGTAATACTACTCATCATTTCAATTATCATCATCTTCTCATCATCCAGTCATGATGTGACATTAGATGATTGAAGATTATTTATTATATTTTACTTATAAATGTATCATCTAAAGTCATATTATGAGATAATGAGACAACGAATGATAAATAGGTTTTTTCTATATAAAAACAGCATGTGCTTGATAATATAAAGTGCGTTTCTTTTAATTTCCTTTGGTTTTTCTCCAGTATCTATCATGGAGCATCTGCTGAGTTGGAGGAAGAAGTTGGATATATCCAATTGGGACCTCTTTTTTGGAAATTAGATTCGCGTACAATTCAACAAACGGATAGATCACAAAGCCCAGTGAATAAGAAGAGATTACTAGGAAATTTTGTTCGAATAGGCTACATGCAATTAATGCATGCATGAAAGAGATGGAACCTCTACATACAGCCGCTTAATTGAATATCGATGAAGATTATAAATTGAATCGCACATCTTCAACGACACCAAATTTAGATAGATCTACGATAATGGTTGCTAATTACATGTGTAGAATATATATACATAGATTATATAAATATATATATATATATATATATATATATATATATATATATATATATATATATATATCTCACATGTCAAGGAGAATGAACTAATATTAATTTCCCGAGCAACTTTTGGAAAATATCTTTTTCTTTTCTCTAATGGGCCAAGTCCCTCTCATTTTCTTGAACAGTACGTCGCATACCCAGAAAGCATGCCGTACATAGAAAGAAAAGGCAGATGCCATGCTTGAGGTCCCCATGCAACATTATCCATGTATCGATCCTCTGTTTGTCCATTTCTTCGAAAACTTTCCATGGACGTCCTATTGTGGCAAGGGATAAAACTTTTTATTTAGAAAATAGGCTCACTTTTATAAATTAAATAATCAGTAATTGTACACGTACAACAACAATACTACGGCTAGCTACAACTACAAAAGGATCAAGCGTTTCATCCCAAGAGAAAAAATAAATAAATAAAGATACGGCATGCATGGAAAAAAAGGGAATAATTAAAAACCGTGTGCGCCGATCATCTGCACAAGGTACGTACTGTGTGAAAGTTCATTTAGAAAATCCGGAGAAAATCTACTGACATTCTCGAAAGCTTGAGATCATCGATCGATCATATGTCATATCTAGAAAGATCTTATCAAATCAAAATCTTCTTCACCTTTTTCTATCAACTTTTCGTCACCAACATTCGATCGAATCATCCTCCTGATCATGCAATTATGATAACGTCAAGACTATTATACTATATACTATTATATGTATATTTATATATATACTCCTTGTATATATATATATATATATATATATATCTCTTGCGTGGTCCAGGAACACACTCCTTGTATATGTACGTGCACGAGAATTCAAGTGATCTCACATGTTGCCACGATAGCATGCCGTGACTTTCAACAAAAAAGCATATATGCATGCAGGAAACGGCCATTATACTCAAAGGAGGAATATAGATAGTGCAACGTGCAAAACCGGCCCAATTCGAAGGCCAAGGGACAGTTTGTGGGGGTTACTAATTTACCGTACGTAACATAGAGTAGTACGTTCTCGTACTTATCTATTATCTTCTGTTGATTCTCGTGGCTAATCACAAGCATTATATATGCATACACCGATCCCATGCATGCACGGGTATTATGTACCATGCATGTAGTGCGCGTACCGATATATACGTAGTACCATTGTTGTTGAGGCTATCAAATAGATTATACATATATATTCAGGTGAGAGATGATCATGGCCGGCGACATGCGCATGAGGATCGGAGGACATGACATGGGTACGAGATGCAGGTAGAAAAAATGAAAAAAAAGGTCCACTAAAACAGACAACCGTGTGGGACGGAGGCCAACTTGGCCCCAAGGCCGGGTGGAGAAAGAATGTCAACTTTTAAGCGCATGAAGATAAAGAAGAATGCGAGGACGGGTCCTGGCATCGATCGCATGTATTAGGTTTTCATGGGTTGGTGACGTACAGACCTGTACAAATTGCTCTCCTATTATTCCCACAAAGAGAGAGAGAGAGAGAGAGAGGATAAAGAACCTTATTTTATACTCTTTGCCTTTATTGCTAGCTTTTGTAGATACGAAACAGAAAGAATACATGCATCTCCATCCAAAATGATCTAAAGCAAGGCAGAAAGATCAAGAAAATTCTATCACTACACTCAAGTCATTTCGATTATGGAACAAAATATTACCAATAAAGAGATCGTATATATCCATAGATAATTTCTATTCAGAGACTAATTAGTTTTTCATTTGTTTAATTTCCGTTGTTATGGTTTTATTTATTCTACATCATGGATTGCGATTGATCTCGCTGTTCTTGGTGCAATATGCATGCCATCTCCTAGAAATGGTTTCAGATGTCGACGCTAGCTAGCACCGCGCTAATATCCATCGTTATTTAACACGTGAATGGATCATCGATATTCTGCATATATGCAGGCAACTTTTTCATAATTTAATTTGCTTACTCTATCATCAAATTATAGAGTAATGTGCCATATATATATATATATATGATTGATTATATTCATACTAATATAATCATCATGTGTGAATCCCTAGCTCCTATGATCAGCTTCCGAGATAATATATAATTAAGCTGATCATGTGATCGTCTATGTAGGTGATCTATAAACGTGCATGGGAATCGTAGATTAATTTCATTTGTAAAAAGTTTTGGTGATCATGACAATACTTCGAGACTCGAATCATAATGATCATTTGATCAAATAAACTATATTTTAAATATTGGAAAGAATAAGTTATCTTGCAAAAAGTAATACGCGCGTCTTCCAATGCATGATCAGTGTTCATGTACTAAAAGATGCATGGCATGGCAGCAGCATGCATGCATGTGGCCAGTGAGATATACAGCATGATATGGTGTGGTGGCCGTGTGTTGCTGTGTCAGTCGGAATTTAAATTAATTTATAGATGAATCTTAAGGGCAAGCTCTTCTACTGTGGCCGGGTGGTAATTCTCCATCATCCAAAAAATGATTAGATATGCGGCATATTGCACAGTGCTACATCCACAATTTGTAGTACTTTATAAGCTCGGTGGGAATTAATAATTAATTAATTAATCAATCTCGAAATTCAATCTATGTATATATCATGAAACATTAACATGATAATTGAGAGAATTAATGCATGATATATGTGTGGAGTTAAGTAATACTTGGGATTGGATTGGATGGTCGTAAAATAGGCATATGAATATATCATTATTCTAATAAGATGATGATCATGTGTGTGTGAGTACATGTACTGTTCTCATCCTTCAATATTATTCGATCTCTTCCTTTCCTTCTACCAAAACCATTTGCGGAGATGCACTTCCCATGGTTTCTTCCTCTTTTTTTCCAGCTTCCATATATATATATATATATATATAGCCTCGATCTGTACCTAATTCCTCTCTCTCCATCCACCTATAAATTATTTATAAATTAATATTTATGACGAATTATTTATAATAAAAATGAAATGGAATGGCTTTTTGCAATGAAAATTGATTTATTTTAATAAAAAATAATCATTTTCATAACTTATAATTGACTACATGAAATAAGCATTTTTTTGTAGTGATAAATCTATGGCTCATGCCTGTGATTGATCTTAATATTCCCCCACTTTCTTAATTATCTCCTTTAATTTTGATATATATATATATATATATATAAGCTGATAAATGGTGCTAGTACTTCTACATACACATCATCTAAAGCTCAAAAACTTTATGCTTAATTTTGCAAAAAGAAAAAAATGATATGCGCGCACATGATCGTCATGATCTGTACTTGCGACTGCATCCATCTTTCAGCGGCCTCTAGCTCGTCCCAAAGCCATCGTCATTTTAACCAAAAGTTGACATTCCCCACCCACATAGCCTCTCACATGATTAACGTATATATTCGAGCTGGGGCATGCAATTTTTAAATTCACAAAAAGGCTAGTGTACCGTACGCTGCATAATACTAGCTAGCTAGCCACTTTTTCCCTCGCTAGTGATATTCCACTTTCGGCAGCTTATCTCTATTAGCTAGCTTGATAGATTCTTGGAACAACTGGGCAAGATTGTTAGCAGCAAGCCACACATGTCGCTATCGATGCTGATTTTGGGCCCCGGCCAAACCCAAATTATATCCAATGGAACCTTCACCTTTTCATCCCTCCATTAAATTTCTTGCTTCGGATTAAGTATAGTACTTTTATACGCAAGTAGTACGTTAAAATCCACCACCTTTGCTAGCTGATCTCCCTAGACGTTTCTATAAAAGGCCCTTGAGCTATAACTTCATTTCCATCACAAACCAAGCTGCCTGCTAGCTATAGCCTGTATCTGCAATAATACTTATAAATTTCTACCATATTTTCTCGCATTCCCACCAGAATTTCAGAGCTTCAATCACAACCGTAGCTAGATCATCTCTACTTCGCTATTTGTTAGGATATCCAGAAAGAAATCACGTACATATAGATATATACATATATCGATCTTTCATCGCAGTCGAGCAAGGGCGGCTCTAGATCTACGTACGTACGAGTAATGGATCGCATTGTGAAAGTCTCATCACAGAAGGCAGTGGTGATATTCAGCAAGAGCTCCTGCTGCATGTGCCATGCAATCAAAAGGCTATTTTACGAGCAAGGAGTCAGCCCTGCAATTTGTGAACTCGATGAGGAACCCACAGGGAAGGAAATGGAAAGGGCTCTGATCATGCGGCTCGGATGCAACCCCTCAGTTCCTGCAGTGTTCATTGGGGGTAAATTTGTGGGCTCTGCAAACACGATCATGACCCTTCATCTCAATGGGAATCTAAAGAAAATGCTCAAAGAAGCCGGAGCTATATGGCTTTAAAATTAGCAACATGCAGCAGCAATTTGCCTCCATACATGACAACCCTAGTACTAGTACGTACGTACGTACGTACTAAGTTCCAAATAAGGTTATTTAATTATAACTCGCTTGTTTTCTTAATTTCCCCCCTTTTTTTGCAACTTTTTTGTTCTTCCATCCGGCGGCAATGTACGTACGTATTGCCAAACAATATCTATATATAGAGTCCGTAGTCATGTACTAGTTCTACATTAACTTAATATGAAGTACACAACTGTTACTGCACAGTTCTACTACTGCATGCAGGTTTAAGATTTTCAATATATAATATTATAATGTATCAAGATTATAAATGCCTTTTGTTAATTTCCTTAGATCTCGAGATTCTAGTGATGATATTTAATTAAGTACTCTCGACAGTACTTCATTCCCTTGATATATATACTCTAATTGATGCAAGTTATACGTACATGCATGAACGTCGGTATATAACAAATCGAGAAATTTCTTCTTGTCATGTACGTGATAATATTACGTAATTATTAGGGCGTAGAATATACTCTCAAAATTAGTCAATTGCGAGAAATTCTTTATCAAGAATATTCTAATTAATAAACCATATATTAAAGTTCCTGACAAGTAGTATATATGTGTATATAATGTGACATGATTAACTAGCTGATTTTTTTTTTTTTTTGTCGTCAATGAAAATGGATATATATTATAATATTCTTCGATATTAATATATCTCTCTAATTAAGTAGATAAATTATCAAGCAACTATATTCTTGCAGCTAAGATTCATGATGTTCCATCAAGCAGCAAACATGATCTTAATGAATGATCATTTCTGATCCAATATTCCATTAACACTATCCCTTGTTTGGTAATGTAGATGTATTGTTCATGATCTTCAGAATATTTGGGTCAGAATATTTAAGACTTAATTAAGTACTTCCATATAATAAATTAAAGAGTACCCTTAACCACGTACGTCCCATCTGGCTTTAATTAGTATATATATATATATGTAGCTTGGTTGATAATGCCCGGCCTTGTCACTGATTAAACAAGCTGTGAGGATCATGATCATTCCTGAACT
Organism: Cyclocarya paliurus; assembly: GCA_029856935.1. Classification (NCBI taxonomy): domain Eukaryota; kingdom Viridiplantae; phylum Streptophyta; class Magnoliopsida; order Fagales; family Juglandaceae; genus Cyclocarya; species Cyclocarya paliurus. The sequence continues at coordinate 15,000,350 of CM056954.1, read as the reverse complement.
ATTATTTCCTTCTTAAGATGGGCCGCAGTACCGCGATTAGACTTGTGATAGACGTCAGAATAAAAACTTGATCAAATTAACGAATTAAACCATTCCAAAGAATTACACATTTTATATTCATATGTAAAATACGTACGTAGCTAATTAACGGATACTCAAAAAATAAAAATAAAAATCCTTTCTATCCATTGTGCAAAAAGGGAAAGGTAAAATGCATTTATTCTACAGTGTAATGTGGTTAATTAGTACTATTTATCAATTCTTATTTGTTTTTATATATAATAGATCATTTCTTTGCAGATCTGTCACATGATCTCTCTTTCTTTATTATTTTTCTCTCTGTGTAATGCTAATAAATATAAATTTATCTTTTTTTATGAAGGATTCCAATTTTATTTTTTTCATTTTTTATTTGCAAAGAGTTCTAGCGAGACCTGTAAAATAATTTGGTTAGCTATTTTAGATATGTAATTATTCACTACAACAAAAAGTGGCTTTTGCGGCCACTTTAATTTCCGGCAACAAAAATTTTACAGGAAAAAGCTAGTTTTTCCAGTTAAGACAATAAACTAGCGACATCTCAGCATTTCGCAAGAAAAAGTCTCTATTTCTGGCGAATTATAGTGTAGCCGTAAAAACAATAGACAGATTTGATCTATTACGGCGATTTTTAATCTATTGCGGCGATAATGTTGTCGCTGCAAAAAAATTAGATTTCAGACGCTTTATTGGGGCGACCATTGTCGCTGCAATAACCTTATGTTTTAATTAATCCCACCTCCCTTTCCTCTTCCCCTGTCTCATTTCCCTTCCTGCGAAAGAAGGAGCTCCCGCGATTTTCTCGAAAACCCATGCCCTAACCAGTCGACCGCCACCGTTGACCACCACGTCCTCGCAACAGCCACCACGATATCACAAGATTTCCAGTATGTTCAAAAACCTGAACCGATAAAACCCTCTCACCCATTATCAGTCACCATCTGCGCCGAAACCCATCCCAAACTTTAGCTAGCCGACGATGTTGATTGTTAGAAATCGACAACAATTTCCACAATTCCGGCCATCCTAACACACGAGAATCAATTGTGGAGCTTGCGAGTTGTGATCATCGGCACTACCGTAGGGATCTGGGGTGAATCCAGCAAGGTCAGTCTACTGTCTTATGCTTAAAGTTTTATTTTTTCCCTGTTTATTTCCTTACTAGATTTTGTTCATGCAATCTGTTAGTGTAATGATGTTCGACATTCCATGTTTTATAATTTGATTTTGGTTAAATAAAATTTAGTCATAGACATGGTTCAGTCTCAACTTCATGTGAAGGTGCTTCATTGATGATTCGGAAAACCATTATCCTCCTCTATTTGTAAAGTCTATAATTAACTGCATGTAATGGACAGTTCTTGGAGGGGAAAATACTAAGTGAGAGGAACAATTTCTATAAACATGTTCTGGCTGCACTGGTTTAGAGTGAACTCTCTGGTGGTTCAAGTTTTTACATGAATAATATTGTTTAAAATACTTACTGGAAAAATTGTTTCTCTATAGATATCATATAATGTGATGGTCTAGGTGTTGAAGTTGGCTTATGTGTATCAAAATTTTAAAACCTAAAAACAACCAAACCACATTGGAATTCTATGTTCTTTTTTACCAATGGCCATTAAATATTTGTTTTCTTAGTTTAATGAGATTCTATACTGCAGTTTAACTATAATTGTTATGATAGTTACCTAAATGTACTTAAAAATATATGCTTGGAAGATTGTGACTAGGAAATTATTATGCAAGCTCCCAAAATATGATTGATCTACGATGATCATTCTTGAACCAATTAACTTTCTGTACATTGATGGTGCTGAGGTACGGATTTTTGCTTTGCAGATTTTTAATTTATTTCCTATAAATTACCTTTTGGCCACTCCGAAGAATCATGTTTTTAAAAATTCCATAGATTATTATAACATTGCCTCTTAGTTAATTTTACTTCTTTGGTACCTATATGGATTTATCTCCAAACATAAATATGGACCTCTACTTCAGCACAATCTGCCATTCCCCAAATTTGATGAGGTTACAATCTTCTCAATGCTTACTTGAGAGCCGTAGATAAACTTTGATAGTTCACATACTATCTAAGTCCCCTTGTTGAAATTTTTTTGTAGTTTTTCACTAGCATGTGTTCCCAATTCCAACTCTCTCTCTCTCTATATATATACTTATATAGATCTCAATCTCTCTCTCTCTCTCTCTCTCTCTCTCTCTCTCTCTCTTTGTGTGGATATTGTACAGTGTGGCAATCATAAAGTGTTTTCTATGATATTTTCTGTACTTTATGCTGCTTAGGCCGAAGGATACTAAGATAGGCTAATATTTTCCATTCATGAGATGCTTATTTGTAAGATAAGTTAGCTTACATGAAATGTGCATGCCATGTGAGTACTTTGCGTCTGAGGTTATCTGGTCCAATAGGGAGTTTGAATGTCTTAGGGAGGAGAATGAGAAAAACAAGGCTGAGGCATTGAACTTGCATAATGCATATAGTTATTAAGCATGCTGTTTTGATGGTTTTTTGGTAAATTTCTGGACAAAGAAACCCTTGGCATGGAAGAATACTGATGTTTGTTTTCCCTTAAGAGAAGTGCCCAAGATGCCAACCCATGGCCTTTAAAGCACGATACAGGTATGAAAAGATAATTTCATTGCTGACATTATATTATGAAGGGCATTCTGCCTGTGGTTAGAATCTGCATGTTAAGGATGGATACATTTTACTTGCATGTTAAGGATGTTTTAATGTTAGAAGAGGACATCCATATGAAAATATAGACCAATTGACTTGTAGTCACCAAATCAGGTTGGAGTAGTTTAACCTGGATGGTTTTGGCTAACAGGTCTGAAATCATCGAATGATAATGCATATAGTTCACAAATTCATGATACATGCTTGACTATGTATCTATGTGAGAAAGCTTAAGATAGGGAAATATGTGTTTGAAACCTATTATATGACGATAAATACAAGCTCTGAATAGTTAGTGGATTGATACTCTAATATGAAAAACTTTGCATATAAGAGGTTACAATAGCTTGCATGTCTTTGCTACCCTTGATTAACCTATGTAGATAAAATTGTCATAGCAGAATACTCAATAGTCTTTGATATATCCATATATCACTTATCGACACAGCTAGCCAAAAATAAACTGATTTCACATTGAACACTAGGACTGTAAGGGCAGTTTAATTGCCACCCTTGCACAGAAAGGTTGAGTATATTTTGGGGGGGGGGGGGATGCATCATGAATGGATAAAACCAAAATATGTGATATCCTGTTTATATTTAACATGTGGAATTTGCATTTACTTGGAATTCAAGATTATTACTGGTTTTTAAATCAGAAATGACGTGTAATGTTAAAATTGCAGCTTCCAAAATGAATGGTTGTGAGTCTAGAATTGGGGACCTTTTACATGTACATGACTGACTCCTATCAATTTTTGTCCAATCTTGCAGCTAATATCAGTTATTGGGACTAAAGATCCTAAGGACTTGTTCGAGTACCTGAGCAGAACAAAGACCCAAGACCCAAGCCTCCATGCATGCAGTTTAGGAAGAATAGTGGTGAATGAACAATCCAAGCATGTTCAAGATTGCACGATCAGGCAACCAAGTAGCTTTTGTCTGTGCAGTACCCATGTTCAAGATGCACGATCAGGCAACCCTGTTCAAGATGCACGATCATGCATGTATATTTTGTCTGTGCAGTACCCGTACTGCAGGTTTTATGTAATATATGTGCATGTTGGTGACATGCAATGAAACTAGATTGTGCTAAAGTTCAATATATGCATGTACGTTGGTTAGTTATGGATTTTTTCTGTTGTTACGTTTTGGATTTCTGCTGGGCACTTGATCTAGTTTAAACTACATTATTGACTTATAGTTAGGCATGAAGTTTACGGCATAAACAGGATTTTATGGAGATGCAGTATAAAATCTGCATATAATTTAATGAATGCAAGCTGTGGCATGAATTGAGAAAAAAATAAAAATATTCTGACTATTTCTGACGGTGGCAAGAAATTTTTTGACCCAAATAGTTAACATGAAATACTCATTTCGGACCGTATTTATTGCCAGAGATACTCAAATGTGGCGAGGGAGGTCACCACAGAAACTTTTTTCTGGCGAAATGAACCAAGTGTTGACCACCTATTTCCGGCAAAATTATGTCTTTTTGTGGGGATTTGGTCATGCCAGAAAAAGTATTTTTTTGGACAGCACATGAGATCGCCAGATATAGTAGCATGTTCGGCCAGTTATTTCTGACGACCGTCCCACGAAATGAAAATGCCGGAATAAGACATTTGTGGCATTATATTTGAGTAATATGGATGAAATTAATCGCGGGAAATACCGCTTTTTGTTGTAGTGATTGTAGAAGAACCAATGAAAATGCATGCTGTTATATATTAATTTGGTAAACAACCAAAACCTAGGTCATTAATTGTGGAATCTCTCGTTTGTTTTTACAGATGAGATAAGATCAGTTGAGATCACTACAAGAAATCAGGTATTTTCAGCGCGTAAAATCATCGAAAATACCCCTCAAAATCACTGGTTTTACTCTTTCTCGGCGATTTTAAAATCGCCGCACATTCAACGATTTTAAAGTGACGATTCTGAGAATTTTCAGTGATACCAAAAATTCGTTGGGAAAATTAGCATTTCCGGCGATTTTTACTCGCCGCAATAGGCTTACAAAACGTCGAAAATAGGGATCCCGGATTCACACTAAATCGCCGATAAAGGTCAATTATTTCTCAGCGATTTTCCAAAATCGTCGGTATAATCCATTTGCTGCGAATGGATATCGCCGCTAATATAATTGTTTTCGCCGCAAATGTTTGTATATTTGCAACGATATTCCTTTTTGCTGGGAAGTAGATTATTAGCGGCGACACAAAATCGCCGCTAATAACATAATTGCAATGTTTTTATATTTTGCAGCGACAATTACTCGCTGCAAATAAGTATTTGCGGCTTTTGTCGCCGCAAATAAACTTGTATGTTAAAAAATTATTTCCGACGAAATAAGTTCGCCGGAAATGATGTTTCAGAAAATTAAAAAAAACTGCACAAAACAGAATACTACACATATCCTATTCAAATTCAATCTAAAAAGTACTTCCTCCATTCATTCAAGTTAGCATGGAAACATCCATTCATTCAAGAAAAATTTTACTAAGTAGTATATTAACATGGAAACATCAATACTAAGTAGCTAAAATATTAACATGGAAACATCCATTCATTCAAGCCCAAAAATTATAAGTAGTATATTAACATGGAAACATCAATATTAAAAGTAGTATATTAACATGGAAACATCCATTCATTCAAGCCCAAAAATACTAAGTAATATATTAACATGGAAACATCCAATCCATGGCTCTACACATAACTTATTAACTTCAAACTAACTTTAATCACTAAACATCCAATCCATTCATTCAATCCATAAGCCATAAAACTAAACACAATCTGTCCAACATGTGCAATACATTCACATTCAACAAGTGCAAGATTCCATTCCTTGTAACAAAAATAAAGAAAAAGGGAAGGGAGTGGTACCATGAGGAAGAAGGCTAGAGGATGGTCGGTCCAAGCCAAAACTAAGAAATTTATAAATATCTGGACATGAAACAGGACATTTCTTGAGAAAAGGGCAACAACAAAAAATAAAAGAGATTATTAGAAGAAAAGGGCAACAACAAAAGGCAATGTCGGCTTTGGCAGATCTGGGAGATTATTACTCAAGTTACGAGAACATATTGAACCTTTTTCAAGCTTCTCAAATTCTTCTTGGTGCTTCCTTTCTGCCTCTTGGAGTTCACTCCCATTTATTATAAAATATCCACCTTGATCATATGGACACTCCCCAAGCTCTGTTAAATCCTTCTCTGAATTCTCAAACACTGTGCAATAACTCGACCGGAGCATTATAGGAACCTAAAAGCATAGGATTTTAGAACAGAACATGTAAAAATATCCATCCTGTTGTTCAAAACCAGTCAAACATAGTCTAGCTTCAAGAGTACAAGGAAGATCTTCTTTTTATAAAAGAAAAGTGCAAACAAATAAAAGGCACTATTAGGATACAATGGTCATTGGTCACATGATGATATATAAGCTAGGGAAGGGAGCTTACCATGCATATAGCTACCTAGCTAGCTTGTAACATTCACTGTCACAGAAAGAGAGGTCACAAAGAGAGCTTAATGGTCAAACATGATAACAATAGGGACCTTAATTGCAAAAAATCTGAAAGGCATCAAACATGATAACAAAAGACCCAAATAAGGTGATAATAAAACCAAAAAAAGATTAAAGATAATAATAATAACAAGAATTCAAGAAGAAATAATCCTGCATCACATTAATATAAGCTCATGCTTATGAACACTCTATAAGCTCATGCTTATACATCCAAACTATCCAGTGACATTAAATTTCTATAGTTAAAGAAAGAGGAATCAGAATAATATTGATTCTGTTGTTAAATTTTTTTTTACCACCCTACTACTAGCCTAACAACTACCATTCAAGTTACTTCAAGAATAAGGATTGTATTCACCTTATATGAAAATGTATCCTATGAATAAAGATTACCATTTCCTGCAGCTAAAGATTAATTAATCGGGGGTCAATTTTTGGGGTCAACTCAACATCCTCTATATATAATTTTCTAATTTAAACATTTTTCCACAATTCAAGAAAAGATAGATACAATTTGTGAACTCGCAAAATTATTAAATGCAGTCCAAATTTAGCTAGCTACTCTATAGAACGACAAACTTCTTGCCCGCTAAAAATTAGTTTTTTTTTTTCTTGAGAAAAGATTGGCTTTATTAATAATTTTTAGATTAAAGAATGAATACAAGAGGAATAGTCCTCTAAAAAAATACTCTCCTAAGAGAGATGAATAGCACTCTTAGCCAAAACATGAGCAATATTATTGGCACTCCTTTGGACATGCCTTAGAGACTAGACTTGCACCTTGCCCAACATAGTCTTAATATATCTTATAATCAGACCAATTGAACTCCATTTTTCCTCAACACTTTGATAGAATTGACCAAAGATAGTGCATCTCCTTCAAGGATAATCTGCTGCAAATCCAAATGAGAGCAGAAAATTGTTGCTTTGAAAGCTGCAATGGCTTCACCCAAAAGAGCATCAGGGTAGAGTTCGATTTGATCACAAATTTATAAGTACCTATAACTTTCCCTTCCCAATTTTTGACAAGAACTCCTATACCCACCTTACATTGAACTTTATCAATTGCTGCATCCCAATTAATTTTCTAGTAGTTCATTAGAGGGGCTGTCCACTAGCCAAGTATTAATTGACTAAGACACTGAAAACAGGTTCTAAGTAATATGAAAAATGAGAAAAATAATGTGTAAAGGCTATGAATATGAAGGATATGTAAAGCAACATAACAAAAATGAAAAGAACCCATATAACAGAAATCAAGCAAATATAACACAGGTTCTAAGTAATTTGTAGGCAGTCATGTGTAGGCAGCAGCGAAAGATGTTTGCATAACTTAGATGTATAAGAATATGACAAAAAAAGCGAGAAAAAAGCATTAAGAAGCCCATTAAAGCATTAAGAAAAGGGCATCAAGCTATACATCCAAGTTAACAGCAATAGCCAAGGACACGTGGCCTGATGGCACAAGATTTACATCTCTAAAATGGAAATCATGGATTCGACACCCTCCCCACAATATATCAAAATAATAATAATAATAATAATAATAATAATAATAATAATAATAATAATAATAATAATAATAGCAACAACATCCTCTTCATAAGCAACAACAAAAGCAGCCCAAAATCTGAAAAAAACTCAAAATAGCTGCCAGTAAAAAAGGTCTCATACTACCATAAACAAATTTTATCACAGTAAAGACATTGAAGCTGTAAAAATACACTAATAACAAAGGGTGCAAAGTGAGAAGTGTTCTTAAGCCAATAAAAATTGTGAGAAGTGCAATGAAAATACAGTAATGATCTGCAACAAAGAATTTACACTTACATAAATCCCATTGAGAATCTTATATAATTCACATCTCTTATTAAATAAATGGCATGGGCATGGTAGATGTTCTGGCTTGAAAATACCACTCGATGCTCTTGATGCCAATATATCAGATTTAACAGTATAATATATTTTTAAATGGTTGTATTTAAAAGTATGAAAATGAAAAGAAGCATTTGAAAGAAGAAGCACTTAAAAGTCTCAAAGCAACACCAATCCATAGCTCATTCATCCACTGCAAAAAGACAGAAATTACCAAAATACCTCATTCTTCTTTCCTAACCCAAAGAAACCCAAAAATTTGACCAAAATAAAACCCAACAGTAATTCTCTCCCACATTTAGATCTGACAAAAAAATAAAAATAAAAACCCCAAAGAAACCCTAAAATGGAGGAGAATAAATTATAGAAATTTACCATGTTGTTTCGGGAGACAATTTCTAGAGAGAAGTTTCGAGGAGCAGCGGGAAAGAGTTGCCGACTGGGTCCTACGAGCTGGCGACGACGTTGTTTATGGTGATGGGCACTTGTCTTCGATGGAGTTGTTTATGGCAACCGGCCGGCGTGCGGTGGAAATTTAAAGGAAAATACATTTAGCTATATAGAAATCCGAGAGAGAGAGAGAGAGGTGAGGCCAGATTTGGGGAGGAAAGAGATCGGCGAGGGGCTGGGGGAGAACGAGGGGGTACCGTCGAGGTGAGATGGCGGTGGCATGGTGGGGTCGCTCGCGACGGCCACTGCTGACCGGCGTGGGTTCTGCTTGAGAAGGAAGAATACTTCGGGAGGGAGGGAGGGAAACAGGGGGGGCGAAGCGCTGGAGGGAAAGGAGCCGAGCGGGTATTTTAATTTTAGGTTTAGGCATTTGCGGCGTATTAATCTCGCCGCAAATATCTAAATCCTCGCCGAAAATATTCAAAATATTACCAGCGAATTTGATATCGTCCAAAATACTAAGCAATTGCGGCGACTAAAACTCGCCGGGAAAGCTTGCACATGTGATTCAATCGTTCGATAGTTCCAAACGTCCGATGAAATAGCGGCGAAATTCAAAATTCGCCGCAAATAATCTGTATTTGCAGCAAATCTTTTTCCGACGATTTTAAAATCGCTGCAAAAAAAATTTTTCACGATTTTATATCGCTGCAAAAAACAAATTGTGTCTCGGCGATATTTTCGTCGCAAAAATCATAAATTCGCTGCAAAAGACCAGATGACTATTTGCGGCGATATAAAACTGTCGCAAAAAATTAAAAAAATCGCCGCAAAAGAGTAATTTCAAAATTTTATGTAAAAATCGTGCGACGATTTAAAAATCGCTGCAATAAAAGGATTTTTGCGGCAAATTTATTTCCGACAGTCATAAAATCGCCGAAAAAATACTTTTTTCTTGTAGTGGATAAAAGTAGAAAGTTGAATAAAATATTGTTAGAATATATTTTTTAATATTATTTTTATTTTAAAATTTAAAAAAATTAAATTGTTTATTTTATTTTGTGTAAAAATTCAGAAAAATTGTAATGATTAAATGAGATGAGACGAATTGAGAAGAGGCCAGGTCTTGATTTCACACATAAACAGTTGTGAAAAAGCGAAAACCCACATGGTTTGACTTTGATTAGATTTGGATATTGAGTTGAGATGAGATGAAAGTTGAATAAAATATTGTGAAAATATTATTTTTTAATATTATTATTGTTTTAAGATTTGAAAAATTAAATTATTTATTGTATTTTATATGAAAATTTGTGAAAGGTGTAATGATAAGATGAAATAGGTTAAAAGCGTTTCTCAATCCAATCTAAGCTTTAGATGTTGGATAGGGAAGTACTAACTACTCTAACTCATTCTAGCTAGTACGCATCTAGCTAGTTTGAAGGAAAAACTTTCAAAGTGGATTTGGCAATCGAAATCAAAGTTTTAAATATCGTTTTAGTTAAGACACTGGAACGAAAGATTTTGGTACTAGTACTGTTTTGGATACCGTTTCAGAATAATCTATATATATATAAATTAACTATATATATATAAATTATATTTCAAAATAACATCAATGCAAATTTTAAAAAGTTAAAACATATATTTATAAAACTTAATAATAATTTGAAGTTCTCAATCCAACTATTAAAAAAACAATCACTTATCTTCAACCACTATTTCTTTAGAACATATTTTATCTCATTTCTTAATGCTATAGAGTTTTTGACAAAATTGTTCCTAAAATACAATGAAGTATTCTGGTTTTGTTATTCTAATACTAGCTAGTACTTTTTTAATTAAGAACAACTAAAAAAAATACCCTTATATGAGAATTCCAGGATGAAGAGATATTGGTCAATTTTATTGACCGTTCACTACAATAAATATCAATTTTTTTTCGTGATGGATTTTGGTGAAAAAAGGCATAAAATCAATAGGAAAAGTCTTTTCCGACCAATTTCAATCATGGGGGGCTTGTGGAATATAATTGGCGAAAAAAGTGTTTTATCCCACGAGTTTCTTGACTCATCGAAAATAAATACTTTTTCTGACGAGATTAGGCGTGGGAAAAAAAGTTTTTCACCGTGGAAAATATAACGGCATTTGGTTGAAGATCGTAAGAACAAACTATTTTCGACAAGAAAAATTTGTGGGCAATGATATTCCCGGCCAAACATTTGGTTAGAGACGTTAATTTGCAAAGAATCCTTATCGTGGGAAATAATCACTCCCGGCTAAAAAAAAAAAATTACTTGCCGCGAGTAATATTCGTAGCAAATGCTAAAAGATTTCAAAAAATATATATAAAAGCAAGAAAATGAGATTGAGCTCAAAATAATCAAAAGAAATGGTCTAATATAGACTAATTATATATATATATATATATATACACGAACCCAAAAGATCTAAATTCTCACTCATCACAGTTTTATAAACATATGTAAAATTGTGCTTCATGAAGGATACCATTGCAATGATTATTGTCTTTTAAGTTTCTACCCAAAAATGGCCTCTCTGTCAATCTCAACAAAACAAAATTAGTATTGCCAATCTTTTGCCAAATAACATCAAGTTGGAACATCCAAATTGAAACAAAAGAGAATGGAGAAGAACAAATGCATTTGAAAGGCAACAAAACAACCACATTTAACATAAATATGGGCCAAAGCCTCCACTTGCTCTACTTCCCCCTCCTTCCAAAGACTCTGCATTATATAATGGAGTAGCTGTAACTTTTATTTTTCTCAATGTAAATTTAGAAAATGGCAAAAGTGCACATAACTTCTATTTATTTCAATGTAAATTTAGAAAAATCACACAACATACTTCAACCAAATTTAAACAAGCCTATTACATTCGATACCTAGTGACCCAATAATGTTAGTGCAATTGGATAACTAGACCTGTTACAAAGAAAGTGATTCACAAGTAGAGAGTGAATGAAAAAGCTGAAAACAACACATACATTTTCTTTTACTTCTTGGTATAATACTCTGACATGAGAAGAAGTTTACGCCTGCCTCACTAGCCACAACTTTTGCCAGTAAAGTCTTCCTCACACCAGGGGGCCACAAAGAAGTATACCACCTAATTAAGAAACAAACTCTACATGGTTTCCAATATTCACTAATCGATTCAACACATAACTCACTTAACTATCCAACACAAGCACACATACTCCATAACAAGCTCCTAAACAACTATACATCATATATGCACCACACAAACATAAATTGCAAGATTACTAATTTAAACACAGTTTGTCCGACCATTTAAACAAACACACAGCTGGCCTTTTTAGCTTTATGCACACACCACCAAATTATAACCAACATTCCAAATTACCATACAACACAAGCACCCATACTCTATGATAAGCTTCTAATCAATATATCACTTCCTCATAGTTAATCATAACCAACATATTCAATACAATAAATATGTCCAATTCTTGTATAGAGTATCCTTATACAATTTTATGCTACTTAATAGCATTCATACATCTCCAAAATTTTACCATCTTACAACTATATATCATATATACACCACACAAACATAAATTGCTAGATTATCAATTTAAACACAGCCTGTTCGGCCACTTAAACCAACATACAACTAGCCTTTTCAACTTCATGCACACACCACCAACAATCCTAGTTAACATATAACTTCAACATCTAGTGTCAATTTCCATTATTCCATTCCACGCTTTCATGTCCAGGAGTCAGTGTATAAAATATACCACTAACATACTTAATTGCTGCCCATATATATCAATCCAGCACAATTACAACCCACAAAGATTAATATGCTTCATTCATGGCTCCATACAATCTCAACCTTCATAATTATTGTATTCAATCAATAAGCCTATTAGCAATAAATACAACACACATTCGGTTCATCATCCATTTAAACTCAATATACACAACTAAATACACATACTAAATCCATAGTCCATTTAAACTCAACATAAAACAAACCAACACAACTTCATACTTTACAATCTCCATATTTCACTTACAACTCCATTACAGTCTCAACCACACTTCCCTTCTTCTAAGTGTGCATTTTACTGCTTCGCAAAAAGTCAACCAAAATGCTAGAAAAATTGAATCACTCGATTGAAAAAATAAAATAGAAAGCCAACAATTATCAGAAGAAGGCATACAACGAGAAAAACTTTTTAAACTAGCAACTAGTAAAAAATGGATTAGTGAACATATTGTTCAAGCTCCTTGCATATTGTTCTTAGAAAAGATTGTCCATGTGTCAGTAAACAATTCATTCGTTGATTTATTTATTGCCTTACATTCTCTCATTACTTTTCTCTTTTCACCTCTTAGCTTTTATTATCTATAATCCATACACGCTAAAGTTCATGTCACCATGCTTATATGCTAGCTAAAAGCGGTCAGAAAAATGTTACTATCATAATAATGATGATGACTCAAGTATTATTATTTCGAGTGGTCATTTACAATTGATATTTCTTATGATATTCTTTTTGAATTATAAAAAGAAAAATAAAAAGCTGAAAGCACCATATCATGTTGCTATATTCATACATCACCCAAAAGAGATTTTCACTTTCTCTTTAAATTTCTTTAGTCCATTCATCATATATAGTATTTCACTTTTTCTTAAATTTGTTTAAAAATCTCTTTTCACTTTTTCATTACAGCTTATAAATATGGTTATCAGAAAGAGCTAAGAGCCAAAAATAGTCCAATATAAGGGTAATTTAAGGTGGACGAATGCTCAACCTTTTACACATGTTAGATATAGTAAGACTTTGCTATAAGGCCTTACTATCTTGACTTTATCTAATGCTAGATAATCCAAGAGCATGGCGCTTGTTCAAACTACAATCTAGTATTTAAATATTGCAGCAATATAAACCATGAACATATATCAAAGACAATTACTCAACAGAAAAATCTATAGGCATCATGGAAGTTAGACAATTGGACATGCTTAAGTGCTTGAATTAGAATTTCCTTAGCTTTTTCTTCATTTCCAGAAACCTAACACATAGATCTTAGAAAACAACTCATAGGAAATGGGCAAATATGTTATAGTGGTTCTATATTTATTACGACCTAACGTAATGACCTGGAAATAATTCATAATGGTCATTTGAGCCCACCTAATATTGATCACAACATGCATCATGATATCTAGTCTTCATCTAAAAAATAATTAGATGCAATCCAACAGTTAGAAATGACTACATTTTTGTTCCGTGACAAATGTAGACTGCACTTAGTGCCCGCCATGTTTTTATAGCCTTCATTCATTGCTTGGAGCAAGCAATAATTACCTAAAAGAAAGTTGAGCAAACTAATTTCCCATCTTGCTCGTACCTTGGGGCGAGCATCATTGCTCTAAACAAGAGTTAAGCATCCCAATTTCCTGCTTTGCTAGTTCCTCAGGGCGAGCATCATTGCTCGAGGGCAAGAGTTGAGCATACTCGTTTCCTGCATTGCTCGTTCCTCGAGATGAGCAATTTTGCTCGTCCGGGATTCTTGTCTACATTTATTTGATCATTATTGATATGAACCCATGATAATAGATCTCTTGAACCCACAATCAATTTGAAAACTCACCCAAGAAAGTCAAAATCAAGTCAACGAAAAATTTAAACCTATAGAGAAACTCATTTCAAGAACCTAGATTATATGAAAATCTAAACCCATTGAAAAACCTGTCTCAAGAACCTAAATTATAAGGAAGAATGCCACAAAAGTTGTGATTTGCATTTAATAAGTTCAAAAGTTCATTCAAGAACATGAGGAGATAAACTCAACTCATAATGAATAAATTTATCAAATTTCATAAACTAATAAAATGATACTACAAAAAGTATTTAAACCAAAACTTAATTAAAATCCTAACCAAAATAAATCTCTATCTTTCAAAAATGCCTCTGAGTGAATAGTACTGATACGGCTACAGTAACTTACATTTCTCAATCCCCCAAAAATCCTAGGTTAACATAAAATCCTTTTACAAAATACCATTGAGCGAAATACAAGACCTTCCCAAAAGAAACCCTAGCTGCAAATTAAAACAACCCCTAAACTACCCTTAAATACTTCTCTTGAAACCCTAGTTAATATAACATAAAATATATATGGGCCAAACATTCTCAAGCCTAATTATTATAGACTAATTTCTCTAACTAATAAAATAAGCCCTTTTAGTAAATTAAACAAGGTCCAAACACTAACTCTAGCTCATGTCTTCCATAGCTTGTATCAAGTAGTTCAAAACTGGATCTCCTTTTCTAAAGCCCATCTTGAGTGTTGGAGTCTTGCTAGCTTCATCCCAAGTGGATTGCATCAATCTTTGCATTGCCTCCTTGATCTTCTTGGCTCTTGACCTTATAATTAGTCCATCTGAAACTTGCAAAAAATCTTTAAAATCAGGTCCATCTTAATGCCCATCAATTATGGGATAACATTTTCTCCATTTTATTTCAATGAGATAATGTCTCCTATATATAAAGAACTAATTATATCATATAATTATTTAAAATACCCAAAATAATATCTTTTATTTAATTCATAAATTCTAACACTAATAGGGTAGAAAATCGCTACATTAACAACATAAACCCCATGTCATCCATATCAACCCAAAATTACCATGTTAAAAATAGAAAGGGAGAGTGTACGTTATCTCGACTTGTCTGGGCTTTGCGGCTTCATTTCCTTCAGGGTGGCGATGTTGATTCAACATACTTGTCCTAGACCTTGGTTCAATAGTCAGGCTTGACCCAAATATGTCATATCAAAAAATTGTAGCTCAAAATGAACCCAATAAAATGAAAAATTATATCCCTACACATCTGTTGAAAGAAAAATATATATATAAAAAGATAAAAATAAAATAAAAACTCACATCAATAAGTGTGTGGTGTAAAACTGTTGAGTAGAAGAACTTAATAAAATATGTTGATATAAAAATGAGTGCATTGGCGTATTCTTGTGAAATTTTTTATAAAATTGTGTTATAATGAGTGTTGAAGTAGATTAAAGTAAAAAGAGTTCGAAGTGAGCTCAACATGGCTTGAGCAGAACTCATACAGAGAGTTCGTTCAACAAACGCTTGACGTGGCGTTCAAGCAGAAGTCAGACAAAGATTTGCTCAACCCCCGCTCGACATGGATCTCAAGCAGTAACCTAGTCAGAGAGTTCACAAAACCCTCGCTTGACATGGCGCTCGAGTGACTACTAAAGTATAACGTGCACTCGACACTTTGCTCAAGCCAATGTTTAGAATTGACAATTAAACTAGAGTTTGAACCATATTCCTTTGTATGCTCATTTCGATAGTGTGGAGAAACTAAGCTAAAACAAAGCCCCTTCCAAGAGTACTTGAGAGAAACTCCCTTCCACATTCAAAGTTGATTCTTTCTTGAAAATTACATCTTCATCATATTACACTCAAGATTAAGCACAATTGAGTCCATTGGTGTGGACATATTCATTGGCTGGAAGGTTTTCGAAGATGCCGTTGATGAAAAGATCGAGAGGTTCTCGTGGGAAGCTATAAAAAGGTCGAAATTCCGGCATTACATACGTGCAGAGATTGAGTGGGTCACTCGTGGTGTTGTAAGTCAAGTTTAGCCACTACAAAATTTGTGAGTGCTTTTAAAATGGTTGTAACAAACTAAAATTTCTATAGTGGATTTGAGATGGTGACTTACACCCACAGTGATTTTAGATTTTGAACACTATCTTCAAATGAGTTT
Source organism: Cyclocarya paliurus (assembly GCA_029856935.1). NCBI lineage: Eukaryota > Viridiplantae > Streptophyta > Magnoliopsida > Fagales > Juglandaceae > Cyclocarya > Cyclocarya paliurus. Next base: position 14,984,001 of record CM056954.1, on the reverse strand, counting down.
TCACTTCGTGATCAAATTGTTGAGTTGATCATTATTTGTGTGTTTTATTTTATTGATTAATTATTTGTTTAAAAATATTTTTTAATAGACCATCAAAATCGAATTAAACATATTCACCTCCTTCTAAGTGTTGCGTTAGGGTAAAACTGCTGTATTTTCAAAATATATGTATATATGCTTCACAAAGTTATTTGAAACAAAAAAGTACGACTTTTCTTACTCAGCTTTAAAGAATAAACTGAAAAGAAAAATATTCCTTACAAGTCTATGTGTAAACATATTTTTATTTTATGATTATTTTAGCAATAATAAAAATATAAAATATAAGTAAATTTCTATTTTAATTGATGTAACAGATATGAATGATTCATTTTATGTGCTAATAGCCAAACTTGTAAATAGATTTTTATTAAAATGCACTTAGATGTTGTCTTAGGAAAAGAGAACAAATCCTTAATTAGTTGGAAGTTGGAACCATAAAAAGCCAAAAGATAGGGATTGATTAATTAATCCTACCATCTACTTCAATAACACCGTCATACTTTTTTTTTATTATTCTTTTTTTAATCTGATATCCAATTACGTGATCTATAACCGATCAACTGGTGCCAATTGATCATTTGTGAAGAAGATAATATTCCACGTGTCATCCATTTAAAGTTCAATTATAAAATAAAATAAAAACATTGTCGGAGAGATTTTTATAAGGTGATGATAATCTCTATGTCGGTTCGAACTTCGTACCCATCATGTTGTTGGGACGGCATGGTCAACTATCACTGACCTTAATCTGAAAAAGCGACGCGGCTGGCAACAACTGGTTTGGCGGTAATCCCGCTTTTATTAAAAGAAAAAAAAAAGGAAAAAACAACGTAGAGATGACTGACTCTATACGAATTTCATATTACGAACCCAAAAGTAGTCAGACATTGTATAAAATATTGAGAAATGATAGTTATAATGGTAAATATGTAAATATTGTATAATTATTTCAAAAAGAATGAATAAATATGTGATCTGTATGAAAAAAAAATTAATTTTTTTAATAATAAATTATATTATTTTTTAAAACGACTGCATGATATTTACGTATTCTACAACTATACGTAGTATTATTTTAAAATATTTTATAAACTTTAATTATCTAAATATAATTTATGATAGGACTCATAATTTTCATATAAATCTATAAATTTTAATCTTAATTTTTCTTTTCTAAAAAAAAATGAGACACGTCTAAAAATTTATGGTCTGATTGGCATAAATTCTAGTCCGTAAAATAAAAGTCTTATGATCGAAACACCCTCTCTCTCCAAATATATATAAAAAAATAAAATAGGCCTAAAGTCTGTTTATTTCCATCGAGGTAGAGTATTTTACAACAGGATAAAAAAAATCGATGAGTACGTGGTTTAAGAATAAAAAAACAAATAATAATAACAATAAAGCGATGATTATGTTGGGACAAGTGTTTGAGATTATCCGACAGAGAAACAAGAATGAGACTACCGTAACTAATTAATGTCAATCTGTCAAACAGGAGTGACAATAATTGGTCACTGTATTAAGCTTTGTCATTTGTCGTGATTATATATTAAGTGCAGTGTACTTCTCCCGATATCTTTTAGCTTTTTGCCACATGAACCATGTGATCTTATCACCATTTTGTTTTCTTTGTCTTTCTGTTTATGGAACACCATATATAATACGAGCTGGCTCTAGTCTATGTTGCTGCATGTATGTATTGTATAGTGATACATGTATAATGTTTTTTAATAATTATTTATATATTTATGTTTTAAATTATGTATATTTTTATAAAAAATATTAATTTTATAAATTATTTTTTAAGTAATGCTCATCCTTTAAAATATAGTTGTATAAAAAATTATAAAAATAATTGTTTATATATCATTTCAGACATTTCTCATGTCATATTCGCGTTGTTTTATTATTATTATTTTTTATTTCGAAAAGCTCGTACTTCTAATTTCTTGGCCTGATATTGCTTCATTAATTGATTGCATCTTCTTTAATTATTTGGTACGTGCCATGATTGATAGAATTTTGTGCACTATTTATTGAATTTTCATAGATATAAGTTTAGTGTATAATATATTATATATTGTGCGACTCATTATGATCATAAAAAAAATTAAAAAATCAACCATTTTAAATAAGTACTAGTTGACGTTTAAAATTTAGAACTTCACCAAGAGTTTTTTTTTTTTCTCTGGAATGTTTGAATGAATCAATGAAGTTTTGCACCATTTTAAGGTATATATAAATCACAAGTGAATTATATTATATACTACACTTTCATTTTCTTTTCTCATATCTTATCGATGTGATAATACCCATCAAAGTTTAGATCAACTCTTAATTTTTAAAATGGCAAACTTAAGACTTAGGACCGTTTAAAACTTGAATTGAACTGAGATCAACTCAGTTTAATCTAATTTTAAGTTGAGTTTAACATTCAAACACTCAACTATTAAATCATTAAATTCATTTCAACTCAAAACTTCTTTACACAGGAGACCCATAACCTTTTTCAACTCAACACCTCTTTACATGCGGGATCCACAACCTTTTTCAACTCAACATAAATATATCTAAATTCATCTTAACATCCAAACACATCTAAATTTATCTTAGTTGGCCCCCTACAAAACCCACTTCATCTCAATTCACTATTATTTATAAATAACTAAACTTATCTGAATTCAGCTCAATATCCAAACGGGACCTTAACCAATAATGAATCTAACAAAATATCAACTTAGGAGTGCAGGAATGGTATTTGACGAAATGCCATAGTCAATGCTAAACATTTCAGAGTATTCTCCTTGATATATATTTTCATTACATTTTGTAGCCCCTGTTTACTACCATATAGATACACATGTGAAGCTTGAGAGAGAAAGAGAGAAAATAGTACATCAAAATTTACAAGATTCACCAATCACAGATACAGCATTCTGTTATAAAGGAATATTCTAGACTAACGTTTGCTCTTGTACGTGATGCACCTCTGCTGCAATAGCATCTTTTTCTATTAAGTCATTCTCTAACAACTTTTGTGAAATGCTTACCTTAATGGCCCCTCTCGATTCAAGCGGTACCGAAGAGATGGTGAGGCTTGATCGAAGAAAGTTGAACTGTGCTGTAGATAGAGGCTTTGTAAAGATATCAGCAAGTTGGTCCTTGCTTGGAACAAACGAGACTCTGTGTCTTAGCAGCAACTCGGTCTCGCACAAAGTGATAGTCAAGAGCAACATGTTTTGTGCGAGAATGTAGAACCGGGTTCACAGATAAATAGGTAGCCATTAGGTTATGACATTAGAGAGTGGGTGGTTCGGGAAGAAAAATACCCAACTCACTAAGAAGTGATTGAAACCACAGAATCTCACAAGTGGTATTGGCAACGAACTTGTACTCTACTTTGGTTGAGGAACGTGCAATGGTGGGTTGCTTTTTGGAACTCCAGGAAACAAGATGTGATCCAAAATACACACAGTAACCTCTGGTGGATTTGCGATCATTAGGACAGCCAACTCAATCAGCATCAGAAAAGGCAGATAGATCAAAGGAAGATTTATTAGAGAAATGAAAACCAAAATGTGGGGTGAGACGTAAGTAACGCAAAATGCATTTAACAACTTGCCAATAAGGAAGTCGAGGGCAGTGCATATATCGACAAACTCTATTTTCTGCAAATGAGATGCTAGGGCATGTGAAGTCTAGATACTACAAGCTTCCTATAATGCTATGGTATAACTAAGGATCCTCAAAAGAGGATATGTCAATGGCCATGAGTTTCACAGAGGATGACATAGGAGTGGACACAAGTTTAGAGTTGTGCAAGTTAGTTTTGGTAAGGAGGTCAGAAATATATTTGGACTGGGACATAAACAGGCCATGAGATGTTCTAGTAATTTCAATGCCTAAAAAATAATGCAAGGCCCTAAATCCTTAATTGGAAATGAGATACGTAATGCATAAATAAAATTAGAAATAAGATCAGCATTAGACCGAGTCACAATAATATCATCCACGTAAATCAGCACATAAATTGAATCACTAGAATTTGAGAAAATAAATAAAGATGAATTTGACTTGGAACCGAGAAATCCTAGTGGCAGGAGTTTATTGTTAAGCTTAAAGAACCAAACTCTAGGGGCTTGCTTAAGACCATAGAGTGATTTTCACAACTTACAGATATGATTTGGATAATCTAGATTGGCAAACCCCGGCGATTGTCACATGAAGACATCTTCTTCCAGATTTTCATGAAGGAAGGCATTCTGGACATCCAACTGATGTGGGGGCCATCGAGAAGACACGGCAATAGAGATGAGGAGCCGAATCGTGACTAGCTTGACCACCGGACTATACGTTTCAGAGAAATCGACACCGGGTTGTTAATGGAACCCCTTGGCCACAATGCGTGCCTTGCGACGCTCAAGGGTTCTATCAGCAAGCACAACATTTGGTTTTCAACACCCATTTGGAGCCAAGAACTTTAAGGTTGGAAGAGAAGGGAACCATATCCCATGTGATTAAAAAGAAGAGCTTGAAATTCAGAGGACATGGCTTCACGCCATTCATGATGCTTAGAGGCCTCAGTGATGGAAGAGGGCTCTTCGAGAATACAAGAGGATGCAATAATAGTGAGGTGAAGGGATGATTTGGGAGGAGGCCAGGTGATTGTGCCATTAATGCGTTGGAGAGGACAGCGAACATTATTTTTCAAGCGAGTAACCATGGAGTGGTGGGGTTGTCATGGAGGAAGTGGGGATGAAGAAGAAGAAGGTGAATACGGAGCAGGAAAGGATGATTTTAAGGAAGAAGAAGAAGACCTAGCAGACTGGGTGAGATGGATCTCGTGGGGTGTAATATGGGCTGGGTTAAGGGGGTTGGGCTTGAGGGAGGATTGGGCCCAGGTGAGAGGTGTGAGGATGGACACGGAAGGGGAATACGAGTTGGGCCCGTGAGATTAGACTCAAAGGAAGACCCGCAAGGGAAGGCAAAGGGAAAATTTGTTTCATGAAATTGGACATCCTGACAAATATAGACACGACCCATGGGGATGTAGAGACAAAGATATCCTTTGTGATCTGGGTTATAGCCCATAAAGACGCATAGTTTGGATCTAAGGTCCATTTTGTGTCTATTAAAGGGCCTTAGATTGGGCCAATAGAGACAACCAAAGGTCCGCAAAAATTTATAATCAAGAGACTTATTAAAAAGGGCCTGAAAGGGAGAAACATTTTTAAGAACAAGAGTTGGCAGTCGATTGATTAAATAAATAGTCATTTGAAAGGCTTCAGCCCAGTATTTTTGCGGGATTGAGGCATGGGCAAGTAATGAGAGCCCAATCTCAACTATATGACAATGACGTCATTCAACGATGTCATTTCGTTCATGAGAATATGGACAAGAGAACCGGTGATTAATACCACGTGATTGGAAAATTTGTTTCAATGGCCGAAATTCACCCCCCCATCTGTTTGGACTGAAATTACTTTGGAAGAGAAAGAAGTAGCAACATATGTGAGAAATGCTAAAACAATTGTGGAGACATCAGATTTGGATTGAAGGGGGAAAAGCCAAATGTACTTAGGAAAATCAACTATACTTAGATAATACTTACAACCAGTGGAGGAAGGCACAGGCGCCAGTCCCCATACGTCCAAAAATAAAAGTAAAAAATGTGACCAAGATCGAGAGAATGACTAAGGATGTGGTAGAGCATGTATTTTTGCTTGAGGACAAGTAGTACATAGCTGAGGATTGACGGGATTGGTTGTAATAAGAAGTCAAAATTGTTTAATTGTGAAAGAAGTGGTGCGAGACGACGAGTGACCAAGATGGGAGTGCCAAATCTGAGGTGTTGTTCTATCACTAAGACAAGCTTGAGGAGAGGAAACACAGGATGGAGATGACGCTGATACATCAATTGGCAATGCATAGAGGCCATTCCTAACATGGCCTTGAAGAAGTGTCGCCCAGGTTTGCGAATCCTTCACAAAAAAGATAATTGGAATGAAATTCAAAATATACAGAATTATCTTTGCAAAATTGACAAATGAAAAGTAAGTTGCGAGTAATCAATGGAACATGAAGAAGTTGACGAAGAAGAAAATTGCCGAGGGAAAGTGTAAGTGTGCAGATCCAATGTGTTGAATAGGTAGTGTCGATCCATCACCAATGCTAACTTGGCCAAGGTCCTAATAAGTTGCAGCATCCAAATTGAGGTTAGAAAAATCAAAGGTAAAATGGTTTGTTGCAGTAGTGTCTGGAAACCATACACTAGAGGAAGGGACAGGAGACATGGCAGTGAAGTTCGCAAATAGAGAAGAGGGTGGAGGAGCTTGATAAGCTTGGTTAAAACAATGGTAGCAAGTAATGACAGTGTGACCCAGTTTTTGACAAACTTGACAAACCAAGCGAGTGGGAGGTCGATTAGAAAACATGGAGGTACCCCCTCGGTGAGCACCACGACCACGTCGCCAATGAGAGAAATGACCACGACCATGACTAGGAGAGGAAGTTTATGGGTGAAAGGCTTGTGTGGTGGTGCTATGTGCAGCGAGAGAACTGCCAGAAAGAAGGGAATTCGTCTGATGGGAGAGACGAGACTCGTGGTTCAACAAATAACTGTATATTGGAAAGTAGAAAGATGATCTGGACATGTTGTTAAAGAGGTCACGAGGGATTCATAGTTTGAACCTAGACCAGCCAATAAATAAATAATGAATTCAGAGGAAAAGAGTGGTTGACCAACAACCCCAAGAGTTGTGGCCAGAGAGGTGGCCTTGTGAAAGTACTATGTAATAGAGTCAGAGCCTTTCTTCATGGTGACTAAGGCCTCGTTTGTTTTCGCAAATGAGATGAGTTGAGATTAAAGTTAAAAATTGAATAAAATATTGTTAGAATATTTTTTTAATATTATTTTTGTTTTAAAATTTGAAAAAATTGAATTGTTTATTTTATTTTGTGTGAAAATTTTAAAAAATTATTATAATTAGATGAGATGAGTTGAGAGAAATTGTAAGAACAAACGAGGACTAACTGAAATTTCGTTTGCATGATATGGGCTGAGGACTGAGCTGCAAATAAACTATGCAACATGGTCCATACTTCGTGGGAGGTGGTGCAAGATAGGACTTGAGCTAAAACCATTAGCTAATCCTATAAAAACCATGAGAGGGAGGCGTTGATAGCAGAAACTATTAGCTAATCCTATAAAATCCATGTAGTGTATTCAAAATTTACAGAGCCATCGACCATGGGAGACGGCATGGGTGTAAAGTACCATCCACATAGTCGAAGAGCTGATGCCCTTTTTGGAAGGGCACAATTTGTGCCTTCCAAAGGAGATAATTCTCCGGGATAAGTTTGATTGTTATAAAGTGAGTTAATGAATTGATAAAAGTTGGGTTGATTGGAGATGGGTGGGAGGAATTTTTGTCGGAAGTTTCTGGGTTGGCCATGGTTGGAGAAGGTGGACGTTGGTCCTATAGGCTCTGAGATACCATAATGAAACTAACAAAATATCAACCTCAGAGTGCAAGAATGGTATTTGACGAAATGCCATAGTCAGTGCTAGACATTTCTTTTTTTCTACTTAATATATATTCTCCATTACATTTTGTAGCCCCTGTTTACTACCATATATATACACATGTGAAGCTTGAGAGAGGGAGAAAATAGTACATCAGAATTTACAAGATTCACCAATCACAAATACAACATTCTATTATAAAGGAATATTCTAGATTGACATTTACTCTTGTGCGTGATGCACATCTGCTGCAAGGGCATCTTTTTCTGTTGAGCCATCATCTAAAAACTTTGGTAGAATGCCTGCCTTAATAATGAAGAATGTAAATATTGTCACAACAAGATAGAAGCGATTTAAGAATATAATAGATAATATTTTCTTATCTTGAACATTAGAGTTATCCTTACAAAAATAATGATTCATTCGATAAAAGCAAAGCTGCAAACTAATAAACTCACTTAACGGTTAAGAAAACTAATATTTTTTTGTTCATTTTGTCATAATACAAATGCCATATATAATTTCATGAGTACTCCTTGTAGTTGAGCGATGTATGGTAAATTATTATAGGACAAATAAGGTCCTTTGGAAGTTATTTTTTTTATTTTATTATTTTTATGAATTTCTTGTTCCACTTTGAGTTGGGCTTGTTTTAAACCTCTCTAATTACACTCTATTTTACAATAAATCTTTGCAACCATGTCACTTCATTAGAATGAATTTTAATTTTATAAAATTACCATCAATTTCATATTGAGCTACAAAATGATAATAATAAAATAAATGTAAGTTGATCGTTTTCTTCCATTAATTTCTTTTTAATTGGAGATTCTAAAAAAAAAATTAAAGAAATAGGAAGTTTAGTCCAGAAATTTCCAATGCTGGAATGAGTGAAGATAAAATAAAATAAAAATGATATTATTTGATCATTTGGAGGGGGATCGGCTTGAGGACAATCCTACAAAGAGAATGAGGATATATATGAGTAATTTTAGGGACAAATGTGCAAACTTAAGTAAGTTTTTTTGTGAAAAAATGCGTTCCACCATAAAAAAGTGAAATTTCCACACTTTTGATGGTGGGTCTATTATTTTTTTTATAAATCTGTGCAAAATTTATGCCTTTTGAACTTGTATATATATATATATATATATATATATATATATATATATATATATAGTTAAGAATGTGTTTCGCACCTTGCCTAGACCTGCATTCCACCTAAGACAAGGAAGCTTGGTGGCTTAGAGTGCTAGAAAAAACGTATGATGCCTAAGTTAGTTTTTAGTTTAGAGAGTGAAAGTTTAATAAAAACATAAACCCGAATTTAGAGATGTCAAATCGTATTAATGAGTCATATTCGTGTTATGTCAAGGTATGTATATGGGTCAATCCGAACATAACCCGACCCGTTAAACTTATTGTATCAAAATTTCAAACTCCAATACGACATATTAACTTAATGGATTGACCCAACCCAACTTGACTCGTCCCGTTTCAACTCATTTATGTAAATGGGTTGACATACCCGAAATTAACCAGTTTAATGTGATTAAATTTAGCATAATTTTATATAAATATTAAAATCACAATATTTATTAAAAAAAAAAAACTAACTACAAGTCAAAAATTACAATCCAAATAATAAAAATATCGAAATTAAAATCCCAATAATTTACTTTTACGTATAAGGGTATAATTGTAATTTTAACTTTCTTAACAGGTCACAATAAGTTATAACAGGTCAGAATGGGTTGACCCATTACTAACCCATTAAGCAATTGTGCCTTAATGGATCAACCTGTTTTGACTCGAACCCATTAAGACTAAACCCAAACCAATTTAGGTTAACAGGTTGTATCACATATTGTCACCCATACCCGAATTGTACCTGTATCTAGGCTTTTATACTTCCCTTTTTTGGTGGGTCACTATTCTTTCTAAACCTAGGGTCTCTGCCCCTGCTCTGGACAACATGTCGTCGCTTTAATGTGACAACCTCTGTCAGAGACAAGATTTCTCATTGGGGTCTCCTATCAACAGTCTACGTTGGGGCATTTAATGCGGAGTAGTTTCCCACGAGCCATCTAGTTAGTAGAGTTCCCATGTGCACACTATTCCCTCTCCTTATGTTGGTCCAGGCCCTCCGCTTTTTTAATGGTCGTCTGGCTTGTGACATCTAGACTGTGGGCTTAGCTAAGAAGGGTTGGCCTAGTCAGACAAGGGATGAATATATCCATCTAATATCATTATACACACACACACATGAGAAATAAAATTCTCATAGAGTGTGTTAGTGTTGCACACTCATTTTTTAAAAAAGTAAGTAAATATGTGACTTATATAAAAAAAATATTTTTTTAATAGTGGAGCACATTCTTTTTAAAAAAGAGTGCGTGACACTTACATAACTTATGACTGTATCTAGAATTACTCATCTCGATGGTCTCTTTCTCGAGTGAAAAAGAACTCCAAGATCCTAATCTTGCGAATGGCTTGACCTCCCTCAGTTTTCCTTTATTTGTTGCCTTCTAGTGTACGTCCTACGACTCCCACGCACTACTCCATTTGACTACTCAATTGCAAACCCTATTATCCTTAGAATAAGTGCCACCAAAGTCCAAACAATTGGCTTATGAATCTTTGCGAATTCTCAATCACACCTGCAAAATCAGCATAATCAACATTATCAAATCTTTCAAAATTAATCCATACCACCCCTCTCTTACAACCACAAGTGATTTTTTTTGTTTTCGTTTTCGTTGCTAAAAACTTAGATGGCCTCATGTTATCTACTATATCTGTATCTCTCTCCTCGACTAAGAATTAAGAGGAATGAGAATTAAGGTACGTTTGAATAATAAGATGAGAAATTTTCAAAAGTTCTCACAATTTCATTTCTCAAACATCACTCAAATATAAAATACTTTTCAATTTCAAATTTTTAATTTTTTCATATAATTATTACTTAATGATTACAATTTTTACAAACTTTAAAAAAAATTCAATATAATTTTTTCAAACTTCAAAACAAAAATTATATTAAAAAATTATATTTAAACAATTTTTTAACTTTATAATATTTTTATTTAATTTTTTCTCTCCTATTTTTTAAAAACTCAAAAAAAAATATTAACTCAAATTATTTTACAGTTATTCATAAAATTTTGAGATATTCCAAACATCAAAACGAGTCATTGATTCCTTAACTAGTATAGACAGGAAAATGAAGCATCTTTGAACCAACCACGACTCTCAACCGTGGCACACCTACAATCCTCTGTTCCTTAGCTTGTTAATCAAGATTATGACGGGGAAAACAATGTATTGGTGCTAGAGTTTTTGTTCTTTTTGCAGTAGATCATGTTCTTATGGACACAAGGCTTGCTTAGGAAAAAGAAAGAAAGAAGAAGCAGCGCCAGCAGCAATTTAGGGTCCCATCTCAACCACACTGATTGAAGGGGGTATGCTTAAGTAGGTTTGAGCTACTAACCCTACCAAACCTAGGAGACCAAGTTGCTTTGTGCTATGGAGACTAGCCCTTCCAGCTTTTAACCAATGGAAGACAGCAACATGGCCACTGTGGTTTGTATAAAGTTTTTTTTTCATCATTCACGGAATCACGCATGTAGTGGTCCAACGTGGATTTGATAATTAAATTTCATTCTTATTAATCTGAGTTTTTTATAATATTAAATTAATTCTAATCATGCAGATGTATAATTGTAAAATCATTACTTATCTTAAAAATTTAAGTTGATAAAAAAATATAGATTTTATTATTTATTTTATATCTTAACACTTCTCTTCACGTGTGGGCCCGACTCTCTCTCAATGAATAGTCCAACACGTAGAATATTATTTAATTAGATGTGATAAACTGTAGAATCAAAATTCGAACTCAAAATCTCTGTTTTAATATTATGTGAAATCATACTTATCCCTAAAGTTTAAACTGATAAGAAGAGGTAGATTTTATTATTTATTTTATATTTTAACAATTATATCCATAATAAAATGCATTAATGAAATTAATTATGTAATGAAATTAATCTTTTTTCATAATTTGAAGTTTTGCAAGTAATTGATACATATAAGCTAATTAATTATTAAAAATGCATGATTTTGCACATACATTACGTACTTACCAATCTCGTTCAGAAAAAGGGTCCAGGTCAAGTGACATTGTTTTGGCTTGGGCGCTATAAGATTCCCAGGTTGTACTTGACAATTGGGATTAATGCACAGACCCAAACGTGCGTGGATAGAAAACTGGAGCATGCCTTTGCTTGTCCCCTGTTCTGTCCCTCTCAAGCCGCAGATGGTGGTGAAGGAATCAAGTTCTTTGCACTCACGTCCGATGAATAAGCTACGAGAACCATTGGTGCATGTTTGGTCTCCCTTGTGTCAAACCCGAGTCAGTCATATCTTTGTAAAAATTTAATAAAAATATTAAAGATATTTTTTCATGGTGGAGGATTTTGGAGACTGTATATACACAATATCTATCTTACTGAGCTAAACTCTGGACTAGTGTATGCAACTCAATCATATTGATCATGGACATCATCTATCAAATAAGAACTGTTACAGTCGCAAAAAAATTCTATAAAAAAAAATTTACAAATTGACATAATTTCATATAATACGTTAAATTTACGTTATTATAAAAATAATTTTACAATCTAACGTACCACATTAAGTCACATTAGTTAATTTATTTTTATGAAATTTTTTGTGACTAAAACATTTTTACTATCAAATATACGAGCAAAATGGCTTATAATTTATTGCTTTTGCCTAAAGGAACAGTCCTAATGTCAATAAATATATACGAGCCAAAATGGTGCAAATGTTATATGGTAGCTAGTAAGTATAAATCGGTATCCAATTAGTACAAGACATGTATCATTTTGATTACAATTGTAAGAAAGATTATATCGATAATCACTTATTAAAATGAGTAATGTACAAGTTTTAAATAAATAAATCTCATATAAATTTTTTACAAAAAAAATAGGTCCTACTAATAAATAGTTTTTTTATACTTTTTTTTAAGTAGAGTATGCTTTTTTACAAGGACTTATATGAAGCTTATTTATTTAAGATTTGTATAAATTATTTCTTTTTATCTGAAATACAAAATCTATTATACTCCCATGATTTTAAATTTTAAAATAAAAATAATATTAAAAATAATTTTTTATAATATATATGTTTTTTAATTTCATCTGTATGACAAGCCTCAATCTAAAATAATTTTAAGATGGAAAAATGGTTCCAATCACACTGAAACATAACCCAACTTGTCTTCTCTTGCCAGTTTTTAAGCATGTGTTAAAAATGTCAATCACAAATGTGGAAGCAAATCCCGTAAGTGGGACCCACTTTCCGACAGCGATGATGGTTTTTACAGCTCTCCGACCGTAATTTTCTGACACATGGAGGGGTAAGAAAGTTAAAGTGATGCTAAACAAGGTGAGGTGGCATCTTTGTATTATTACGTATCGTAATTTAGCTTCTAATTACCAAATAATTGAACGAAATTGCAGTTTTAGCCCTCAACAGCCCCAGACGCTCTCTCTCTTTTTAATTTTTATTATTTCTTAAATGATTTTTACTTATTTGATTTTTTTTTTTTTCCTTTTGTTTGCTCTTTCTTTACCTTCTCCTGCACCACATCAGTTTCTACGATTTGTTGATCTGCTTGTCGGAGTTGTTGGTCTCGATCTTACCCTATAATGGCCACTGAAAATCCAAGAGAGAGAGGGTGAACTAGTGAGAGAGGACAAGAGTGATCTGGTTGAATTTCTCGGTTGGGTTTCGGTCTGAGAAAACATGAAGAGTGAAAGTTGAAGAATTCGAGTTCGTTTTCCTGTGTTATGTGCGCTATTCTTTGTTGGGGGTTTTGGGTGTGGCTTTGATTTGGTTGGATTTGATATGGGTGGGTGTTTTCCTTGTTTTGGATCATCCAACGAGGAAGGAAGTGGTGTGAAGGAGGTGGCCAAGAAGGATTCAGTTAAAGAAGGCTCAGCTGCTCACTCTCACCATGTGAACATAGTTAACTCAGGTGGGATTTTTTTTTTCCTTTGAATTTTTTTTCCAGGGTAAGTTTTCTGGTTTTTTTTGTCAGTTTGATTACCATGTACGCTTTGATTGTGTTGGAGTTCTTGTTCTTAGTAGCGTTGTTCGAACGTTTTGATGATGGGTTGTTGTTGGAATTTGTTGCCACTTTGATCTGATGCATCTGTGGTTGTCAAGTCTGATTCGGCTCGCTTGCTAAATCTGGTTCTGTTATGGTTTCACTGTTCCAGTTAAATTATAAATTATCGGTCAGTGGATTTGCTTCTTGGACTTCTTGTTTAAATGTTAATTTATTTAGCAGTACAAGAACATTTTTGGAGACCCGGTATCAGGTCTGAAAGTTCCAATCAGTTCGCTTGCTTTTAGTAAATGTTTCTGCTGATTTATAATCGTCAAACTTAAGACAGATAGTGGTGCCAGCAAGTGCATTGTAAATTAAAATATTAATTGTCCTACAGAAATTGGAAAGGTGAAAAACTGTGACTGAAATGCCACATGACTCTGTAAAGAATGTACGGTGAAATATTACATATCCATAAAGGATATATGATGCAATATTAAATCGAATTTTAAGCTTCAATTTGAAAATTTATTGAAAAATTTACAGTTACATCCATGTTTGACACCGTACAAGCATGACATACTCAGCCTAATTAGAATATGCAACAATAGCCATTTGGCATTCTTGGGTGATCTTAAATGATCGGGCATCTTTAAAAGCAAACTGAAATGTAGATGCATATAGGCACCTCCAACGATTGTTCTCATGGATTCAGGCCCTTAGGTTACAGAGTTGTGATTTCTAATTTCCTTATCTTATTTAAGTTTTTTTTTTTCCTCTATTCTTCCTACCCACTATATGGCTTCTAATTCACTTTTTTTCTCTAGAAAAATCAAAATCTCGAAGTGGTTCAGATCCTAAGAAGGAATCAGCTGTTCCAAAAAATGGGCCAACAGCAAATATTGCTGCACAAACATTTACATTTCGAGAGCTTGCTGCTGCAACAAAAAACTTTAGGCAAGAATGTTTGCTGGGTGAAGGTGGGTTCGGTCGTGTTTATAAAGGTCGGTTGGAGAGCACAGGACAGGTAATTTGTGATCAGTTTAGATAGATGCCATAATATCATTTCTATGAATGTGCTCAGTGTATGTCCTAAACTAGTGCATTCCATGACTTAGATTCCGGATCTAGAAACCTCTACATTGTTCTAGAGAAATCACTCGTTCACGCCTCCAGTAAATTAAATTCATTCCTTTAATTGCTAATTTGACTCAATCTCGTCTCATATGGTCTTTGGTGATCTCTTGTTTGATATAAGCTTTGTTTTTGCAGGTAGTTGCTGTGAAACAGCTTGACAGGAATGGCCTTCAAGGAAATCGAGAATTTTTAGTGGAGGTTCTCATGCTTAGCCTCTTACACCATGCAAACCTTGTCAATTTGATTGGTTATTGTGCAGATGGAGACCAACGTCTCCTTGTCTATGAGTTTATGCCATTGGGCTCCTTGGAGGATCATTTGCATGGTTAGATTGCATCCTTTTACTACTTTTGGTACCTTTTGCTCCTTAATAATTATCATTTTATATACTTACTTGTTTCTAGGTTGTACCAGGTTGTATCATGTAATTTTTCCCACCAATGCTATACTCTTGCTGTTATCTCTTGATATGCTATTAAAACTTTGGTAGAGTAAAACATTTTAATCAAGGATCTGGTTGAGGCTTAGTATGTACAATATTTTGAGTGAAAACTTGGCATTGTTGTTAATTTGAAGGATTTTCTTGGTATAGGTAGATGTCATGCTTGTGTTTTGCATGTATGCATGGTTGGCTTGAAGGGGATAGATAGCTAAAAAGAGGTCCTCAAAGACACAAGCAGCCGAGTGCTTAATGCAAACCTTGGAAAGCTGTAGAGGATCTTACAGAAACAGGGGCATCTCAGAAAGCCAGAGTTGTAGTCCTTACTCCTTAGGGACCCCAATCAGCTCTTGGCTCGCTATGGTGCCTACACACTACCCACTGCCTTTTCTTATATAAATAAGGGATTGATAGCTTTTCGTATAAATTATTCCTTGTGAGGCAAGTCTTGCTCTACACTATCAATTATTAGACATTAATTGTGGTTTTAATAATTGGTATTAGTAAATTTTTACTTATAAAAGAAACAAATCGTGGTATTAATTGAAGGTTGGAAGTAATCTAGTAATTAAGTGAATTGGCAGTGTTTTAGTGGCTTGTTGGCCACTTATGCTTCAATAATAGATAGGGACGTTTATGGTTTGGTTTCATTGATTTTTTTGCTCGGCTATTATTAATAACTTCCTATTTTTTCAATGGGTGCTTTTTCTCCATTGAGGGGTGGCTAGAAACTGCTGACAAGGTGCGATGGCGAGGGTTTGACTCTGACGAACTTGTCTACTCACCCCTTTGTTGATTTCAAGGAGGATGGGGAGGGCTCAAATAACCTCATGCATTCGGTGGAGGATGAAATGTTCATTCTTGAGGTCTGTGTGCAGATTAGGTTGGAAGAGATTTCGCTGGGAGAGGACATACAGATTGTATAGATGGACAATAGGATGGGCAATCCTACTCCACTGAATTTCTTTTTTCCAACTCAAGCCTCAGATTGGGTTTTTCATAAGGTGGAAGAGATCCAAAAAGTGGTGGGGATTGAGTGTGAAGGTTACAAAGAGCAGTTCATGGCTTTGCTTACAGCTATTGAAGTGGGGCACCAACAAAAAAGGAAAGGAGAATCAAAGAAACTGTGGGAGCTTAAAAGATTGACATGGTCAATGAACTCGGAGGGTAGTTCCAGCAGGGGAAGGTCGAAAGGGAAGGGGCTGGCCTTTCCCCAATGAAACCTAAAATTGTGTCGTGGAATATTCGTAGGCTCAACGAGGTTAACAAGTGTCTTCGGATTAGGCACTTGCTTCGTGAGTGGAAGGCAGAAATCGTGTGTTTACAGGAGACGAAGTTGAAGATGATTAATAGGAAAATAATGCCCAGTTTGTGGAGTGGTTCTCATGTGGATTGGGTGTTTGTGGCCTCTAACGGGGCGTCAGGATAGGTTGTGGTGATGTGGGATAGGAGGGTGGTGGAGAAAATGGAGGAATTTATTGGGTGGTATACGGTAGCATGCTCGTTCAAAACTGTCGGATAACTTTTTGTGGGCTTTTGCAGGTGTTTATGGGCCTAACTTAGACTCTGACAGAAGATTATTGTGGGAAGAATTAGCAGGGGTGCATAGTTGGTGGGACCACCCTTGGTGTATTGTGGGAGATTTCAATGTTGTTAGATTCCTGAGCGAAAGTTTCAAAAGTAGAAGAGTGAGGCCTGCGATGGTGGAGTTCTCGGAGTACATTTTTGACTTGAACCTAGTGGATTTGCCACTTGCAAGGGGTCCTACCACATGGTCGAATAACCAGACTTGGTCCAGGTTGAACCGGTTCCTAATTTCATCAGGGTGGGAAAGCCATTTCCAGGATGTGTGGCAAAAGCGTTTGGCTAGCTTATCTTTGGATCATTGGCTTATCTTGCTTGATTGTGGACGTCTACGGAGTGGCTGACGATATTTCAAATTTGAGAACATGTGATTGAAAATGGAAGGGTTTGTGGATAGGGTCAAGCAGTGGTGGTCTTCCTACCAGTTCCAAGGTACCCCTAGTTTCATTTTAGCAAATAAATTGAAAGCTTTAAAAAGTGATTTGAAGTTGTAGAATAGGCAGTCTTCCAGAAATATAGGGGAAAAAAAGAAAATCAAGATGATGGAAATTCAGGCTGCAAGAGAGGCTGCAAGAGAGGCGGCCTTTTACATAGGAAGAACAAGTGTATAAGACATCACTGGTTGTAGATCTTAAGAGGATGATTTTACCAGAAGAAGTGTCTTGGCATCAAAAATCAAGAGCTCTGTGGTTAAAGAAAGGTGACTGAAGTACGAAGTTCTTCTATAGAATTGCAATTTCTCATAGGAGAAATAACAACATAGAGGTGCTGAAAATTGATGGGGTAGAATGTAGAGAAGAACAGGTATTCATCAATCATGTAGTTGATTTCTTTGAGAAGCTTCTAATTGAGCAGGTGGGATGGCGGCCTACACTTGATGGACTTGTCTTTGATAGTATTGGGCCGAGTGATGTGGTTCGGATGGAGAGGGCTTTTGAGGAGGTTGAGGTATAAGATGTAGTGCAAAAAATGGTCAAAGACAAGGCACCTGGTCCTGATGGGTTCTCTATGGTATTCTTCCAAGAATGTTGGGATGTGGTTAAGGAAGACCTAATGAAGGTGTTTCAAGAGCTGTTCTCTACTGGGAAATTTGAGAAAGTCTCAACACCACTTTTCTTGCATTAATACCCAAAAAGGTGGGGGCTATGGAGATTATGGAATTTCTTGCAAATCATCTCAGCGAGGTAATAGGGAAGATTATCACTAAACCTCAAAATGTCTTTGTAAAAGGTAGGCAAATTCTTGATGCGGTCCTTATCGCTAATGAATGTCTCGATAGTAGACTGAAGGCTAGCACCACAAGGATCATGTGCAAATTAGATATGAAGAAGGCGTATAATCACGTTAACTGGGAATTCCTTCTCTATTTACATGGGAGATGTGGTTTTGGGGAAAGGTGGAGGACATGGATCCGTTGGTGTATATCTACAGTGAGATTTTCCTTGTTGATAAATGCAGTCCAGAGGGCTTCTTTCAGAGTTCACGTGGTTTGAGACAAGGAGATCCGTTATCACCTTTACTATTTGTTATTGTTATGGAGGCGCTAAGCAGGATGATCTCGGCTTTGGTGGATAGTGGTTTCGTAGATGGTTTCCGGATTGGAACCCCAGATGGGGGTATTATTAATATTTCCCATTTTATTTTGTGTGAAGCCGATCAAAATCAGGTGCAAGCATTGAAGGCCTTGCTATTATGTCTTGAAGCAGTTTCTGGTTTGAAAGTGAACTTGGACAAATCAGAGATGGTGCCATTTGGAGGTGTTCCTAACATGCACCAACTGGCTAGAACACTAGGTTGTAAGATTACTGCATTTCCTATGACTTATCTAGGACTTCCGTTGGGGATTGCATCGAGGGCATCCTCTGTTTGGGATATTGTGATCGAAAGAATAGAGAGGAGATTAGTAGGGGGTGGAAGAGAACGTACTTGTCGAAAGGACATAGGATTACTTTGATCATAACCTACCAACCTATTTCTTATCTCTATTCCCTATATCGGCAAGAGTGGTGGCCCGTATTGAGAAGCTACAACGAGATTTCTTATGGGGAGGAATGGGGGAGGAGTTTAAGTTCCATCTAGTTAAGTGGGAGAAGTTATGTCGTCCTATCTCTAATGGTGGCTTGGGTATAAGAAATTTGAGGTTGTTTAATCGGGCGTTACTTGGTTGTGAAGATATAACAAGGTACCAGAGGCCCTATGAAAAATGGTGATTGAAAACAAATATGGTGGTTTATGGGGGGATGGTGTACTAGAGAAGTTAGAGGGGCTTATGGAGTGGGCCTGCGGAAACACATAAGAAAAGGGTGGGGGGTCTTCAATCGACACTCTAGACTTCAGGTGGGTGTAGGAAGTAGGATCAGATTTTGGAGAGATGTTTGGTGTGGTAATAGTGCCCTACAAGATTGCAAGTGCCAAAGATGTCACAATGGCAGAAGTTATGGGGATCTCGGGAGGGCGGATTTACTAGAATATTAACTTTAGTAAGGCGGCATAGGATTGGGAAATGAGCAGTTTTGTAGATTTTTATAGCCTAATATACTCCATACGACTGAATATGCAGCATGAAGATGGTATGTGGTGGATACCTACAAGGAAATGCATCTTTTCTGTTCGCTCCTTTTATAAGGCTCTCACACAAGAGTCCGATACTCAGTTTCCTTGGAGAAGGCTCTGGAGGCACAAGGCACCCCCTAAAGCTTCATTTTTTGTGTGGACAGCTTCACTAGGTAAGATTCTCACCACCGACAACCTGAGGAAAAGGAGGATAATCATAGTAGATTGGGGTTGCATGTGTAAAAGAGGGGGTGAGTCGATGGATCATCTTCTTTTACATTGTGAGATAGCAAGGGAACTCTGGAATGAGGTGTTTCGTAGACTGGATCTAGCGTGGGTTATGCCGGAGACCGTGGTGGCAGCAATGGCGTGTTGGACAACTATCCGAGGCATGCAGCAGATCAAAGTGGCTTGGAAGATGGTCCCTATATGCATCATATGGTGCTTGTGGCAGGAGCGAAACGAGCAGACGTTCGAGAACAAAGAGATTGGTGGAGAAGCTAAAAGTTTTATTTTTAGAACTCTTTGCACTGGGGCTATTGCTGCGGACTTTAATGGCATGGACTTAGATGATTTCCTTGCTTCTAATGCACCTACTTAGTTAGGGCATAAGAGTTTTGTAACTAGCATTTTGCCCATTCTTTTATTAATAAAATTTGTTTATTTTTCCAAAAAAAAAATGAGATGGTCATTTTTCAACCTAGACGTTGAATCACCTAATGGTTCATTTTTAAAATTATTGTGTTTAGGTACATTAAGGCCTCGTTTGTTTTCGTAGATGAGATGAGATGACTTGAGATAAAAGTTGAAAATTGAATAAAGTATTATTAGAACATAATTTTTTAATATTATTATTGTTTTGGGATTTGAAAAAGTTAAATTGTTTATTTTATTTTATGGAAAAATT
The DNA here is from genome assembly GCA_029856935.1 of Cyclocarya paliurus. Taxonomy (NCBI): domain Eukaryota; kingdom Viridiplantae; phylum Streptophyta; class Magnoliopsida; order Fagales; family Juglandaceae; genus Cyclocarya; species Cyclocarya paliurus. The sequence goes on along the minus strand of CM056954.1, from coordinate 14,963,666 downwards.
TGGGAAAGTTGTAATTAGATGAGATGATATGAGATGAGATGTGTTGTGAAAACAAATGAGGCCTAAACAATTTAGAATGTTTCTCTTTGATTTGACTTATTATTATTTTTTATATATTATTTCTAGCAAAATATCCATTGTTAACAGGTTCATGAGTCAATTTAGTTTGGGTTGTACAGTGACCGATAATTCTATCATTTTCCTCCCCTTCTACATGTCTTTTATGGTGTAGTTTGATTCTATTGAATCTTAGAAGCAATAATAATTGCAAAACTCAGTATTGCGTATGGCTATGGTTCTTGTTCTTTTTTTTTCTTTTTTTATGTCGGGGAACCTCTCCAAGGCAGGCCCTTCGGAACCCTGCAGAGCCGGTCTCATGCACCGCACTCTCGGATGTTTCCCTACACGGAATTGGTTAAATCGCTGATTTTTCATCAGGGGGTGTGGCCCTAAAGGATTGTTTGCACCTATGAGGTGTTGAACCTTGGACCTTAAAAGGAGTGATACCCCAAGACCAAAGCTTTCACCACTTGGGCCAATGGGGTTAACTATGGCTCTTGTTCTTAATGTATACAATCGTTTCTCGATCATTAATGATGTTTTTTTCTCCTTTGTTTATCATCCTAACTCTACATGAGAAAAGGTAAGGTACTGCAGATGATTTTTCTGGGATAATTAGTGGCTTGTGATATTACAACCGTCCTTTTTTTTTTTTGGATGTTTTATGCTGCATGTATTTTTATTAGAAACTATAGATTGATTGCAGATGCCAACAAAGAAGGGGCATCTCAGCAACACCAGGAAGGGGCTTTTCAGAGATGGGAGATGGCTACCTCCACTTTTGTTGACTATCAAGCCCAAATGGCCTCCAATGGATCCAAAACATAAATCAATAAATACATACAAGTATGAGCATTATGCTTGTCTTCTTGATTTTGGAGAGAACATTAGAAGTTTCCATGATACTCAGAAATGGAAGAAAGTGTATTAAGTCCCACATTAGGTGGGTGGATTGTGGAGGTGTGTGTGTGTGCGCGCTTAGTCCCACATTGGCTGTAGATGGAACTGAAGTTTCTGAGTGAATTCAAAGGGCTCCAATTGTAACTTTGACTAATCTTTCAGGGGTGAAGTGCAAGATATGGCTAGCACTTTCTTTGTGTTTGTGTCATATGGTCTTGTAGCTAATTTAATGTAGTGTTAGGGAACTTGTAGTATGACGTGGACCTCGAGGAACCGTGTATACTCTGTGGAATTTAACTTTATAAGTCATTTCAGGGAAATCTAATTATAATTTTGAGTTTTGACTAGTCCTTTTAGGTGTAGTGCATTGTTGCTTGCTTTTCTCTTGAATGGTGACAATGTCAAAAATTATCTTTGGCAGAATAAGAAAAGTGGATAGTGCTTTTTTTTTCTTTTTTTGATAAGTATAAGAAAAGTGGCTGGTGCTTTGAATGCTGAAGTTGTTTCTCTGAAGACATTTTAAGGGCATGAAGAGAAGGTCAACTATGGATATGATGGAGCTATTGAGACATTGGAATTCAATATTTGATTGAAACTAGTTGTAGTTGGATTTGCCATGCAGTTATAGACCTAAAAATGGCCCTGATAGTGGATTTCATTTAGTAATGGCTTTGGGCTGGTATAGTTCAGTACTTGTTGAAAGACTGTTTGCTGAAATGTTGAATTCTTTCTTTTTATTGGTAATCAAGAAATTTTATTCATAAGAATAGGCAAAGCTCAAGTACACAGAGAGTATACATGAGAATTACCTAACTAGAGTTTACAACTGATAATAGAAAGTCGTGGACGTTTAGTCCGTTACAAACAATGGCCCCCACCCATGAAAAACAGTGTTTTCAAGAAAAAAACTTTCAGCTCCCTCCAAATGCACCAACACATACATAGAGAGACCGTTTTCCAGATTGCTGCAACTTGTGAGTTACCTCGGAGACCTCTCCAGCTTGCTAGAGAATCCACCAGTCTAAGGGGCATGACCCATGATAATCCAAGTCCTGTAAAAAAATCATCCCACATGATCCTGGCCACCTCGCAATGTAGGAACAGATTCGCCATCTTTCTTACACATGCAACACTAGTCTAACACCATTACCCGACGTTTCCTTAGGTTATCTGTGTTGAGAACTTTGCCCAATCTTGCTGTCCAAACAAAAAAGCTACTTTTGAAGGAGCTTTCGTCTGCCAAATACTCTCCCATGGGAATGTGGGCTGCCTGGGCTCGTTAAAAATTTGTGAAAAGATCTGACCATGAAATCTGAATTTACCTTTTGTGATGACGGGAGGCAACCCAGAAATGGCTGACACGCCCTTTCGTGCCTCGCCGTTGGACAATGGCCCTCCCGGCGTCAAGGAACCCAACTGCGTAGCCTCCTCAGATCGCGAAATCCTTCCCAACACAAGGTCTCCAATGCTAGGTTTATTTGGAATAATCCCAAAGGTTGCCGGCGACAATTTCTGTGGCACCCGTTGCCGTTGGTGGGCTGTCATCTCCACGGGCCCAGTTGCGGACATGGAGCCCTTCTCAAAAGAAGGCCCAGTTCTTTTGAGACACCAATGTATTTTGGGTTGGGCTTGGCGTGTTCTGCCCAAGCCCACACTCACCTTTGTTTTACCTTTATCCAGTTTCCTTTTCAGCCTTAATCCAAACCCAGCATTTGTAGTACCTTGGGCCAGGCCCAAGCCTAGCCTAGGGATTAAATCCCAGTCCACACTACCTATTAGTGCTTCAATAGCCTTCTTCAAACAACAAAGCTCCTCCTCCACGCCAACGAGCTCCTGCTTCAGCCCAGACAGACAGTACCTTCTGCCCCTCACTTTCCCCTATACAGGCATCGGACAGACCACCTCCAACTATATCAGGTACAGAGTTTCAACCAACCCTCCCTGCCAAAGAACACTCCCGTGCTACCCATTTCTTTTTGTCTTTTTCTCCATTTTGTGACACCAAAGCTTGGCCCGTACCACCATGCACCACCACCCTACTACCTACTCTACCACCCATCGCAGCCTCAGCATACGTCCCAGCCTGCCTACCCACCTCTTTCCCCTTCCCATCACCCTGGACCACCATTGGAACCTTGGAGAGGCATGATAGAGCTTGCTTCATCTCCATGGACAAACTTTTCCACCCCCTTCCTTCCGTCCCCTCCGGGACCACAAGCAGGCCTTGACGCCCATTACCACCCTACTCAATGACTTCCAAGTACCATCCAAAGGCATTGGAATGCCGATGAACAACTATTGCCACAAATCCAGCACGATAAGTCTTGAAAAAATCCTTTCTTCCCTCCAACCGGGAGCATTCTTCCATCGTGTTTGCCAGCCAACGATCGCTAGAATGGCTGAGTACCATCTCCTTTGTGACCTTCCTGCTTCTTTCAGTGATACGGAAGTGGCTTCCCCCCTCTAACAATAGTATAAAACCCTTGGTTTCTATTGATAAATGTTTTAAGAAGCCCATCCTAGACCAGAAAGATTACAGACCCAAGAAAAGCTATGATAGATGTAGCATTAGTGTTATTTCTGATGTAGTTGTAGCAACAGCAGTTGAATTTGGCATAGCATTAGGAGCGGTGATAGTATAATTAAGAACAGTAACTTAAATGTGGCTATGACAAGTGTACTGTTCCTAATTATACTGGGTCCAAGATTGTCAGTTGATATCCATAGTTGGAGGTGAAAAGCAGCTTAGCTTGGTTTTTCTTGTAACAGCAATCAACTAGTTGACATCTTAGAAAGATAAATGCTGGTAATGTCAAGTTCAAAGCAATGCCATACAGAAACTTTGGTTAGATATTTTGGGCCTGTATACACTATTATATGAGATTGTTGTATAAGTAGAGCTTGTAATGCATCTATTTTTCTTACTTAGATTATAAAGACAATCTGAATTTTATGGAAAAATTGTTGTCACTTAGATTATAAAGCTGGTGGGCCCTCGACTTGTGGAAAAATTGCTTGGTATGAGCCTATCGGTTCAAGCTTGTGGTTTTTATGGAACATATCCTTATGCATGGCAAATATCATCTTCTTTACAACAATTACATGGATTCAGCTGCATGTTTTCCTTAAGAATTTATGTTCTACTTATCAGGAAAAAAAGAATGTTTATTCCTGTTTTAAAAAACTGCTTGAATTTAGCTTCTCGTACTTGTCATCTTAAGTCACATCAAGTGATGGTGTTATACCCTGTTTGGACTTATTGTTGCAGAGTAAGCTGAACAAAACTTGTGCCTCTGTTGCATATTTCTTTCTTTCCCTGCAAGAGAAACTGGTCTCCTAGTTCCCGATTTTGGGAATATGAAGTATTTATCCATCCTTTATTGTCAGTAAACTAACTTTCTTATTCCTCCTAGCAATGTTAGTATCTTCCTGCTGGCTTTGGTACAAGGCATCTGATCTGGGAAATGGTATTTGGAACTTATTTTCCCAATATTTGTGTGTTGAGCGCCTGGATTTTGGTACTTCAATTTAAAGCCAGATATTTGATTTCAATATGAAGTTAAGTGACTAACAAGTTTACCAAACACGCACATTCATTTAATTAACAGAGACTGTTAATTTAGTCACCATGGCATCAAGAAGACAGGGAGTCTTTGGCTTGTAATCTTAGACGGTGGGTAATACTGTAATAGTCCAGAAATCATTACGGGAAAAATGCCGATGATTAAATGAATGAGTGAAAGGGAAAGGTAGAAATAAAATTGAAAGCAACCCCAAGCAGTTGGCCCAAGTGGTTAAGGCCTTGGTCTTGGGGTATCACTCCCTTTCAACACCTCATGGGTGCAAACAATCCTTTGGAGCCACACCCCTTGGTGAAAAGCCAGCTATTTAACCAGTTCCATGTAGGGAAACTTCTGAAGGTGCGGTGCACGGGACCAGGGTTTACTCTGCAGGGGTGGATCCGAAAGGTCCTGTCTTGGAGAGGTTCCCCGACATAAAAAAAAAAAAAAAAAAGTAAAATTGAAAGCATTTGTACTTACAAAAAAATGAAAGCATTTGTAAAGAGCTTTACTCTGGTGCTTATTTGGTAGAAGATGAGAAAAATTGCTTGATATGGTTCTATCGTATAAGATTTCGGGGGTTCACAGTAATAAAAGAAAGGATTTCCATTGAAGGTTTCAAAAAGAAAAAAGATAGGCTGAAAAGAGCAATAGAAAAGAAATGGTTGCCTAGGTTTTAACTATAATTGCTATAAGATCAAGCCTTTTGTCAGTTTGAGCTTTTTGACAAAAGGTACCCTTTGTTGTTCTGAGTAATGCTTGCTCAATAAAACAGAAAAAAGGGGTAAAATAGTTGATTTATTATTTTGTTATGCTTTGAGTCTATTGTTGTTTGACTCCAGGAATGAGCTATCTGGTGAGGGGTCTGGATTTAAGTTTTTCCAAACAAAAAAAAAAAAAGGAAAAAAAAAGCTGGACACACCCTCTTAACTAAAAAGAATCTAATGACATATACAATTATTCTGGAGCATAGGAGATACTTTTGAATGCAAATAACATGTTATTCACATATTTACAAATGCGAAGACATATTATCACTTCATTGATGAATGGGGTCACACTTATCTCGTTATATTGCAGGATCTGCTATTGGGGAAGTATATTTCCCGAGTGAGCAAATGAAACAATTGAAAGGCATGCCTTTGCTTCAAACGTTAAACATTAACTTAACAACTCCACCATGTCTCTGATTCACTGCAACTGTTTCAAGGTGTACTACCCGCGCGTGGGGGGGAGGGGGGGGGGCGTTCTGATTGTATGTAGACTGCTTTGTCCCTCTTGTTATCAAATATTTTAGAGTGAATCATCAGTGTAACTTATATAACCATGGTCGAATGATATTACATTTTTTGTCCATTAAGCTCTATTAGTTTCTTTAATAGTTGGCTTTACTTAATTATTACTTGGAAAGATGCTTCAAGTTGCCAAATTAGATTTCCACTGGAGCTGTGTTCAGCTTCTAAATTTCTCCTCCTCTTTCCTTCAATACTTGAATACCTGGCTCAAATTCAAATTACATATCTGAACTTTCTGCAAACGACCTTACTTTTACTATTTTGCTATTTATTTTCAGATCTTCTTCCAGACAAGAAGCCCCTGGACTGGAATACAAGGATGAAGATTGCAGCGGGTGCAGCCAAGGGGTTGGAATATCTGCATGATAGAGCAAATCCTCCTGTGATATACAGAGATTTAAAATCATCCAATATCCTTCTTGATGAGGGTTATCACCCTAAGCTGTCAGATTTTGGGCTTGCCAAACTTGGTCCTGTTGGTGATAAGACTCATGTGTCCACACGTGTCATGGGTACATATGGTTATTGTGCTCCGGAATATGCTATGACCGGTCAACTTACTCTTAAGTCTGATGTCTATAGTTTTGGGGTTGTGTTTCTTGAACTCATAACGGGTCGCAAAGCAATTGATAATAACCGTGCACCTGGGGAGCATAATCTTGTTGCATGGGTAAGTATTCTTCCTGTCAATTTGGAAGAGTTCTTTAGACAACATTGATGAGTAATGGCTTGGTTATTAGTCTTATTAGTAATCATTGGATTGACATTTAAGTTGTCTCTTTTTATTTCTGAAAAGCAGAGTAAATTTATGTGGTATGTGGTATTTGTAGGCACGACCACTTTTCAAGGATCGTAGGAAATTTCCCAAAATGGCCGATCCTCTACTCCAAGGCCGTTATCCAATGCGAGGACTTTACCAAGCTCTTGCAGTTGCAGCCATGTGTTTGCAGGAACAAGCTGCTACTAGACCTCTAATCGGTGATGTTGTGACTGCTCTCACATATTTAGCCTCCCAAACCTATGATCCAGATGCCGCTGCTGCTCAAAATAACAGAGTTGGTCCATCTACGCCTAGGAACAAGGATGAAAGAAGAAGCATGGCAGATGGACTGGATAGCCCAGGTGAGTCTGGACGTGGTGGGCGCCATGGTTCCCCTTCTGCTTATAAAAATTCACCCGATTACAGAAAGAGAGATTTAAGGGAAGCGAGTGCTGGTGCAGCACTAGCAAGGATTGACACCGGTGGTGGTTCTGGGAGAAAAGCAGGATTTGATGAGTCACAGAGCCGTGACTCTCAGAGAGACAGCCCAATAAGTACTGGGAGAGCCAGGGAAACACCAAGGAATCGTGATTTAGATAGAGAACGTGCTGTAGCGGAGGCAAAAGTATGGGGTGAGAATTGGAGAGAGAAGAAGCGGGCAAGTCGGATGGGTAGTTTCGATGGCACAAATGAGTGATGGACAAGAACTCCGTCGTTTTACACAATTCTTCTATGGAAGTAATTATATCCTTGTTATTGAGTAAGGGAACCAAATGCCTCAATTTATATGGTAATGGAAGGAATGATGGTAAAAGGGGATGGTGAATCATCAAGGGAGGGAAAATGTTGTGAACTGAGGCATTTACAGGTAAAGACCCTTGAGAGAATGTTGTTGTCTGCAACATGTCCATTTTATGTATGTAGGAATTTCACAGGTGTATGCTGCAGAGAGCAGTGAAGATGTCTAATTTTTGCACCCCCGCTCATATATATTGTTGTCTGGGGGAACTTAAAAGTGGGGTTTGGTGTGGGTGTCGTTAAGCGTTGTACTTTTCATACAGTTGCGTAAATGGATGTCTGAGCTATGTACTTAAAAAAGGTGTTTTCGGCTAATACAGAGACTCAGAGAGAGAGAGGTTTGGTCATATCCTTCCGTTCAGCACTCTCTGGTGAATGAAATTGAACGAGTGAAAATGTTTATGGAAATGAAATGGAACCATTGTTTAGGACAAAAAAAGAAGAAGGATATTTGCAAAAGATAGACCTGCTCTTGAAGTTGTTGAACTGCTTTCGATATTTAAATTTGTAAATAGAGAGAAAAAGTAAACCAGTTGCACCCAACTTCTGCATTAGGTGGGTCATGGAATTCACTCGGTCTCGAGCCATGATGTTTCACTAACGAAATAAAAGACTCAGAATTTTACTCAAATCCGAATCTTAACGTGGATTCCTATCCCAACTCTAGAGTTTAAAGAAAAAAATAGAGAAAATTAACTTTATAACGTTTATTAAACATTTAACACTCATTAGAATTATTCGTTTTTACAACTATAAATGGTGAGATTCACTTTGTGTTTTATTTTTTCCACGTAGACGAACCCAATTGGATCACCAATTGAACTTTGATTTCTAATTTTCCTTCGATTCTTCTTGGGATAGAACTTAGAAATCAAGGACGTAGGACCATTTAACTTGTTTGGATTGAGAGAACCTTTCAACTCAACCCAACTAGTTTCATCTATTACAACTTTCTCAAACTCTCACACAAAATACAATAAACAATTCAACGTTTTCAAATTTCAAAATAAAAATAATATTATAACAATAATTTATTCAATTTTTATCTCATCTCAACTTACTATTCAAGCCTCATGATATCTTCTTGGTTTATAAATAATAGGCAGTTCCTACATAATTGGTTTTGTTTATTTCTTTCCCATTCTAAAATTTTATAATTCGGATTAAAAAAAACTACAGAAAATCCAAATTCTTCAAACCCAAGTCATATCTGCATCCGGAGTTTAGTCAAATTTCCAACCAATCCGCCTCGAAGCAAATAACAAAAATCTCAATTCACTACTTTCCCTTTATGAATTTTAGAATTTGGATAAAAAAAAACTTTAGAAAAACTGAATTCTTCAAACGCAAGTGATGTCTTCATCCGGAGTTTGAGTCAAATTTCCAACGAATCCACCTCGAAGCAAATAACAAAAATGCTAAACTCACTACTTTAATATTAATAATCAATTTGTATAAAATATTCTAAGAAGGATTAACCAAATGGTCAAAACTTCATATTTTGTACTAAACGAACTCGATCCACAAACATTGGTTTCTGGGAAAATAAGGTAGACACTTGTTATAAATCAAGCTCACAAAACGCATCAAACAAGTCCATTTTCAGGTAGGACTATTACTGACGTAGCAGTAGTTTAGTACTCAAAAATAATTCAAATATTCAACCGTCGTCTTTGCAAATGCCTGCCTGACATCCCAACGGCCATAAAAATCACTAATTTCACAGCAGAGAGAGAGAGAGAGAGAGCATAATCAGGCCTTGCATACCTCTACGTTAAGGAGCAAGTTCAATATATTCATCAGGTGACAGTAGTTTATATGAGATTTTGAATATATAATAATGCCTCGTACATTCTCCATTTTTTTAGGCAAATTTGTTTTAGGGACATCAACCGTAATAATTGGGGATTGGAACCCCCCAACCATGGAGTCATGGGTGGTGACATTTGGCCTCGTACATTCTTCATTTATACAAAATTCCCAAATCAAATTTGTAACCCAAAACATTTTGAAAGAGGTGAACCCATCAGTGATGAGATGGATTCTGGTGAACCCTGATCCCAAAAATAAGGGGATATAACAAACTCAAGCATGAAAACTAGAGGCATTCGTTTGCCAGATTACTGCTACCCTAGAATTATAATAATAGGTGTTACCCCCACCCCCAAAAAAAAGGGGAAAAGGAAATCGCAACTTTAAATTTCGATATCATTTCCTCCGCTTTCCCTGCAAGAACATTATTTGCTTCAGTATGTAAACAGTAAGTATACCACATGAAAAGAAAGCAAAACTATTACATATTCAAATATAAAGGGGGGGCAGTAACGCACCGAGCTCACATAGTTGTCCATAGTCAATTGTTTCCGCTTCTTTTGGGAAATGGGGCTTTCCGTTTGCCTAGCAAGAGCGCGCTTTGATGGTGTCATGCTCTGAAATACATATTGTCATATCAGTATAAGATGTAGCAATTTGGAGGGACGAAGATTGGTTTGATCAGGAAATAAAACTGGAGGATCCAAATGAACAAATGCACGTGATGTGAGAAAGGTAGGTTGGTGAAGTTTAAGTGTGGTACACACCGCACAGACAAATAAAATGTATGTACGGTGGGGTTTACAGAAGTTTTGAAGTATCCAACCTTGGCAAGCTTCTTCTCTTTACGAGCTTGTCTCTCCCTCTCATCATACTCTTGGTTTTCCTTCTCCACTAACCGAATAAGGGTATCACACCTCCTTGCAAGTTCTTGAGTTGTGCGAGACTTTACAAACCAATCAAATCGAAACAAAGGTGAAGTGCGAAATGCTGCCTTCAGCTCATCCCAATTCCCATACCCAAGTTTATGAACCATGCATATCTGCAAAAGGCAAAAACCATATTACATATTTGAAGATCCCACACATACACAGTTCATCATTTATTTGGGGAGAGAAACACAGTAGCTGATTTTAAAAGAAAAAGCGCACCATGAAACGATCACATTCTTCATTGTACAACTTCCCTTTGTTCTGACCATACTGAATCTTGAGTTCCAGCCATGGATTCTTGTACCTGTCTAACTTCTTCCCAATAGCTTTCATGATTTCATCTTTGCGTGAAATTCTAGCCTCTCCTCTCTCGATATTCTTGATGATCCTATCATAATCTGGAGGACATATTCAGGTTCAATAACGGTATCTAACACTACAAAGTTTTTAATGTGGAAATCCCATGAAAGCTATAAATGAAAGCTTATAGTTTGCACTATATCAATGCAATCTTTATCAGGTTCAACTACAAATGACCAACTCCTGCAACTGAACAAACAAATGATGATGCAGTTTAGCTCAAACCAGACACTAATGCAGTTCATCGCTCTGATAACTGAAGGTCAAATACAGTCATATATTAAAAAAATACACTAATGCTATTTCTTCAAACGTTCATATATTAAAAAATACACATTTTTTGGTAGTGTTAATGTTGCATATGATACATGATTAAGAGAGCATAACATGTTCTAGGGGCCAGGAGTTCACAAATAAATGGCATGTGAACTCAGGTCAAAAAGGCTGAAAGTTCAAACCAGCAGACAGTATTAAAGAAACGCATATGTACATGTAACAATAACAAAAGCTTACATTAGCTTCCCCTTACAACATTTTTTCCCTAGTCATAGTATTGGATGTTACTTACCATTCAACTCTTTGTATCTTTCTTTAAAAACCTTGGCGTATCTTTCAACTTCCTCCTCTGTTTTCCCTTCCATCTCATAAGCAATACTTTTTATGTCATTTCGGCCATACTTCTCACACGCTCTGATGAAGGTATTGAAATCTTTTCTACTCCAAGAAGAAAACCCCTGAAATTCATCAATAGCCATATTTAGAAAAAGGTATCTGTCATAAACTTGTTCTACAACATATAATCCACTTACTGCTTCTAATAAACATTCCTTTTCTTCCAGTTCTTCAGCAGTCAATGGATCTCCAACCTCTAAATGTCATCATTCAGTTAGAGAAGGATTCAATGAAACAATAAGTCAGGAAAAGAAGGCAATCCTTATGAAAGATACTCAAAATACCTTCAGGTTCATCCACATCTATTGTGTCTTTCAACTGATTCTTTTGATGTGTTTGCTGAAAAGTCAATTAATAATAAACTGTGTAAAAAATTGCATTTGCTGAAAATAATGTCAATAAACTATGCAGAAAAACTAAAATTTCAACCAAAAATGGATGGAATAGGTTCTGATCAAAGCAAAATGGATATTTTCAGGAGCTTAATAATTACCCACCATCAGATAGCGCACTTCCTTTTCATAGAGTTCACTCAGCCTCTGTGTGTTAAAGAACTGGAAATCATGCCTGGAAGAAAAGAACAATAGAAACAAATAGATATTCTTAGCAAATAACAACACAACCCTGTTCACAGTGCAAAGAGTTTCAGGAGATGCTTACAATTGTGGCATCCGAGGAATTCGAGGTTCTCTTGGTTTTGCCGGACCCCCTTGACGCATTGTTTGCTTAAAGTATTCAGATTCTGAGTAACTAGAGAGGGCAAAAAGAGAATTGCGTTTCATATCACGATGAAAAATAATCTTAAATGTTTATCTTAATAGAATAAAAAAAGATTGCTATTACTTTCGTTTCCGCTCTCTCTTTGGTGGTTCTATCCAGTTATCACTAACAAGTTTCTTGAAGTCAACCTTGTTCTCATCCTTCACCACAGAACACACATATGGCAGTAAGTTGCTAAAGCAAGCCTTGGAGTAAGGCCAACCAAAGTACAAGTTGAACAGCCTATACAGGTTGAAGAACAAAATATGAAGGTATCACATTTACCTTCTCATCATCAAAATCATACAATTCAGCAGCTGCATGAAACCACATCAATATCATCATTTTTTACATTTTAAAAGTGTATAATTATTAAAAAAGCAAAAAACAAATACATTTATGCGAAAGAACCCCTGATAACTAATATACATACTGTCATCCATTTTAAACTTGATTGCATCTTCTGTAAATTTCTTCATCTTGGCATCGAGCTCAGCAGTCGCCTCTTCTCCTTTTGCTATAATTCTGTCAATGTCCTCATCAGTAATTGTACTGTCCTTGGAACTGAAAACCATTTCAGCACCAAATCTCACCATCTGAAGCAGCTCGTCTTTATTAACAGCTGCACGAAACGAAAATGCATCAGAAAATATTGATGCACAGTAATATCTTTAAAGAAATGAAGAAGAAAAACACAAAAAATAGATACTTCCATAAGAAAAATCTGAAAATGCTTACTCTTCTGCTCTGCTAATCGTCCTTGTTGAATCACCAAAGCATCAAGTGCAAGCTTTTTGTAAGCCCTCTCAATCACTTTTTCCTCAATGGCATACTGTTCCATAAATCAATTAAATGAGAATATTAATGTAATGTTAATAACTCAGATATGGAGGTTGGTTTATGCTTGAGGTTGATGGGTTGTTCAGGATTGGTCTTTGGAAGAGCATCTTTTCTCCCACTTTATTATATAAATGGTGGGAAATGGATCCAAATTTCGTTTTTGGCATGATATGTGATGTGAAGACCGGTCCTTGAATGTGCTTTCCCCCTGTAATTCAATACTGCATGTTTTAAGGAATTTGAGGCAGATCATTGTCAAGTTCTCACAAGATTTTCATAAGTGGAGGTGGATCTCTTCATATTGTTATTCAACCAGTTGTATCCTAGTAGAGTGGGACAGGGTGGCGAAGATAACTAGTTTTGAGTCCAACAAAGAAATGAGCATTTGAAGACACTATAAAATGTTTTATGTGCCCATGATAGCCAACCCCTAGGGTTTGGCTCAATTGGTAAAGGCCTTGGACTTGGGGATGTGCTCCCCCTAGGTCTAAGGTTCAAATCCCTTTGGGTGCAAACAATCTCTAGGGGCCATTGAACTGGGGGATTTTCCCTTTGAATTACCAGAGGTGCACTTGCGGGAAACTCCTTGTTGAGGGGTTGTGCACCCCCAGGATTAGTCGGGACGCTGTTCCCGGACACCCAGTGCCAATCAAAGAAAAAACGTGCTCACGATAGCCCATTTTCCTTGGAAAATTATTTGGAGAAACAAGGCACCCCAGAGAGGGAACTTGTTTGAACGAACGGTAGCTTTAAGAAAGATATGACCTTGGATTATGTAAGAAAATGGAAGGTGTACAAATTGGTGTTGTATGTGTAAAAAGAGTGAGGAAACAGTGGATTGCCTTTTACTTCATTGCAAGACAACTAGTACTTTATGGAACACAATCTTTGGACTATTCAGGATAGATTAAGCCATGCCATCTCGAGTGGTGGATCTGCTAACTCAGAAAAGGCAGATCAGTGGTCACCAGTGAGCAATATCATGGAAAATGATCCGATCATGTTTAATGAGGTGTATTTGTAGAAAAAGAAATGGGTGTAGCATTGAAGGTTGTGAGAAGTCAATGATGGGCCTTTTTACCTTTCTCAACACCTTGTACCATTAGATGGTGGTCATAGCGTTGAGAATTTTCTACATCTGTTACCTTTCTCTATTTAGTTGTATTTCTTGTATACTTTATGTAGTAACACCCTTTTTTAGTCAATAAAATCTACCTTACTTATGTTTATAAAAAAGAAGCTTATAATCTTTCATACTAAAAATACAAAGGTCCAAACCTCTGTGCAGAATCGAAAAACTTGAACTTCTTTCTTTTGACCAATCCTGTGAGCACGGTCCTGTGCTTGTAGATCAACTTGTGGATTCCTGACAATCCCAAGCATCAACAAAACCGCCAAAGGAAAATAAACAAACATATACATACCAAAACCAAAAGAGCAAATACAGAACGGGTGCTCACCAATCACTATCATAGAGAATGACAACATCAGCCGTAGCAAGATTAATGCCAAGGCCACCAGCTCTTGTTGATAATAAGAAAACAAATTTCTCACTCCCAGGCCTGTTAAAAGCATCAATGGAAGCATCACGATCTTCTCCACCAGTATTCCCATCAATTCGACAGTATAGGTATCCACGAAACATCAAGTAATCTTCAAGAATATCCAGAAGCCTTGTCATCTGAATTATAAAAACAATTCCAAGACTTACAAAATGAAAAATAAAAACCAATACCAAGAGTAGAATTATACAGGAAAAATAACAAATGCCTACCATATCACATGAAAAAGGTATAATTTTGAAGAAAATTGACCTGTGAAAATATCAAGACCCTAGAATCACGCTCTTTTAATTTTGGAAGCAACTTATCTAACAGAACCATTTTACCTGCAAAGGAAAATTAATAGTGGATTAGGGTTTATCATTTGTCAATTGGTAAACACCTTATAAACTCAATATCTTGTAGAATGGAGAGCGTACCAGCATTTGTAATAAGATGATCTCCTGTTGTATAAGGAGGGCCAGGTTCTGCACCTTGAAAAAGATATGGATGATTACAGCATTTACGCAGCTGCATTGCTATATTCAGAAGACGCTTACGTTCTCCACCAGCATTAACAACTTCAAGATCTTTCTGCAGCAAAGCCTTGTAATAGTGTTTCTGCATTTGTGACATACCCACCTTAAGAATTGTTTCCTTCTTTGGAGGTAAACCTTTCTCAACATCTGACTTCAACCTTCGGAGGAGGAAAGGACGGAGGACCTTATTTATGCAGAAAACAAAAGTTACATCATCAGCTCAAAAGGCATAGCGCGTTTGTGTGTCTGTGCAAGAGAGAGAGAGAAAGAGGATAAAATAATATGCATTGCTCCCCAATCAGACGGATTTTTTACCTACCTTATGAAGTTGTTGAACAACTTCCTGCTGATCATTTTCACCAGAAATTTGGAACCATTCATCAAAAGTTTCAGCAGAACTAAATATCTCTGGCAGAAGGAAGTTGAGAAGGGCCCAAAGTTCATGGAGATTGTTCTGTACAATGACAACATATTACTACATTTAGATTAAAGAAAACAGTGTCCCCATTAAATGATGGTGTATAAAGTCCAAGAAAAGATACAGATTCACTCCTGACAGAAGATACTGAAAGCAACTAAAAATCAGGCACACAAAAGGCACTCATGAAAAAATATAGTGCAGTTCACTGGATCTTTTCTTCCCACCACATTTTACTTCCATTATTTTTTCATAATTCACATTTTTTTTCCATTCAACACTATATGGGCAAAATTTTTATGAAACATTTATGTTGGTCTTTCTACAACCTTTTGTTTCCATTCATTGATAAAGCGAGTCCTGATCTTTGCCTGAAGTTTGCAACACTAGCAACAACACAACTGTATCTGCTACTTTCAAGGATAGCCAACAAGTTCAATGGACACATGCATATGTTTTCTAACATGGCAGGGCCAAGCATCCACATTAATGAAATTTATACCTGAAGCGGTGTACCCGTGATGAGAAGACGATAATTAGTATTATATAGCCTCATTGTTTTTGAAAGGAGGGAATTCTCATTCTTGATCCGATGGGCTTCATCAATGATAATATAGCGCCAGCTAAAGCGACGCAAGGCTGACTTCTCTTTAATTGCCATTTCGAAACTTGTTACACAGACATCAAACTTGCCAGCAACCAGTAAATTTTCTCGTATATGTCTCTGCAGAAATCAAGAGTGACAAAACATCAAGCAAAAAGATTATCTGGTATCACAGTTCACTGATCCAAAAGAGAAAAAACAACTCACTCTTTCATCAGGATTTCCAAGAAACTTTACAGCACGCAAAATTGGGCAAAAACGCCGAATTTCATTCATCCAGTTTCCAAGGGTAGATTTTGGAGCAACTACCATATGAGGGCCAGTAATTCCTCTGAACTCATGCAAATAGCCCAGTAAGGAGATGGTTTGTAACGTTTTACCAAGGCCCTGAATAGCAAAATTAGCTTTTCATTAAAAATACCAAGTAACCAGAAGAATTATATAATCACCATTTGTGACAAATACAGCTTGAAAGACCAAGACTTGAAGCCCATCATCTTGCAACGACATCAAGTAAAATAAGAGTCAATTTTAAAATGCACAAAATTATATGCATACCATTTCATCAGCGAGGATTCCATTTATACCATTCTCATAAAGACGTATGAGCCAGTTTAACCCAGCAAGTTGGTAGTCCCTCATTTTCCCCTGAATACCTAAAGAAAGGAATACACATAAAGAAAAATCAGCACTCCAAATCTGAACTGCACAGGAACTGAAAACTATCATTTTATATAGGGGCATCATTTAGACAGATGAAGAAATCTTCAAGAAACATCCAAGAAAAACTTTAAACTAGCACATGGGGATCAAGGCCCCTGGGGGAAGAAAAGGTATACAACTAGTCAATCACACTTCCAGCCACTAAGAGCTATAGATCATCTAAAATAGTTCTCAATTAGAAAAAAAAAAAAAAAAAAAAAAAAAAGAAAGAAAGAAATTGGACAAGAACAAAAGAGAACAATGTGCCAATAGCAGAAGTTTTGGTGACGTCAGGAAAAAGGCACCAAAAAAATCTTTGGAAAAGATCTTTTTCCAAATTATCAGTAAAATATTTCCCAAAATATCACAAAAACAAACATTGAAGCAAAATACAGTGCATCACAAAATATGAAGACAACTCAATAATACTAGATCATATAGATAAACAGAGAGCACATACAAGAGGGTTGAGTCAACAGCCGTGTGGTTCCTGTCCCAGATAAACCATCCTCTTCCTCCTTAAGGCATTCTTCATCTTCTTCCTCTTCAGTTAATTTTGATGCATGACGACCCCTACGTTATAAAGACGGAAGAGCCATCAATAAATGAAGATTGAAAGTTTAATGGATAGCAAATGGGCTGAAAACCAAATTAAATGCCTCCTACATATCAGGGCATTAACACAGGTGGCTCATTATATCACGCATGCCACTTGTACTTCATCAACTTAATAGTTGCTCCAGAATTAAAAAAAGTCAATTTTGTCTAGAGTGAAAAGCAAGATCAATAAGTTTCCATTAGGATGTGAATATGTCTCCTACATTTTTTTTATAGGTGAATAAGAATTTTATTGATGATAGAAAGTAGGCATATCCCAAGTACAAAGGACATCTATAATAGCAACACCTATGCATAATTGTCTAGGGATACAAGAAAGTCATGAATATTCATACTATTGAAATCTACCACAATCAACCAATGGGATAAAATATTAAAGAAAAACATTCTAAGCTCATCCATTGATAGCTCACAATCTTCAAAACTTCTTTCATTCCTCTCCCTCCAAAGGCAACATCAAAGACAAGTCGAGATCATCTTCCAAACTACCGCAATTTGTGAGTTACCATGAAGGCCTCTCCAATTTGCTAGAAACTCAACCACCCTTCTTGGCATCACCCAAGCTCGCCCAACTCTGGCAAAGATATCGTTTCATAGGGTCATGGCAACTTCACAATAAAGTAATAGATGGCCAATGGATTCCCTACTCTTTTTGCACATACAATACCAATCCGTAACAATGATTCAGCATTTCCAAAGATTGTCTAAAGGGAGGATCTTCCTCAAGGAGGTAGTCCATGCAAAGCAATCAAATTTTAAAGGGGCATTGGTCCTCCAAATGTTCTTCCATGGGAATTGGTTGGTGTTTTGCATGAGGAGAGATTTGTAGAATGACCAAACAGTGAATTTTCCCTTCTTAGCGGGCACCAAAAGATCTTATCTATGCATCCCCCATTCACTCTACTAGAGTATACAAGGTTGTAGAACTCTGCGAAAGCTTCAACTTCCAAATCTTGTGCATCTCTAATAAAGGTGGCATTCCATTGAGGAAAGCCGCTAAATGCATCCAAAAGATTTGCACTTGAGGCTTCTTGCATCCATGAAATTCTATAAATTCCTAGATAAGCTTCCTTTAGAAGATAATCACCACACCATATGTCATGCCAAAATGAGATCCTCTTAGCTGCTTCATTCAAATCTAAGTCAATTTGGGATCAGGTCTTGGACAACTTGGAGCAAAGATTGGTTAGCTGGAAGAGGATGTACTTGTAAAAAAAGATAGGGTAACTTTCATAAATAAATAAAAAAGTCCTCTCTCTAACTTGCCTACTTATTTCCTTTTATTGTTCCCAATGCCAACTAGGGTGGCCCATCATATAGATAAACTGCAGCGGGATTTCTTATGGGTGTGATAAATGAGGAGTTTAAATTTCACCTATTAAAATGGATTGCGGCATGTACTCCAATCTCGGAAGGACGGCTAAGAGTTTGAAATTTATTAGTTTTCAACAAGGCTCTATTGGGAAAGTGATTGTGCAGATACCAACAGGAGGTCTTTGTGGAGGGCCATTATATAATCAAAATAAGGTGGGGCTTTTTTCTCTATAAGTAAAAACAACTTTATTAATGAGAAAGCTATATAAGTGATGCCCAAGTACGTAGGGAGTATACAAAAGAAAGAACCTGCTACGTTCTATGAACAAAAAAAGAAACAAGAAAATCATGAGCTCTAGTTCCATCAAGTACAATAATAGAAAACCAAAGCAATAAAGTGTGCACAAACAGCCTTCAAAGTTTCTCCAAAGTGCACCCCCTATCTTCAAAGCAGCAAAATATGGTGGGACTTGAGGAGGATGGTGTCCGAATGAGGTGAGAGGGCCACATGGGATGGGATTATGGAAGCAAATAAGAAGAGGATGGGGAAAGGGCTACTCCCAAATAGTTTAGGTCATATCTCATTTATATATATATATATATATATATATAAAAAAAAAAAAAAAAGGGAAAACCCAAAAGAACACCAAACTGGAAATGTAGGATTAGAAATACAGTTTTTTTTTTTTTTTTTATAAGTAAAAATATTATATATATATATATATATATATATCAAAAGGAGTAACCAAGTACACTGATGTATACAAGAAAACACCTTGCACTTCAGTTAAAAGCGGCCACCATGTAATCATTCAAGGAAAAGGGCATTTATTTAGTTTGAAAAGGATTTTTGCACACCATTTATATCTTACTCAACATACGCCCTTTCAGGGGGACCAAAAACTTATAAAGCTATATACTGCCACACATCCTCTATTTAAATTCCGAAAAAGATAAATGTCCCTGCAGCAACTCAGTCTGACCCATGAAATTAGGTTAAAAATCTACTGAAAGACAAAATTGTAAGTGGTAGTTAGCACCAACCCAAGCTCCGTTTCAATTTGCACCACTTCAAACACTGAAAGAGACATCTATCAAGTGTTTAAGAAAATCTTTGTGACAGTTATCTCAACCACCCCCCCCCCCCTTTTTTTAACTTAAAACACAGAAAAAACAGTCCAAGACGTCCCTATATAATGCAGTATGGAGTACTCCATTTCCATTTTCTGAAACTGATGCAGGAGAATATATGGATGCTGAGTTGTAAGGCTAAATAAAGCAGCGAAGTAAAAAAAAAAAAATTTGACGTCTCGCAATCAAATGCATCTTATTCTATATAATTGCAAATAAAAATGACATGCCTTAATGAAAGAAAATAATCACACCAAAAACTCAATAATAATAAATAATTAAAAAAAAAACACCTTTTTAGTCCACCCAAACTTCCAATAAGCTCATTCTAGTTGAAATCTCAGATTATAATCAACAATTGAGGCTTACACCCTTACATGTCCAAGATCAAATTTCGAGCTTATCGACTAAAAAAGTTGTGTAGGAAACAAGAAAGCTATAAAAATCCCAAACATGAGGACTTGTATGGCTAAAGAACTTCTACTACATGAGAGATTGTATCGCAGATAAGACCTAAATAAAGAGAATTAAAAGATTTTCCTGGGATCATTAAAAAGTGCAATATTTACAATATTGTTTAAAGAGACCACGAGTTGTACCTTCCTTTTGACTTCTTTTGAGATGCAGATTGATCGCCTTTGGCAAAGTGTGCAAACAACTCAGTCTGCTGCAGGAGATACTTCAAGCGCCCAGGTCCCCTATTGTTCTGCAATTCAAATAAACCCACCCATCACATTCAATAGTCCATAGATACACAGAAAAACAAGAGTCCTCTAAATGAGGCACGCACCATATCGGCATCAATTGCAGCATTTTGAGCATCCAATATTTCCTGAATCTTTTGTTTCTTCATTTTCTGCATTTCATTGAGCCTAGCCTTCTCACGCTTGCTAATGTCCGCACCGGATACATTTTTTCCATCCTGCAAGTAATCATGAACTCAAATGGGGATGATAAGTTTATGCACCGAATGTTACACGACATCGATAATGTCCAATTTGTCAACCATGTTGAGCTACTCAAGAGTGAGATAGATTAATCATCCAACAATTTGATAGCGAGAGATTGACTAATACTTAAATCCATTATTTTTTCATCATTTGTGACCCAATGCGACAACGCGTAAGCTCAAGTTAGCATTATACAGCATTTTTTCTTGATATGCGTTTTCAATATGGGACAAGCACAATGAAATATAAACTCAACCTTGATTTTATTTAATTTTCCTCGTCTTTCTCTGGAACCGAACGGGATGGGAAGTTAATGACGCCCTAGACCATTCAAAGTCTAGCGCAACAAGCGCCAAAACAAACCCTAGCGTACAGAGACAATCACAGACTCGGATCCAACAAAAGGAAAGGCGTGATCGTAAAATTACCTCATCTTCTTCTTCGGCATCGCCATCCTCGGCGACGGCGGGTTCGTCGTCATCGTCCGAGGCGGGAGACTTGTCATCGTCGGAGCCGGCCGAGCGTGCTACGGCTTCGAGTTCCTCCTCGTCCTCCTCATCGTTGATCTGATCGTTGACCTGTTCCTCCTCCGACGAATTGGTGCCATCGGATAGGACTTCATCTGAGGATGCCTGTGGATCAGATGGCTTGGCCATGGATTCGGTTTCTCTGAGACCGAGGGTTTCCTTCGTGCGTGCGTGCGTGTACCGAACTCTATACTTGTGTGTATGCGTGCGAGGGAGAGAGACCGACTTCTAATTTAGAAGCCCACTTCCAAAAAATAGGAAGGGAAGGTACGGACCAGGGTATGTCCATTTATAGCCGTTTGATTGGTGAAGTGAGATGTGCGGTTCGAAAGCGTTGGGAGTCCAAGGAAGGAATTTGTGTGAAACTTCCCGCCAACATTAGGAAATGCACATTTTCCCGCCTATGGGGCTCGGACCCCAGGCCCAGCCAGGCCCAGGATGCACTCTCGAGCGCGGCGAGCGGCTGTCGGCTTGTCACGGTGCTTACTCATTTTCCATTTTAAAATGACTGAAATATGACTTCTTCTTTTTTATCTCTCTATTATCATCCTTTATATTGTTTTTTAAAAAAAATTAAGGTTTATATGATCACCTGGTTATAATTGAATGAAGTTTGCAGAAAAATTCTTCTCTACCACTCCACACTTTATATTTTATAAAAAACACCAACACACCTTATAAAAAAACTATAGGTGTGAAATGTATGAATGAATAGTGACTAATGCATAGCATTCCTCTTTTCAAAATAACATTTTATTATTAAACTATAAAACAATTGTAAAAGAATTGTGTGCATAGGATCGAGACTCATCCCATTGCCTCCATACTCATGATGATATTAGCACTCGTGAAGCAGGAGTAAAACTGGCTAACCTAACATGGGGACAAAATTATATCAAGATGTTTCTTTGTTGGGTAAAATTAATTTTTATAAACTTTATCTAAGATTTTTTAAATTTTAGAAAGGCTAGGCACAATATCAGTTTGTAATCATCAAGTGGTGCCTCTTTTTACTGTACTAGTAAAGCGTGCACTTGATTCTTATGTTATAGTATAGATTATTAATTTTAAATGAAAAAGGAAAACTTTAATCTAGGACCTACCAATAAATATACGAAATTGTGCACGCTTAGATCATGCTTGATTTCCACTCAAGCATGCATCTAAAACACTCATTTATGGATATACATACTTGACATGCTCATTTACGGATCACTGCTCGTCTAGGGACGAGCACTTTGCGTTTGCATGATGCTAGTCGAGGGGACGAGCACTTTTGTTATCCGCAATGCTCATTTGAGAGTGAGGACTTTTGCCTTTCACGTGGTGTTCACTTGGGGCCAATAGCTTTTTTCTTTCAATGTAGCTTGCAAGGAGGCAAACACTTTTGCCCTCCAAGATGCTCGCTTGGGTCGACAAACTTTTGTCCTCGCAATGCTCTTGGAGATGGCTACCACATTTGCTTTTGACAATGCTAGCCTAAGGGAGAGCACTCTTACTCTTGAGGGATGGCTAACACTTTGCTATCTGTGGTGCTTACCAGGGGTGACCATCACACTATCCACAAGTTGACGAGTACTTTTGTTATTTATGGTCCTCGCTTGAGGGCAAGCACTTTTTTCTTTCACTAGTACTCACCTAGGGTCAAACATCAAGCTCACCACAAGTTGGCAATCACTTTTGTTATTTGTGGTTCTCGCCCAAGGGCAAGCACTTTTGCCTTTATGTGGGGCTCACATTGGGCTGAGTACTTTTGCATTTCAAGCTATACTTGAATGGGGGTGATAACTTTTTCTTTTAGGGATACTTGCCTCAGGGGCGAGCACTATGATCTCCCAATGCTCGCCTGGGGGAGAAAACTCTTGTTGTCCAGGATGCTCAGTTGGGGTGAGCACTCTTGGTCCCAGCAATACTCGCCTAGGGTGAGCAATTTGCATTTCATTGATGCTCAAAAAGTGGCGTGCACTTTGCTCTCCCTGATGCTCATCTAGGGGGTGAGGACCATTTCTCTCCACTATGCTCACATAGGCGTGAGAAATTTTGTTCTTCATGGTGCTCGCCTGGGGCAAAGCACTTTCCCTTTCCACTATGCTTGCTGCGGGGGCAAGAATTCTTGTTCTCTGTGTTGCCAACATTGATGCGAGCTTGGGGGCGAGCAACACCATCTTATATTCTCGAGATGCTCGCTTAGGTGGGGAGCACCTTGCCTTTCAGTGGACAAATTGATCTTCTTTTTTTAAAAATAAAACCAAGTTGAACATAGGAAGTTAACTCACAATAAACATTTCAACACCATCTTTATTGTTATATCAATTCAACACGAAACATATAGGAACCTAGAGAGGGATTGAGATTCTTTTAAAGGATCCATTTTTATGGGATAATCAATATTAGTACCACCTATTATGTTCTTTTTTTAGGATAGACAAACATATGCATTTTCATGAAAATCAACATTTTTTATGTAACAAAGAAATGGAACACTTTGCTCTTTGTGGTGCTCATTGGGGGGGGGGGGGGGGGGGACATCATGTTCTCCATGAGTTGGTGAGTGTTTTTCTTATCCACAGTCCTCGCCTAAGGGTGAGCACTTTTGCCTTTTTATGGTGCTGGCCTAGGAGGCGATAGCTTTTTCTTTTTAGTGGTGCTTGCTTCTAATGAGCACTTTTTCTTTCAGGAATACTCATCTAGGGGTAAGCACTTTGCTCTCCTGATGCTCACCTGGGAGCGAGATCTCTTGCTTTCCATGATGCTCAATTGGGGCAAGCACTCTTGGTCTCAAGAATACTCGTATGGGGTGAGCACTTTGCCTTTCAGTGATGCTTGATATGCAGTGAGCACTTTGATCTCTCCAATGCTCGCCTTAGGGGGTGAAAACTCTTACTCTCCATCATGTTCACAGGGCACAAGCACTTTTGCTCTCTATGGTACTTGCCTATGGCCGAGCACTTTGCCTTCCAATATGCTCGCTATGGGGTTGAGCACTTTTGCTCTTCATGTTGCTCACATATATGCGAGCACTTGTCCATCCAATGATGCTCATAGGGGTGAGTAGCACCATCGTTTGTTCTTGAGATGCTCGCCTAGGTTGTGTGCAAGTCGGCTTTCTATGGGTAAGTTGATCTTTAAAAAAAAAAAAAAAAAACGGCCTGAACAAAGTGAAACCAAGTTGGACATAGGAAGTTAACTCAAAATAAACATTTGTGCACCATCTTTTTATTTATATCAATTCAACACCAAAGAAATAGGAACCTAGAGAGGGATTGAGTTTTTTTTTTTTAAAGGACCACCAAATATATTTTATGAGATAATCAATATTATTACCACCTGTTATGCTTTTATTTTTCACGATAGATAAATATATGCATTTTCATGAAAATCAACACTCTTTCTGTTGCCCAGAAATGGAGGTCTTTGTTCTCCATAGTGCTTGTTGGAGGGCGGGCATTATGATCTGTATGAGTTGGCGAGCACTTTTGTTATCCATGGTCTTGCAAAGAGCCATCACTTTTTTCTTACAGTGGTGCTCACCTGGGAAAGAGCACTTTTTTTAATGGTACTCGTCTAAGAATGGTACTTTTTCTTTTAATGGTGCTGCCTAGGGTGAGCAGTTTTGTCTGTTCTTTTTAACTCATATTCTTTTCTTTTCAATTTGTTATTTTATTGGCACTACACTAGACCATCATATAACAAAAGAATGAAAGGAGGTGGACCATTTCTAACTGTCTTGTCCAAAAAGGAAAAAGTAACAAACTGCTACATAAAAAATAAAAATAAAAATAATAAAATTATGGGGTCGAGAAATAAAATAATATATGTTGTTGTAAAGTATTTGCACTATACACCAAGACCATTCTACAAAGACGAATCAAACTATACACTAAACTATTTGCAACAATACATCAAGACTAATCCAAATTTTAATAAGAACCTAAATAGAGGTTACACAATGAGAGTGAAATATAGAGAGACAACAAGCATGCCACAATAGCAACAGAGATAATGTATTTCAAGGTTGCAGCAAGGTTGAGACTGGATAAGACAGAGACCATGGTGGAATCCACGCAGCTCATCGGCCTCAAGTCGATGGTGCCAAGGTCGAGGAAGGAGAAATGAGGGCAGTTGCGAGGTGACCGCAGTGCAGAGCGTGATCCCAAGATTTCAAAGAGAGAGCTTGAAAGAATATGACTTGACCCTCATCCTGTCTTCCTACAGGGAAATGGGTTGCAAACGGTAGCTTGAGGTGGGCAACATTCTTAAAAGCTCACACAAAAGCAAGTAGATAAAAAAAATAAGACCAAGCATACAACACCGTTTTATAATGTTAACTCATTTGTCAATACAAGAGAAATGGAGGCCATCTTTTATCAAAGGGGACTGTTAAGGCCATCGAGAGGTGGTTTCAAGAATTTCTACCGAGAAGTATAAAATACACTTATTTATTATTATTTTTTTCAAGAATTATTAAATCACTTTAAACATTTAAAAAAAATCACAAAGTCATTCATAATTACTTAACAATTAAGTATATAAAACAAATGGCTAAGTGCATCTTCGGTGGATGCATCATTTCCCTTTATCAAAACAGATGACATAGAAATGCATCATTACCCTTTCTCAAGACAAGTATGGCATAGAAAGGGCTATACGTTTTCAGAGCATTAGTTAATTCAAGAGAGATATGTGCCATTTTTTTCAGGACAGGTGAGATGTAGAAAGGGTTAAGCTTTTTCAAAGTATGGGAAACAAGACTGTTGGTAGTGGGTACCCCATGATCCATGATGTGTCCACATGGGTGGGGAGGTTATTAATTAACTCCCCACCACTACCACTTAACTTCAGGGAAGTTAATTAACCTCTTATGAGAAAACTCTTTAAATAATAGCTCTACGTATTTTAAATTAAAAAGAGTGAAAAAATGAATGTATAAAAGAAAAACTCTCATCTCTCCCTACAATTTCCTAGAGAAACTATCTATATCTCTTGATCTTGAAGCATGAAAATTTTTAGGAAACTCTAGTAACTTCCTAAGTGACATAGAGATGCAAACAACAAAGCAACGTGGACTGTAAGACTAGGAAAGATCCAAGCTCGTGGGAATTCTGCTTCTTGAGGTAATTCGAATTAACCTTATTTAATATTGGTATAAGAGCTTATACTACTTGTTTTCACCCATATGAAAAAAAAAAATGTAATGATGATGCCATGATTGTTTTACATGTTGTTTGGTGCTTTGGAATGGTTTTAAAAGCATGTGATGATGATGTCATGATTGTTTGTGTTTTGATTTTTTCATTAGAGGCTACAGTATGACATGTTTAAGGTTGAGTTCTCTATAAGAAAACATTCCTTATAATATCATAACCACGTCTCTTAAATTTGGTGAAATTTCGTTATATATAGAGAAGAAATCTGAAATCCTAATTTTAAAGTTCATATTTAGACCATGACTTTGAGCCAACTTTTAACCAATCAAATGTTATTTTCTAAAAGTAAATATTATATGGTTAGAAATCTGGATTCATAAGCTTTAATTTGACATATCATATGTTTGATTTAACCATAATATGACTAAGTTATGGCTAATTGAAAATGGGTGGCCGAAATCGAGCAAAACCAAATATTTGGGTTGAGGAAGACAATGAACAATGTTTTTTTACCCATCCCACTCTCGGTCATGGAGAGTGTGATCCACCCTTGCACTTAGGTTGCATTTTTGCTCATTTATCGATACATATACATATTAAGATGACTAAACTTTGTACTTGAACGTCGAAAAACATCGTGAGCGGCAAAAGTGATGTACACTTGCTGCCATAGCAAGTGAATCAGAGGCAAGACAACCTTTAGAACCAAAACGAGAGCCCACACACTTAAGAGGTGCGTGGGGGTGCATGCGGCAGCTTTTAAGGCTATAAATTTAAACCTAGAAATTGGAAAACTGGTCTGGACTGGAATGATTGGTCCGGTTTTGAACCGGTCCAGTCTAGGACGTATTCCTATATTATGAAAATAGGCCGAACCCGATCCGGTTTCAGTTTCATAGTTTCTGGGATCAGATTGGACCAGTTGGGAAAATATATATATAGAAATTAATTTTATATGTTATATAAAATATTATATATAAAGTTTTATATATAATATATAATTATATACGAAATTTTTATATATAATATTTATGATTATATATCATATATGAAATAATTTCATATTATAATTTATAACATAAAATCTTAATCTTAAATATGAACATTCGTAATTTGTTTGATCATATATTATTAACTTATTAATATAAAAAATATATATTATAATATTAATTATATTTTATAGCCTAATAAATTTTCAACGTATTTATTTTGATAAATACATAATACATTAGTAATACTAATATTAATATACATTAGTATATTAATTATATTTTGATTTAATTAATTAGTATACTAATGTATATTAGTATATTAATTAGATTTTATGTCCTAATACTTATACTATTAGTAATCCACTTTAAGTTTATAAATAAAGAACTATATATTTATACTACTATAGTGATATAGTAGTATATATAAAAAAAACTATATACTACTATAGTTCTTTATATATATATATATATATATATATATATATATATACTACTTTAGTAATCCACTTTATACTAATATTACTATATCATATAGTGATCTAGTTATATGATATAGTAGTATTAGTATAAATATCAGTGATATATATACTAATACTAATACTAATACTATTATATAGTTATAATGATCACTAATTCACTATAACTATATATAGTATTAATATCCCTATATGTAGTAGTAACACTATAATAGTATAATATATAATATTATTATATCTGGATATATTATAAGAGTTATAACATAATATATGTATAATAGTTGAGGAAAAAAAATTATATATGTATAATAGTATAGTTAACTTAATATTTCAGTATTAATATCACTATTAGTATAGTATATAGTATTAGTAATAATTTAATATAAATGTGTTATTATATTAGTATTGGTATAGTCTATAGTTATTTAGTATTAGTATAGTATTACCAATACCAATAGTATTACTATATAATACTAGTATTACTAATATTTAATAATTTATATATGTTAATCTATATATATTATATATGCATACTTATACATATAAATTATAATATTTATTATGTATGTATATATAATATATTTAGTAATATATGTATAAAAAAAAAGGCCCAGCGGGCCAAAAGTCCAAAACCAACTAATGGAGCCCAGACCAATGTTCAAAAGCCCAGCTACCCAACCCCAAAACACTCAAAACAACGTCATTTTAGTGATTAAGGCTTCGTTTGGATGTCAAACTCATCCCAACTCATCTCAACTCATCATCACAACTTTTTCAAATTCCAATACAAAATATAAAAAATAATTTAACTTTTTCAAATCCCAAAACAATTTTAATATTTAAAAATAATATTCTAACAATATTTTATCATCTCAACTCAACTCAACCCAACTCATCTCAATATTCAAACGCACTCTAAAAGAAATACATAACCCCCTCAGTGATTGAAATGGCATCATTTTTAAGTTAAGAAACGACATCGTTTCTAGGGTAAGAAACAACGTTGTTTCAATGTCTTTAGGGTAAAACATTGAATCCCTTTCTCGACTCTCAGACTCTCATCTCTGATCTCTCACGCAGCCCCCTACCCCTCCCTTCTCTCATGCAGCCCCTCCCCCTCGCACACAGCCCCAACTCACGCCGCGACACTGTGCGGCCCGTCAACAGATCCTCGCCATCAAGGGTTCCAACTTCTCCCTTTCGTGGCCTCTTAGTCTCGGTAAGTTTTGATCTTCTTGCCTCTTGGGTTCTTCGATGATCATAGATATTGGTTATGAATCTCTTTCATGACCTCTCAATCTCGGTAATAAGGCTCCGTTCTTTGATTTTTCAATAAGTTGAACTAGAACGGAACCTCTAATGTGGGCTGGGATGGTACCTACAGCTTGATTATTGTCATAATTATTCTGCATTTATATATATATATATATATATATATATATATATATATATGGTTATATTTTTTCTACACTCAATGAGCTTCATGTGATAAGGTTGAGTTAGGTTGTCACTTTCTAGACACGTTTCTTTAATTCCCATCGTAGTTGTTGAGGAGAGAAAGATAAAGAACTACTCAAAAAATATATTTGTAGACAAATATACAGCCAGAACCAAGTAAAGTAATTATAAGGAAATGATGTCTTAAATAATAGGAGATCAATTTCAAAAGTTTTTTTGGAAGTAATGTTGATCTTTTCGGAATATGGGTTGGTTGTTCATTAATATTATTGATGATCTTGTCTTATCAATGAATTTATATGTTTTTGTGTGTCTATGCGTGTTTGTGTATATGTATATGTTAGTGTGTGTGTGACAGTTTGTGTATATGGATTGCATTGTCTAATGGATCTCATCATAAGACTCATATGTCTGCTTTTATTAATTTTATTTTTGTTACTACAGATGGATCCTTCAAATGAAACAGAAACACCCGGCAATGTTCAACCTTCAATGGAAAGGACCATGAATCAACAATGACTAATAATTTGCTTTCTCCCAAATCTAATGTAAGTAAGCCATATACCAATCTTGTGACTGGTAGAAAAATATCTATACTCTGGGATTATTTTACAAAGATTAAAATTGAGGATAAGTCGAGACCTAGGGTTGCATGTAACTTTTGTGGGATGACTTATGCTTGTGATTATAATATAAATGGCACAAAATAAATATTGGGGCACTTAGAAAAAACATGTAAGAAGTCACCACTTAGGAAAATGGATAGAAACCAATCTATATTAGATTTCCAGTCTGGATCAAGCAGCGGGGGGCTTGTACATATTGTTTTTAGTGTTGAGGCTTGTAGAGAAGCTTTAGCAGAATTGTTGGTTGTTAATGAGCTTCATTTTGGACATGTGGAAGGGGAGGGGTTTAAGAAATTTATACTTGATGTGCAACCTAGATGGATGGGATTTTATCACATGTAACAGTTGCAAAAGAAATTTTTAAACTTTATTTGAGAGAGAATGACAAGTTGAAAAGTGCTCTTAAGGGACAGCGCATTTGTCTAACTACCGATACATGGACATCCATGTAAAATTTTAACTACATATGTCTCACCTTACATTTTATTGGTAAAAATTGGAAAATGCATAAAAGAATTATCAATTTTTGTAAGGTGGAAAACTATAAGTATGAAACACTAGGTAAAAAAATCGAAATGTGTTTGCTTGAATGGGGGAAGCAAAAAATATTTACAATTACACGAGATAATGTAAATTCAAATAATGAGACAGTTTTGTATATCAAAAGAAAGATAAGGAATATAAAGTATACGATTTTGGAATGAGTTCTTGCATATGAGATGTTGTGCATATCTTGAACTTGATTATTCGGGATGGGTTGAAAAAAAATGATCAATCAATTGCACGAATTAGAGGGGCAGTGAAGTATGTGAAATCATCTCTACAAAAGTGGAATACATTTAAGCAACGTTGTGATAGTGAGGATATTACTTGTAAAAGTAGTGTATGCTTAAATGTAACAACTCGTTGGAACTCCACTTATATGATGTTGGATATAACTGAAAAGTTTCAAAAAGTATTTCAACGGCTAGAGGATGAAGATTCGGGACATGTTAAGAGCATTGGAGAGGATGATAGTGAGGATGATGATGATGTGAGTGAGTTGGGTAAAGGAGGGGTATCCAAATTAAGGCCTCTAACTATGGATGATTAGGTAAGAGTAGGTTGTTTGTAAAATTTATAAAACTTTTTTACGATGCAACCTTCCATTGCTTGGGGGCCAATTATGTCACTTGCAACTATTTTGTATTTTAGCTAGCGACAATTCAAGTTGCAATTAATTTAGAGTGTGCGGAAGGGTCTCATAATTTGAGGACAATGGCATTTAGTATGAAATCTAAATGTGAGAAGTATTGGGAAAATTTTGAAAAAATGAATATTTTATTGTATGTTAGATTGGTTCTTATCCCCGATATAAAATATGTTATCTAGCATTTATTTTTGAGAGAATCTATGAGGATAATAGCTCGAAAGTTCTTATATTGGTAGATCAGGTTAAAGATGTCCTGACTCGTTTATACGATAGTTATTGTGAAAATTATGGAAGTGATGTTGGGGTACAAGATCAAAATATGAGCCAATCAAGTGAGAGAGGGGCTGGTACTACTAGTTTAACTGCTGGGGTAGGTTAAGGTGATTTCAGATTATTTATCCGTGCACAAATTAAGCAGCATTTGAAGTCAGAAAACTCTTTGGAGAGTAAATCTAAATTGGAAAGGTATTTATCTGAAAAATGTGAAGAAGATGATGCGAAATTTAACTTGTTGACTTGGTGGAAGGTTAACTCCATTAGATACTGCGTGCTTTCAAGAGTTGCGCAGGATGTTTTTGTAGTTATGATATCTACAGTGGCCTCTAAGTGGGCTTTTAGCACAACAGGTCGAGTACTTGATCATTTTTGCAATAGCTTATCTCCACTTATTGTAGAAGCCCTTATTTGTACACAAAATTGACTCCATTCTTCTGTCTCGATTAACATTTGCACTTTAATGGATGATGTTGAGGAGTTTGAAAATTTTGATACAAGTATGTAGCATCATTCACCTTTTCTTTAACTGTCTATAAAGTGTATATTATATTAGTAATTTGTTTTAATTATTATGCTTATTATTTTTTTTCCTTTTGTGTAGAGCTCATGGAAGGCCTAGGGAGTTCTTCAAGACCTACTTCTTTGGTTGGAGATGATTAAATTTAAGGTAGGTCAGTTTGTATAACATCTTTCCTTAAGTTTTTTTTTTCATTTAATGTAATTACTAACTTTTTATTGGAATTAACTATTTATTTTCATACAATTGCAAGTTTTGTTGAATTGACTATTGGAGTTGGTGACTTGGTGCATAGTTATTTGTTATAGTTGTAAAGTTTTTTATTGGATATTCTTGTAATTTGAACTTCTAATTTGAATTTATAATTTGGACTTGTAATTTGTTAGACTTTTAAACTTGTAATTTGTTGAATTTTTTGACTTGGAATTTAGACTTTTGGACTTATTTTATTCAATAGTAGATTTTTCTTCTTATTGAAATTTTTTTTTTCAGTTTTTGTAGTAGTTATATTGATAGGCTTGCAGCATATTTTTTTTTGGTAACACAGATTTTTGAAAAGCAGTCTTTAGTATAGTAGATTTTAGTAAATCATATTTTTTTTAGTAAAGCATATTTTTTTAGTAAAACAAATTTTTATAATAGTAAAATATTTTGGAATAAAAGTATAAAACAGATTTTTTAAAGCATATTTTTTTAAAATTTTATAAATAGATTTTTAATAACAAATTTAAATTTTAAAAAAATTAGAAAACCGGACCAAACCGAAAATTGGTAAAATTAAAGGTATCGGTTTAGGAGGGTAACCGGTGCGTAATCAGTTTTGAAAAATATAAAACCGGTATATATTGGTTCGGTTCTAAATTTTGTCCAAAACTGGACCGGACTGGTTACACCCCTAGGCTTTTGAGGTCAAATTTTTGTCACGTGTGGCACGTGTACTCTTGTGTTGGTGTCTTAAGTGGATTATAAATTTTGTTTTGAGGCTGAGAGCCAAAAAAAAAAAATTTGAATCATTTTTAATAAAATGCTTTAAAAAATGATAATATTAAATTTTTTTTGGAACACTTGTCATACTTCCTCAAGTATGACTACAAATGATGATATTGTTTATAATTCATTGAAATGATATGCTAGACTAGGCCACATAGAAAAAGATATAATGGCTAGACCAGTAAGAGAAGATCTATTGGGGTCTCTCGCTAATATAAGTCTACTTGTGTGTGAGGCTTGTTTAGCAGGTATGGCCTGTAGGAAGCCTTTTGGAAAGGCTCCTATGGCATCTTATCCTTTAAAGCTAATTTATTCCGATATTTGTGAACCTATGAATATGAAGACACGCTATGACGCCTCTTATTTTCTCACATTTTTAGATGACTACTCACTTTTCAATTATGTTTATGTGATCTCTCATTGCTTTGAAACATTAAATTACTTCAAGTGCTTTACGGTTGAGAATGATAAAGAAAGGAATTTAAAAATTCTACAAATTGATCGGGGTAAAGAGTACTTGTCTAAAGAGTTTTAGGAACTATGTGAGCCAAAAGGGATACATAGGCAATTAATGATTCCTGGCACACTACAACAAAATGGTGTTGTGGAAATGAAGAATCATACCTTATTGGAAATGGTTCAATCAATTATGGCGTAAGCTAACCTACTAATATTATTTTAGGGATATTCTTCTAGTTGCTGCCTACATTCTGAACTACGTGCCCTCTAAGTTCGTTCCTTCAACCACATATGAATTATGAAAAAATATTATCCATTGTGGTGAGATTTGCTTCCATTCACCTCATTTTAGTTATAGCTGCACATTTAGATTTGAAACTTTTTCAAATGGATGTGAAAACTGCATTTCTTAATGAAGAACTAGACAAGTAAATATATATGGATCAACCTGTTGGTTTTGAGGTTGAGGGACAAGAGTGCAAAGTATGTCAGCTGAAACGTTTCATTTATGGCCTTAAACAATCGTGTAGACAATGGTACTTCAAATTTCATGAGGCCATTACTTCAATTGGCTTTGAAATATTAGAAGAAGACCGTTGTGTGTATGTCAAACGTATAGGGAAAAGTTTTCTAATTTTGTCTTTATACATAGATAATATCTTATTAGCTAGAAATGATATGGAGATAATTATCGTCACAAAAGAGTGGTCATCTTCTACTTTTGAGATGAATGACATGGATGAACAAAATTATGTACTGGAGTTATAATTTCAAAGGATCAATCCAGGAAGCTTTTTGGTTTGTCTCAATAGACTTACATTAAGAAAATTCTAGTACGATTTTGTATGCATAACTCCAAACTCATAGACTCTCCGATTGAGAATGGTTATATTTCGAGTTTAGAACGTTGCCCTAAGAATGACGAGAAAAATAAAGAAATAACCAGAGTTCTTTATGCAAGTGCAATTGGAAGTCTGATGTACGCTATGTTGTATACATAACCTAACATTTGCTTTGTAGTTGGATTGGTTAGTTGATATCAGAGTACCTTAGACTTGTTCATTGGCAAGCAATTAAGATGATTTTTCAATACCTTCGTGGGACAGCAGACCTTGTTCTTTGCTGTCAGGGTGGAGACAAGAGACTGAAGGGTTATAACGATGTTGATTAGGCTAGCGACAAAGATAAGCAAAAATCCACGATGAGTTACTCATTTATGCTTAGTGGGGGAGTTATTTCTTGATGTAGCAAGAAACAATCATGCATTACTTTGTCTATGATGGAGTTAGAGTATGTTGCTTGTTTAGCAACTGTACAAGAGCCTTTTTGGTTGAAGAGATTTTTTCAACGCCTAGAAGTTATGGCTTTTGCAGATGAAGCTGTTAATATATATAGTGATAGTATGACAGCTTTGGCATATGCCAACGATCCTAAATACCGTGGCAAAACCAAACACATAGATATTTGTTTCCACTTTATTCGAGATGTTGTGCTAGGTGAGGTGATCCTATAATATATCTCTACTAATAAGATGGTAGTTGATCCTCTTATTAAGGTTACTAGTAGAAATGTTTTCCAAACTCATGTTAGGAGTTTAAGACTTTATCGGATTTGATATATGTTGTATTGAGAATACCTTAGACTTTATTGTATATTTGACATTGTTAATATCTATTGCATTGAGATTATTATGTTTATCTCTCATTATTAATTAATTGATATTAGTGAAAAGCATACATTATAAAGATGTCACAAGGCAAATATCAGTCCAGTAACATGGATGATCAAATTGGCGCTTGAATAGCGAGTAAGATGAGACAAATTGATTACATTGATGCTTGAAAAGTGAGCAAGTAAACATCTTAATGCTTTTGGAGCATTCAAGATAAATTTAAAAATTATCGCCTTAGTTTGGCTAAGATGAAAATTACAAGAGTCGTATATGAAGTATTTGTACAACTTCATGAAACCTAATTATAGCAGAATGTGAGATCTTAGGCAGGCACTAGATAAGTGACTATGCTAAGAAACTCAAGTTAGAGCGCCACAAGATTCCTATAACGTTTGAACATGACAAACCCAATTAAGTGGGAGTTCCACAGTAACATACATTTCATATTGTATGTGTTATAGGCGACCATATGAGGGAGTGATTGGATGGATCCCTACTCCATCACTATGTGAGCTTTAATGGATCAATAAATAATATATTCCTATGAAATTGAACCTTGAACTATGTAATGAGACAAAAACTTGATGTTTTTACTTTAGTATGTTTTTTTAGGGCCACGAATGATATGATCTTGCACAGCATGTATAGGAAAGTAGTCAAGTCTAATTGAATTGACATAAGTGTCTAGAAAAGATTATTTGGATTGTTACTTGTTATTTTATGTCTCATAGCCCAAGTGATTATGTTGTTTTTTACTCGATATAAGCATGAGCATATTATATAATGTGAGGTCAATAATTGCTTTGAGTTATAAACTTGTGACGGATTAAGGATCCTTGACCTAGTGAGATCAAATAGTCTGGGGCATAGACAAAATATTATGAGTGATGTACTATGTTAGTACAATGGTAACTTAATATAGTATTCCTACCATTTGCTTTCTCGTCAGATCGCATGCTTCATTTTCTGTATGACAAATAATTGCTTGAGAGATCAGGATGAGATTGCTAATGGGCATAACGTCCATTGTGGATAAGTGGGAGATGTTGGTAATAGGTGCCCCATGACTCATGATGTGTCAACATGGGTGGGGAGGTTATATCACTTAACTTAAGGGAAGTTAATTAACCGCTCATTGTTTGCATCTCTTCGTACATTAAATTAAGAAGAGTGAAAAAGTGAACGTACAAAATAAAAACTCTCGTCTCTATACTATTCCCTAGAGAAACATCTAAATCTCTTATCTTGAAACATAAAACTTTATAGGAGACTCTAATAACCTCATAAGCAACATAGAGATGCAAACAATAAAGTGAAGTGGTCTGTAAGAAGAGCAAAGATTCGAGCTTGTGGAAATTTCGCTTCTTGAGATAATCCAAATTAACATTTTTTAACAAATACAAATTAAGAAAAAATCTAAAGAAAAACAAGGTGGAACTGTGGGAAATCGAGGAAGAGAAGAAATCCATTTGCCTAGAATAAGATAAAGGAAATGAAAGAACTATCGGGCAAAGTGAGTCCAACACAAACAATAAGGAGAATTGAGAAAGGCAGGAATCAAAATTTCAGCTTTTCATACGTAGAAAATGCAACATATCCTTTGAACTGTACAAGAGGGACATGACCAGCAGAAGATAAAAAAGCACGAACTATCTAATGTATGAAAGGATGTGATCTATTTAGAGGTGAAATGTCTAAAAGGGGAAGCTTATGGTTTTCTCAACCCACAAGTTGAAGGGCAATCAAATGACACTCAAGGGCAATCTATAGCTCTACACCACAACTAGAATATGGAGGGTATTCTCCTCTCGCAAAGGTTACGAAATTGCTCTTCCCTTTTGATAAGTCAATCAATTGCTCTTGGGCGAAAGAGAGGATATCTCGATCGGAGGAGAAAATGAGGAAATCCCATGTGACCCAATATATCTGACAAGTCGCACTATACGTCAACCCAAGATGCATCTTCCTCTCTAAGACTTCGAAAAGGTAATTTCTTCGGTTGTGTTTGGTTGTTGAACTAAACTCATCTCAAACCAATCATTGATGAGACCCACTATTTTTTTAACTTCCTATAAAAAAGTTAAACTCATCTCAATCTATTCCATACATTTCAACCTAAAAAGTTAAACTCATCTCAACTTACAAAACTTAAACTCATCTCAATGGGACCTACAAAATATTACTATTCACAACTCAACTTAACTCGTCTCAATATCCGAACGTAGCCTTAGGGCTTGTTTGGAAAAAAATTTTATTCCAAAATTTTCATCTCATCCTATCCCATTTTCTTTCCAAACATTACTGAAACACAAATACTTTCAAATTAATCATTACAACTTTTTTAAATTAATAATTACAACTTTTTCAAATTTTCAAATAGAAAATAAAAAATAATTCAACTTGTTCAAATTCCCAAATAAAACTAATATTAAAAAATTATACTATAATAAAATTTTACGTTTATAATATTTTTTATTTAACTTTTTTTCTCTCATTTTCTAAAATCTCATAAAACATTCACTACAAGAAAAATGACTTTTTGCGTCCAAAATATTTTTGTCCTTTCAAAAATCAACACAAAAATAAGACATTTGAGTTGTTTTCAACGTGGTCACTAATTTTCGACGTAACTGGTGCCGAACGGTTATTCGAATAGTTATTATAGCTTTTGTGGCACAATTATAATCTAAATTCGAATTATGCAAAAAAGAAAACTTATTGTGGCCAATATGAATTTTTCGCGTCTAAATTCAAGAGAGAAAAAGAAGACATTTGCGTTGTTTTTAAAGTGGTTGCTAATTTTCAACACAACTGATGCCAAACGATTATTCGAATAGTTATTATAGCTAGGGGTGTAAATTTAAACTGGAAAAGCAGTCCGAACCGGACCGGTTTTGAACTGGTCCGGTCCGGAACCGGTTTCTAAAATGCGTAAACTGGTTGGAACCGGTCCGGTTCCGGTTTTGAGATTTTCAGGACTGGACCAGACCGGACCGGTTGATAAAAAATATATATAAAAACTAATATTTCATATATAAGTTTTATTAAAAATTAAAATTATACAAAATATTATATATATTAATATATAAGTTTTATATATAATTTATAATTATATGTGGAATTTTTATATATATAATATAATTATATATCATATATGAAATAATTTCATATTATAATTTGTAAATTATGACATAAAATATTAATCTTAAATATGAATATTTGTAATTTGTTTATCATATGCTATTAATATAATTATATATAAGATAATGTTATTATAAAATAAAAGTTTAATCTTAAAAATGAAAATGTAATTGATCATGTATTATATAGCTATACTAATAATCTAATATTAATACTATTAGTCTAATATTATACTAATGTCAAATTTACATTTTAAAAAAATAGAAAAACTGGACCGGACCGGACAAAAAACCGGTAAAACCGGAAGTACCGGTTTAGGAAGATAACCGGTGCGTAATCGGTTTTTAAAAATACAAAACCGGTCATACCGGTTCGGTCCAAGATTTTGTCCAAAATCAGACAGGACTGGACCGGACCGGTTACATCCCTAATTATAGCTTTTGCGACACAATTATAAATTTTTGCGTCTAAATTCGAGTGATGCAAAAAAGAAAACTTATTGTGGCTCAATTTGAATTTTTTGTGTCTAAATTCGACAGAGCAAAAAAAAAGACATTTGCATCGTTTTTAAAGTGGTCGCTAATTTTCAAAGCAACTGGTGCCAAACTATAATTCGAATAGTTATTACAGTTTTTGTGGCACAATAATAAGTTTTTGTGTCTAAATTCGAGCGACGCAAAAAAGAAAACTTATTGTGGCACAATTTGAATTTTTTGCGTCTAAATTCAAGCGATGCAAAAAGAAGACATTTGCATTGTTTTTAAAGTGGTTGCTAATTTTCGACACAATTGGTGTCAAACGGTTATTCAAATGGTTATTATAGCTTTTACGACACAATTATAAGTTTTTGCCTCTAAATTAGAGCGATACAAAAAGAAGACATTTAAGCGACGCAAAAAAATAAAACTTAATTCCATTCTTCATTACTATGAGGGATGTCAGATTTCTCCCCCAAATGTTTTTGAAATCTAACTCTGAAACCCTTAGAGTTCCATCGGGTCTCCTTCTGCCTTTGCCCCAAAAGAAAGTATGGTCAACCGCTCATTTTCCTCTCGTTTTAAACTTAGAATCGTTGTTTTTAAATATTGCAGATGATTTTTAAATTGAGTCAAGTGTTTTAAATCTTGAAAATATTTTTATGAGTCCAAAATTATTTTAAGTGGGGTATTTTTAGTATTATTGGACCAAACCTAAATTTCAAGTAAACCTCTTTATATTTTTGGAGCCCTAAAAATAATATGGGTTTAGAAAATCATTTTATTTAAATGATTTTATTTTTTTAAGAGTATTATTTAATATTCATTATTTTTTATGTTAGAAATTCTATTTATTTAGATGGATTTATTTTTCTTAAAAATATTTATTAAAACTCATCATTTTATTTTGTGATAAAAAATATTATTTTAGGATTAAGAAAACAAAGTCAAATTTTTAAATATAGTCTCATCTCATTTTATTTTCATTTGTCTACTTCTTTTATTTAGTTTATTTTCATTTTCTTTATATGTTTAATCTCCACTATTGGATCTAGATTAGAAACCCTACATCTTGGGGCCTAGATTAGTTTTCCATAATCCTATTTTGCCCCCACCTTTTCCTCTCTTCTCTCTCTCCCCCTTCCCCATGCCGTCACTCTCCCTCCCCGATCTCTATCTCTCTCGTCCTCCCCTACGCCCATCCGCCAACCACCATGAGCCTCCGAGAACATCACCACTTCATGACGCCAGCATCTAACACCCTCTCTCTCTCTCTCTCTCTCTCTCAATTTCTCCCTCCGCATCTCCCCCTTCCCCTCAATTTTCTCTCAATAGCCCCAACGACGCCATGTGCCACCTCTAGCCAGGATCATCGCCACCCACAGTGGCCTACGACACCACCAATCACTAGCCATCATCCACCATTGCTCCTCCCAGCCGTCGGTGTTCTTTCTCCTCTCCCTTGTAGAACCTCTCTCGGCCTCTCCCTCCACCTCACGGCCTTTCCGCCACCACCAATGGCAACACCATTACTAGAAGCAATTCCCTAGCCTCTGCCACCACCTAGCTCCTCGTCCTTATCACCCTCCCTCTTTCTTTATTTATGGCCACACGAAATGGCCCTACCAGCCAGAAACCACCACCTCCGAGAGTGGGGATCTTGGCCAACCACCACAGCCCACTACTCTTCAGTCTAGCACCATCGTCCATGGCTAGCCAGCACCCCCATCACTACCCCTTTCCACTACCTTGGACAGCCACAAGGAAAATTACACATACACATTGTTTTTCATCCTATGCTTGAGTCACACATGCCACCAACTGTACGATCACATCGACGGGAATGCCAATAGCTAGCAACAAGGCTCAGGACGCCTAGATAATCTAGAAAATAGACACGCATCACACGACATCCCTTCAATGCATGGTATAATTTCTATCTTCATATCTCTATAATTATTATGCTTGTGAAACTTAATGATGTTGTGAAATGTGTGGTGTATTGTGAATTATGAATATGTTGTGAGATGTGCTCTGTATTGTGCATTGTGAATTGTGAATCGTGTAGTTGTGATTTGGCTGTAGAGTGTGAAGTGATGTGATCATTGTGTAGTTTGTGTTGTGGTTGTATGTTGTGTTAATGGATGGGATTATTGCGCCGTTGTCTTGTAGCTGTGTATAGTGTGAAGTGGCGGGACTATGGAGAATGTGCTATGTATAGTGAACTGTGAATGTGAAGTGATAGGATGCTTGATGCTAAGAAATTATGTTTAAATGATAGGAAAAAATCTTTTTTTTGTGGTTGAACTACCTTAGCAACACTTACCATTGCAACGCTTAATTCCAAAACTTAATTTGTTTTTTATAAACTGGATTGTTGAATGCTGGTGAGTAGTATTAATGATATTCCCTCCTAAGTAGCCAGTGGCTAAACCAGCAATTGTGTCGAGGGGGCCAATTTTTCTATTGTGTGATATATTTATGTAAAGAGTAAAAATAGATACAGTTATATGGTGTGCAAGCATTACACACTCCTTTTGAAAAAGAATGAGGTTCACCATTTAAAAATAATTTTTTCATGTGAGTCATAGATTTACCTACTTTTTTCAAAGGGAGTGGGAGGTGCTTACACATCCTAGGACTGCCAACTAGGGGTGTAAATCAGTCCGATTCGGGGGTAATTTTTGATCCATCATTTTTTCCGGACCGGACCGAACCAGACTAAACATCCAAGGGATTGGACAAGACCGATAGTTATCAGTCTAGTCCATTCGATCCGGCCCAATTTTTATTTATTTTTCATTTTTTAAATAAATTAATAAAATTTTTTATTTAAAATACTGAATTAAAATTAAGTGAATTATTAACGTGGATTATGTAACTAACTCAAAAAAATCATTTTATATGGTCAATGATAATAAATTAGATGAAAATTACATTCTTAACTTATATAATAACTATATAATTAGTTAATTGATATTATACATTAGTTAATTGATATTATACATTAGTTAATTGATAGAATATTAATTTGTTAATAACACATTTAAAATTTTATATTTTTAATGGTGATAGGCTAGATGAAAATTATATAATTAATTATACAATTATTATATAAATAATATATAAAATGTATATATATTTTTTTAAATTCGATCGGTCCAGTCCAGTCCGGGGTGGGAAACCCCTAGACCGAGACCGGACTGAAAAGTCTCAGTCCTCTATTTCAGGGACCGAGATCGATCAATCTTGGTCCTGGGTTGGTTCAGTTTGAACCGAACCAACCGGCCCAGTCAGTTTCTCTGGTCCGGATTGACTAACTTTCACCCCTACTACCAACATCATTTCTCTTATGTAAATTAAAAAGATATTGAAAATTCATAAAAACATAATTACATATAAAAGTATATCTCGGTAATTTGCTATGTACATGTAGAAATAAAATTCTAAAAACACAACTTAATATATGTTTCATATTCTGAGGATAATGTTTCATGAAATAATATTCATTCATTATTATTTTTTTAATGAAATATTTATAATTTATTTTCTTCATATAAACTATCAAGAGATCTTTTAGAATGTCATTTTTTATTCTAGTATGTAAGTTACTTTATCAGATTTCATGCAAAATCTAGATATTTTCCTATCACATTAAACATATGATGCTATAATTGAAAGTTTAAATAAATTCTTTTCTTGCTCAATGAAATCTAGATGATAAAATCTCGTAACTATTTTTCATATAGATTATTGACCTTAAATAATTTTTCTTATATTTTCATTTTGGATTCCATATTAAGAAACCCAATATTGTATAGCAAAAAATTTTGGGATTCATATTAATAAGCTTATCATTTCTCCTAAATTTAGTTTTAAGTTTAATTTTGAAGAGGTCACATCCTTAAAAATAAATAATATATAGAAATTAAACAGAATTTTGGGACTATAGCAAAAAAATTAGAGACATGCAATTTTAGGTATATTGAAATTTTAGATAATTTTAAAGAGCATATGGAGATTATAAATTTTGTTGGGGGTCATTTTCTATATTTATAGAATTATGTATAAAATCTAGGTGGTATATTGTGTTTTCAAAAATTTTGGGTGGGGGGCAGTCCAACTTGGGTCCACCATTGCAAGTTGTTTAGTCATTTGCTCTTGTGATGATATTCCGGCCAAATAATTTCCATAATTTCACTTATATACAATCAGTAAAATGAAAAGGTTGAAAGAGAGCAACATGGTATTTGGGAATTGGGATGGAGGGTTTTTTGGTGCACTTCATAAGAGTTTACATTTTTATCTTTGTTTTTTTTTTTAGGTTTTTCTATACATGGACATTATATGCAATTAAGTGTTTATTTAACAATATGAGGAGGAAAGATAATACATGTGTATAGGATATTAGTTAAACAACTTAATACATGTTGGATTACTAGTATTTCAATCCAAATTTAATTATATTCAATTTATTTAATTATAAGAAGAAATAGGTGCATAAAAAATGTATCAAAGCAATCAACAATTTGATGGGTGATCTTTTCAAGATAGGATACAACGCATATACTTGGACAAATTCTGACCATGTATCAATGAAGAAATGACTTAAATATTGTAGTTTGCCACATATGTTGTGTGCATAACACATACTAAAGTTGTCTGTATGATATGTAGCAGAAAGCTTGTGCACAAAGACACTAAGAAGTTGCTTGATTTGGAGTGTGTTAGGTACATTCAATGTATATATATTGGTATTTTAGTTGACTCATGTGTATGTGGATAAAAACACTTCAGAACATCTTTTTGTGCATATGTAGCTTTCTCTATCTAAATGAAACTTCTATATTTTTAATTAGTTGATATAGATCTGTGTACAATCTAAAATTTCTTCTACTAGGCCTATATGCATAATGATTGATACTTGGCAATTATGTTTACTTTAAGTATTCCACTTACTAATTGTAAAACAAGTCAACCAAATTCTCATGAGCTTCTCTTAGGAATCTTGCTAATTTGATCATCAAAAATTCAATGTTTGATTCAAGTTTTTGATGATCAAGTGATTGATTTGAGGTTCATGAATTTTTGTATTGGTAGATCAATTTGACGGTGTGTATAAATTAAATTGAAACACTAATGTATATTTAAATCATTTTCTAGAATGTGAAATCTTTTTAAAATGCAACTAATTTTCAGTATATTTATCAAGCATATATAAATGCAATATTTCTCTTTAAAATTATTTCCAAGCAAAAAACAAGGCAACTATCGACCAAAATTAATGTTCAGTTGCTGCGGTTTTGTGTCTTTGCATCATTTTGGTTATTGCCGGAAATGTAATAAATCCATCAGTAGTCCGACGGAAATAAACTCATTTTTTGCTGTTGATTAACACTTATTTATGACAATATAGAGTGATGCAAAAAAGTCCATTTACAGCACGTAAGTGCTTTTGCAACAGGGTATA
The DNA here is from genome assembly GCA_029856935.1 of Cyclocarya paliurus. Classification (NCBI taxonomy): domain Eukaryota; kingdom Viridiplantae; phylum Streptophyta; class Magnoliopsida; order Fagales; family Juglandaceae; genus Cyclocarya; species Cyclocarya paliurus. The sequence continues at coordinate 14,919,682 of CM056954.1, read as the reverse complement.
TGTGACGTAAATGAGAAAATATTTTTTGCGACAATATAGAGTGATGCAAAAAAGTCCATTTACGACAAGCCAATACTTTTGTGACGAGATATATGGACGGAAATGGGAAGCTATTTGTGGTGCTATTGAGTTTTTGTGACAATATAGATAGATGCAAAAAATAATCCATTTACGACAAGCAAGTGAGGTTGCGACGATGTATACATGACAAAAATGAGGTTATTTGTAGTGCTATTTTGTTTTTGCAACATTGGACTTTGGTCGCTAATAGGGCATTTTCCTACCATAGGAGTATCTTTTGCATCGAAATTGTCATCCTTTAGCATCGACAAAGATCGTCGCAAAAGAATTATTTTTGCATTGATATTTCATTGTGATGCGAAATATTGTTTGAGACTCAGTATTATCGACTATCTTACATTGATTTTCAAGCAACGCTAAAAAATAATCGCGACGCTTTGTGTGTTTTTTGAGACTCTTTTAGGTGAAGCAAAAAGCCATTTTTCTTATAGTGATATATTTACTCAAACAATTCCATTACTATTCACAAACTATATTACTACTATTTATAAAATTCTCATCTCATCTCACTCCTCAAGCATGCTCTTAGTAAAACTTGTAAACCAAAGTCTTGTGGGCCTATGCATGATGGTACCTTAGTGAGGTTGCAATGAAGGGTTGCTCTACCTAGGTCAGTAGTTATGGTTCAACCCGAACATGCCACAGCGAGTGGAAACCCTTATGAACACGCCCAAAAAAAAAACTACACTAGCTAGAATGTGCAATATTAATTATGTTGGCATTGTATTACTCTAGCCTTTGCAGGTAATGATATTGGAAGTACGAGGCTTTATTTTGTTTTCCTCGATAACCCATTAACCACTTGTAGTTCCTAATGTTCGGGAATCAATAATTATTGGATCAACGTTAGTCTTGAGCTAATTTCAGAAAACTTAATTTGTAAACAAAGTTTAGAGATGGAATGCATAATTTTTTTTTAGAGTAAATTTTACATCCGTTGAAAAGCAAATGCAAATATGTAAGAACTGCGTAAAAAAGAGTTCAAATGGAAAATATAAGTTGAAAAAACAAATTTACACGATAACACTAAGGTTGCGTTTAGGTAGTGATATATTTTTAGGTATTCTGTGAATAGTAGTGTACAAGTAATGAAAAAATAATGATAGAATATTGAATAGTAATAAATAGTAGTAAAAAGTAGGTAAAAAATAATAAATAATAGTTAAGTATTCTGATGTATTATCATTGTCCAAACTAGGCCTAAGTTAATAAATGCCAATATTAATGATGCATCTGGATTGATGCAAAAAGTGTCTTGTATATTTTCCCTCATGATAATGGCAAGGTTAATTATACTTTAAAAATAAACACAATTGAGATATTGACCTCATAATTATAGAGATGAAGAAAATGGTGAGTAGTACTTTTCTCATTAAATATCGAACAATAAAACAAATTAAGAAAAGGGCAAAGCCAAGGTTGTTAATAAAAGACAAGGTCTCTTGGCATCATACTCTAAACAAACAAGTTAGTCCAAGCCCATAAGAACATATTCCCCAAGCTTCGACCACCAGAAGCAGCTCTTCATGCCCGACTTCCTTAGTAGTGTGAATAGGAACAAATCAGAACTGGCCGCTGAATGCTAAATTCGACTGAAATTGATGGAGAACTGGTTGGTTAGCGGTCCAATGAGGTACAAACTGATATCGGTTGATTAGATTTCCGATTTGCATAAGATTCAAACTGGTGAACCGACCATTATATAATTTATATATATATTTTTAAGAAATTCTATTAATTAAACGATGTGATTTCATTAAAACAATTGAAAACAAAATAACTAAAATGATGTCATTTTGATTAGGGCTTCAGCTCTAATCCCCTTTTTCGATCGAGAACCTCTCTCTCTCTCTCTCTGTGCTTGGTACAAGTTACAATGTTCCATCAATGGTAAAAAAATTGCTGCTAGGCAGTCTCACAACTTGTTCCTTGCGCCTTTGTAAGTGTCCCACATCTTCGTCGGCCATCCTTGTAAGCGTTAAGTTCAAACCAATGAATTGACCACAGCCCAACCGACGCCGCACTGGTCGATGCTCTACCTTTCGTTCGGTTAATTCAATCAGTTTGAGTCAGTCAAATGTCTTGTCAATTTAGTTTCAATTTTGGGCCGTAATCGAATCGACAAGTCGGTTTTCTACCCCTATTCCTTAGAGCAAAGAAATGGACAATTGTCCTAAAAATAAAAAATACAAGTCGGCATTTAATAGATGCAACCTTGATGGATGAATCGAGGTGGGTCTAGTTTTAAAGATCTTTTGTAAGTTTCAGATAGACCAATTACAAGATTAAGAGCCAAGAAGATCAAGAAAGTAATGCAATGATTGGTGCAATCCACTTGGGATGAAACTAGCAAGCGCTCAACACTTAAAATGAGTTTGAAAGAATGAGAACCAGTTTTGATCCACTTGATACAAGCTGTGGAAGACATGACTTAGAGTTATTGTTTGGGTCTATTGTTATTGAAGGCTTTTAATTTGTTAAAATATTTATTTTATTAGTTTAGAATAAGTGGGCTTGAGGATACTTAGGCTATATATGTCTTATTTCCTATGAACTAAGGTTTTGAGAATGCCTTGTATTTTTTGGCCAATGGTTTATTTGAAAATTTACTTTTTAGGAACTAGGGTTTCAATAGGTTATTATAGCCAAATTACTGTAGCGTGATACTATTCATTCAAGGGTATTTTTGAGAGAAAGAGTTTTATTTTGACTAGGATTTTAATTAGGTTTTGGTTTAAATACTCTTTGTAACCTCATTTTCAAAATTAGACAATATTAAATTTTAATTGTGAGTTGAGTTTATTCCTCTTGTTCTTGATTAAATTTTTGAACTTATCAAAGGTAAATCACAACTTTTGTGACGTTCCTCCTTGTAATCTGGGTTCTTGAGACGGATTTTTCAACGGGTCTAGATTTTAATATAATCTAAATTCTTGAAACGAGTTCTTAACGGTTCTAAATTCTCCAGCCTTTGACTTGATTATGACTTTTTTGGGTGAGTTTTCAAATTGATTAGGGGTTTAAGGGATTCCATTTTTGTGGGTTCATATAATTTGGTATTCAAAACTCGGTTTCCAATCAAGTATGATTCTATCTTTTATTTCTTGCATATTTAATTCTAGGGTTTCATTATTCTAATTTCTAGGATTACAAAAAAAAAAAAAAAATAGGTGGCTGTCGAATTCTTCACTATTCTTAGGGCTGTTGAATTTCATTGTTTTAGGGTTTGTGTTGGCCGAAATCTCTCGTTCTAAGGGTTGCCGTATTCTTGCATTACTTATTTGATTTTCTTGGCTCTTGATCTTGTAATAGGCCCATCTAGAGCTTGCAAAAGTTCTTTAAAACTAGGCTTACCTTAATTCCCATCATTTCTATTATAAACACTTCTTATAATTTAGATGGGAAACACCAATATCACATATGATTTTTATATTATTACAATGCTTGTGAGAAGTGTATATTCAAGCTAGAGGAAGCTTTTTATATTTAACATCGGTAGTCATATCAATTTTGTAATATCTTTATAACTGTTATTGAAGGTTGACATTATAAAAATATTATTAAATATGAGTAGAGATAAGATTTAAAAATAATAATAAAATTACTATTTAAATTTAGAAAGAGATAAAACTAATAATCTTACAATTTTCTCATTTAGATATAGAAACAGTTTCATCTCATCTCATTTCAATTTATTATTATAATTTTTTCAAATTCTCACATAAAATAAAATAAAGAATTCAATTTTTTCAAATTCTAAAATAATAATAATATTAAAAAATTATTTTAATAATATTTTATTCAACTTTCATATAAAATCATCTCACCTCATCTCAGTATCCAAACAGAGCTATCCATAAGAAATTATGAATTATATACATATATATTTTGTAACTGAATAATTCTATTTTCCGTTCTTAATTTTCTGATTTAAATAATTTCACAAATTAATTAATTATGAGATCCTATCCGATGGTATATACCTTTTGCAAAGGTCAACCAAAAATGGCAAAACCCCCCACACGCATCAAAAACCAAAAACAATTTAAAAATGCAAAAGAAGAATCGGGGTAATTTCGGCAAAGGGAAAAAAGATAACTCCTTACCGACTTTTCCGTCCTACGGTCTACCTTCTTCTCTGATCCTGTCCCTAATCAGGCATTGCTCTCTGTACGGCCGAAGTCCAAAGCAAAGTACTGAAAGATCCGTTGTTGCAGCCGCCCCACAGAGCTCTGAGGCTCCGCGGGCACGCTCCGATCGTTTCTGGAGACCCGAATTTACTGTGCAAGTGGGTCCGAATTCTATGCGGTATTTCCTGTCAATTTGACTTTCAATTCTAAATCTGTTGCTAATCTTTGGATTTTTGTATTGTTTCATGACTAGAAACCAGGGGGAAAAAATATATTTATAATTATTTGGGTTTTTTATTGTTTGCAACTTTTAATTGTTTTATCGCTCGCGTTGTTTCTGTTGACAGAGTAATGGAAAAGAGTTGTTGGTTGATATTGGCAATCTTTACTTATCTACTTGCCTTTTCTAGTGGAAGAGGTAACAAATTGAACTTTCAAATCTCAGTTCTGTCAATTAATTTTGGATTTAGAGTCCGTAACGTTATTTATGTTTGATATATATTTTTTTAGAATTCATAAGCTTCCGTAGTTCTGTATTTCGTTTCAACTCTCAAGGATTCCTCGTGAGCATGTTTGATTTTGATTTCCCGGATAAGTCAGTTTTTGTTTTGGGAGAAAATGCCTTCTTTTGGAGGTGTTAATAACTTAATATATTCTAATTTCCTTTCGAGCTCGTGGGGTTTTTTCATTATGGGCATTGCAAGCATATTTGTTGGGTGATGGAAGTAGCTGATTATTCTCAGGAAATAGGAAACGATTTTGACAGATTTTGTTTAATTAGAGGAATTTCAATTGGCCTGACCTGGATCCACTCAACACCCGAGGCTTTCAAGGAGCCATGATGTCTTGCCAGTAGAGATATGTTGCCTGCATTTGAAATTTGGACAACCGGGATTAGCTTAATGTCTGCTCAAGCTATCTTAATTAGTTAAGCCTATTGGAGTATTACACATTTAATTGCATGTATGTGTATCGTGCATGTTGAGAGTCATACCACTTTACAAGCGAGCTGGTCATATGAGGGCTATATTCTACAACTCATTCTATCAAGTGTTCCTGGTTTACTTGCAGAACTCAACGTCAAGGTCAAGGGGGATCATAGCTCTATTTACAATCATACCCTTGCTGCAGTATTGGTGGAGTATGCTTCAGCGGTAAGTTCTAGGGGAAATATTTTTAAAATCAGGAGCGATTTGAATAATGTAATGGACCCTCTTGAAATCTAGTGTAACTTACAGTAGTCTGTTGTAATGTAATGAAAGTTGGGCTTGTTTGTAATGAGATAAAGCTGCTGTAGAAAAACAGAGTACTGATTGCGGAAGAATAAGATTGCAGAAAAGATGTTTGATAAGGAGTCTCATAGACCCATATTCATTGATAGTGGAAAGCTTCGAGGGTTTCCAACCTCCATACACAGATCAATTCATACAGATTCCAGCATACCCTTCCTTCCATCCCTTCCCTTCCCTTTATATGAAATTATAAAGCGAAATAACAAACTCTCTAACAGACTCCACTACTTCTACACGGCCAGACTACTTGACATGTGGGTAAGGCTGCTCCTCTATGCAGACTACAATTGTTAAACGCACACTTCACTAACACTAATACTAAACGGCACTGTGCAGATCTCCAGGAACGATGTCGTCTCAGTTGGGTTCATAACAAATAATAGGTTACTGTCATGGAAAATTTATAGTCCCGCCATTTACCATGTTAACCAGTACAATTTACTCAGTGTAGCTGGTGTGCTGTAGCTATGACTTGGAGAAGCAGTAATTATTTTAGGCAGCTTCTAGTTGAACAGAATTTACCGCGAAGGAGACGCTATCTCAAAATAATTGGTGGCATATAAAGTTCGGAGAGTTTGTATAAAAAGTTTTGAGCTCAGCTTTGGACTTGTGGATTGTCCCAATTTGCATTCTAGTTAATTTGCTAATAAAATTAGTCTAGGTTTTCAAAATTGTACTTGACCTGAGTTCCAAATGGTGCAAGTCAGGTTGCATCTGTTGCTTGAATTAAGTGAATCTCAAGTTGCTTCATATTGCAATAGCCAAGATCTTAGCATGAAATGAGACTGCTAAGAGAGTCTGTAGCATGAGATTGGTGACTCAAAGAAGCTTTTGCTCTTGCAGGTGTACATGTCCGATTTGACAGAACTGTTTACTTGGACTTGCCCAAGATGTGATGGTTTGACGAAGGTACTGGGACGATATTATCTGCTTTGTATGTTTTTTTTAATTGCGAGAGTATGCTGAGTTTTGTATGTTTTTTTTAATTGCGAGATTATGCTGAGTTTTGTATGTGCTAGAAGATGGTGTTTTTCGTTTTTCCTACTAAAACTGTTGGGTCGATGCTCTTTTTTATTGAAACAGGGATTTGAAATCATAGAGTTGGTTGTTGACGTTCAGCACTGCTTACAGGTGCATTCTCATTTCATGATGGCATTTAAATAGTAGCACGTCCTTTCTGGTCTTATCCTGCTATTTATTTACTGGAGGTTTTCTCTGGCCATTGATATTACCATGCCTAACCTACTTCAGGGCTTTGTTGGGGTGGCAACGGATCTTAATGCTATCGTGATTGCATTTAGAGGGACTCAGGAACACAGGTAATATCCTAGTGGCGTATTTACTCATAATTTCTGTTTAGTGATGTTTTCAGACTGTTGTATGACGAGTAAAAGGGTGTGCACAGAAAAAGGGTGTCTGGCCCAAGCTAGTATGTTAAAGTGATATTGAATTCTTAGATGATGTCCTCTAGTTGATGAGATCAACTGGAAAATTGATTGTTACATGAAGGGAGTACTATAAATATGGCAAAATACTTCAGCTTTCAATATGAAACTGGGTTTTGCACTTTGTGCAGAGGTCACCTTGGTTTTTTATCTCCTTTATTTGGTTGCTGTTAACCGTTGAACTGCATTTATACAGCATAATGAATTGGATTGAAGACTTGTATTGGAAACAGCTTGACTTAAAGTACCCTGGCATGGATAATGCAATGGTATGTATTGTGGTGATATGTTGCTATATTTATACAAGAGTTGAAGAGTTTGAATTTTCAGCTACTTTTTCATTCTTTCTAGGTGCACCATGGATTTTATTATGCTTACCACAACACAACTATACGCCCTGCAGTTTTAAATGCCGTTAAAAGGGCAAAGAAACTGTTTGGAGACATTCCCATCATGGTGACTGGGCACTCGATGGGTGGGGCAATGGCTGCATTTTGTGGACTTGATCTAAAGGTAATTGCAAATAAACTTTTTTGGTAATCTGGGAATTTTTTGTGTGATTCGTTTCCATTGTCTCCAATGCTTTGGGAGGTTTGTTACAAATCCTGTGTTTGAGCTATGTTGTTTTTTAGGATCAATTTTGACTTGGGGTGTTGGCTTCTGCACTCATTTATTGTAGTGTGTGGACATAGAAATTGTGACCTGACACTTAAACACGTGCATATTTTTCTACTGTGCATGTTATGTCATCTAGTCCAAAGACCTACTAAAGCTATCAGTAAAGTTTTTTCAAATGGTTGTTGTTTAATGCATGTGGAAGTTGTGGTACTCCATCATCTTGTATAATCTATACAAAAAAATAAAAATCTTTTTGTTTAGTGCTTCGTTTATTACTTGGTTTTTTACAGCTGCTTGATGAGCTGTTCTTTTCCGCTTAGTGCTGCTACATTTCTCAGATGTTCTGTTAGAAATTAGTTCTAATGCATACAGTTTTACCTGGAAGCACATTTGTTGAAATTATTGTTGTTTTGAAGTAATATCTTTTTATTTACAGGTCACTTATTAAAAAAAATCTTTTTAATTACAGGTCAATCATGAGGCCCAGAATATTCAAGTCATGACATTTGGACAACCTCGTATTGGCAATGCAGCATTTGCATCTTGCTATAGCAAACTTGTCCCAAATGCAATTCGAGTCATAAACGATCATGATATTGTACCTCATTTACCACCATACTACCACTATTTCCCTCAAAAGACATACCACCACTTCCCAAGAGAGGTATCCATTCGCCCAACTGAATTGATGAAATATTTATTTGGTCTCTTTTTTACCCTGCCTCATTTGCTTCCAACCTATCTTAATTCTAGGTGTGGCTTTACAACATTGAATTGGAAAGTTTGGTTTACAAAACCGAGAAGGTCTGCGATGGTACCGGAGAAGACCCATCCTGTAGCAGGTTAGCCTTCTCCGATAATATATGCCTTTCTTTTTACAGTCTACGTTTACCCTTTGTATAATTGAATTTTGGAAGTTCAACAGTAACAGTCTTGTAAGAAAAGATGCAATCTTTGGCTATTTTGTGCAGGTCGGTCACTGCCACCAGCATCTCGGATCATCTAGTTTATTATGGCATCGAATTAATGTCCAATGCACCAGGAACATGCAGATTTTGGATGGATCCCCAAGTGGCGTTGTATAGCAGAATGGATCTCAGTGGAAACTTTGTCTTGTCCAGAGTTCCTGCAAGTCCAGTTATCAGATTGAATACAGAGTCGGATGTTGGGGGCAAACCTGTAGTGAATTAATTTGGTCAGAGCATGATGGCTCTTGCAAATGGCTGAGAGACGATGGATGTGGATCGACATCCTATACTGATTGTATCCACTTTCTTTTTGCAAGGGGGCTGTGGCTTGGGCTGGGAATTAGGAATGTGGATATATATGGTCATTATCCATCGTGTACATCTTCCTCCGGTGTTAATATGACCGAACATAGTGTACTTTTATTTCCAAGTACACATTAAATATACAAGAGAATATACCTACTTATAAGCTAAGAGCCAGAAAGATCAGCGTAAAAACCATGAAAGTTAGTCTCATCCAATACAATAGCTGCCCAAAGTAACAAGGTATGGAAAACAACAAAATTTCTAATCCCTGCCAGCGAATTTTTGAAATGCCGTTCGTTACTTTCATAGAGTGCGTAAGTATTATGTAATTTTTTTGAAAAAAGTGAGTAAATATAAAATTTATATAAAAATAATTAATCTTTTAAAAATAGACTCTACTCTTTTTTAAAATGATTGTGTAATAGTTGCGCATTTTATGACTGTATATAGTATTATTTTTCAAGGAAAACCATTAGAGGATTGGGTCAACATAACCTTGTACAATGATCTGACCGAAAAGTTTTTATTCCAAGGATGAATCCAAAGTAATCTATCCTTCCCACAGCTCCCAATATTCAAGGCATGCAACATGCTATAAAAATATGAGATAATCTAGACCTCCCAATCCTATACATCTATAATGAACCTTACATTCCACTGTAAAGAGTCATTGGAATTGTCCAAACTTTCCCAAATAAAGATGAGAAATTTATTACTGATTTTAATAAAAAAAAATGAAAACAAATAGTTATATAGGAAAGTAGGGTTGTAATCGATCCGAGTCGAGCCGAACTTTTGGGTTAACAAGTCGAGTTAGACTCAAATAACTTGAGTTCGAGTTCAAGCTGATCAAACACGAGCTCTAGTTGAGTCGAGTTATTTACATAAATAATTGGAAGTGTCTACATTATTAATCTTTAAACTTCTAAATTACATAAATTTATTTTCATGACTTAATATTACCTTTAAACTTAAATCACCAAATTTATGGATATATAATAATAGTAATAATAATACTTAAAGAAAATTATAAAATAAAAGAGCTGATTAAGTAAATGATGGGTGGCTCAATAAAAACAAAAGAATATGCTTCGAAAATTATACAGAGGAAAGAAGACACAGGCAATATAGTAAAGAAGTAGAAGCCTGATCTATAACATTTAAACTTACAAATTACATAAGATTTATTAATAAACAAATGAATTAAGCACATGAAAATTAAACTTCACATGATCATGATCTCCTTGTTAATATTCTTCCTTCACTTTGTGATCTCATCCTTCTTGGTAGGTAGTCATGTCATGTATTAGCCGTATGTTCCTGCATGACCAAACCCTAATTTGTCAAGTCATACTTATAAATCTCATTTAACAATTGAGGGTAGTCATAACATATAGTTTCATTAAGGTGAAAATGATTCGATGAGTAATAATATACCTCCTGATTATCAGCATTTTGATTCTTTTTTTCAACTGTCGTCTCTGATTCTGCTTCCTTGATCACATTCTCTCCCACCACCTTTGCAGTCTCTATATATATAAGGAAGTTAGTTGAATAGAATAACATCATATTGTGAAACAAAATGAAAAAAGAAAAAAGAAAAAAGATCAAACCCTAATATTTGTTAAGTATTAGGGTTTGATCATATTGTGAAATAGTATTTGTTAAATCAATTCACAAATGTTATTTCTAATTTTTGTTCAAATTTTGGCACTTGAACTTGAATCTACGATGTTGGGATGACATGCAATATTGTACATTAAAGAAAAACTCGATAAGTATTGAAATGGACAAATCTAAGTCTTCAAAATAAAACTAAAGAGTTTAGGGATGTTGTTGTAACAAGTTTAGATGATGTCAAATCCTAAGGGCCATGCCATGATGCCGAGGTTACAAACCATTTTCCTTGTCTGCTTCCTTCACGGCAGCTGTCTCGTTGTCTATTATTTTTTCATCATCTCCTTCCTTTGCTGCCGTGTTTTCATCTATCTTCTTGGCATCCGCTGCAACTGCTGCCCCGCCAGCCAAGTCCTTGTTGTCTTCGTTTTCGGCCTCAAGTTGTTGTTGCAGCAATGAGTTTGTGGTGTCATCTGTGGTGTTTGCTTCGGGGATGGTTTCTATGTCTTTGCTCGTCTTGGAATCGGGATCATGCTTGGATGACCTGTGGCTGAGGTCGATGGTGTTTCTCGCGGCAACTTCCAGTAGTACTTTTGATTCCCCACAGCCCATTTTTTGTTAAAATTGGAAAGGAATTAATTATAAAGAGATTGCTCGATCAGATGATGGAGCAAAAGAAGTGTGTATATATATATATATATCCTATATTTCTCTCGATCCCTTGATTAGTTGGTGGATATATGGAATATTGGAACGAATTAGACTGAGATTTTGAATTGGTGTAACAATTTGTTACAGTTTTGTGATGTTGGAATGGCTTGCATTGTTGTAATTTGATGTCAATGCTTTGGTAATTAAGAGCCGATTTTTACGTTGATAATGGAATAAACACCCTTTAGATAAATTTATTGGGAGGTTTTCATGCATGCATCAGCATTACCAACTGTATCAAAGTAAAAGAAAAATAAATCAATAAATAAGTTGAACAAATTTTCTGTTTGGTTCCCGTCAAACTTTCTAGATGTTTGAAAACACAATATTGCCTTAATTTTTCTCCCCGGCCTCTAAAAATGGAATTGGCTGTTTGTCTTAAATTGGAATTTCATTTCTTTTTATAGATCAACCATTTTCAAACTCAGCTGAAAATATCAACATATGACTTAATATTGATAAAAATAGTAAATCACGAAAGTTGAAGATAACTGTAGTCGTTTGGGCCACTAAATTTTTTATGATACAAAGAAGCTCATGAGCACTAGTATTGGTTTGACCAAATGCATCTCTAAACTTTAGTCAATATCACCCTTTTTTACATTTGCCTATTCTATTTACATTCAATCCCCACATTGGATTAGCCATTTATCCTCTATATAATAATAAAATATTATTAAATTAATAATTTTTTTTATTTAATTTATTTGTATCACATTTTATAATTCTACCAATTGAATATTAATAATAATTATATTATAATTAAATTAATATTAAAAAATTTATATTTTTAAAAGTCATTTAATGTTAATAATAAAAAATATTAATTAAACTCACCTAAATTTCTATCTAAATTTCTTAATTACAAACCAAATAGTATTTTTATTGAAGTGAGAAATTAATATTTTAATGTTTGGTGAATCAATAGTGATTATCCATCTTTGGCCAATCACTATAGCAAAAGTTCATTTTATTTTAGACTTGGCCAATTCAATGTGGAGTGTTTTTAGTACATATTATCTAAATTTTAGCCAATCTTTAACTTTGGCTAAGCCAATGCTAGTGCCCTCATTTTTATGCAGGACTTGAAGGCCCATAATCTGGATAGAACTGCTAATAAAGCTACTCTATTAGGATGACTTTGAGATTGAATAGGAGATTGACCAAGTAATTCTAGAAAATTTTCCCATTTCTTTCTAAAATAAATGATATTTATAATAGTAGAATACACAAGCGTCCTATAATTTTTTTTTAAAAAAGAATTAATTTTTTAAAGCAATTAATTTTAATAGTAGACATAATTCTTTTTTAAAGCAATTGTACGGCATTTGCACACTTTATAACTATATGTAACATTACTCTTCTTGCTATTCACTGTATTCAGTGCATTGCTTTTGCAGAATCTATAATTCTTTATGATTAATGAAGGTTTATTAATTTCTTTGAAGAAAAATAAAAAGAACAATTCTATTTAAAAATCTTTTACATTACACATAATTCACATGACATAATTTAATTTATAATCTAAATTTAAAAAATTTAGATCTTATAAATCAAATTATGTTACGTGGACATGTGTCTAGACAAATCAAATAAAAATACTAAAATGTAACATGTTATTCTGTTGTGCCTTGAACTTGTCGTCTACAAAGATACTCTGCGCGCATTAGAGGACAGCCACCCATGGCCGAATAAGATTTGTATTTAGGGTTGGTGGCAGACAAGCCACCTATTACTATCGTTCGAGAGATGTAATTTAGGGTTTGTTCACTTTTAAAATTTATCACATCTCATCTTATCTCATCTAACTATTCTAATTTTTTTAAATTTTCAGATAAAATAAAATAAATAATTCAACTTTTTCAAATTTTAAAATAAAAATAATATTAAAAAAATATATTCTAACAATATTTTATTTAACTTTCAACTTTTATTTTAGTTCATCTATTGTTAGAATATATGGATAGAATACCCACCCGACCGTTATATCCCTATTGAAACAAAAAATCCTAATTATCTAACAACTTCGACATCACTTTTCTTTTCTATCCTTTTGCCTGACTCTGTTCATTTCACTATTGTTGATACTACTTACTTAAGCATGCTATATACCCTCATTGCATGCGTAATAGGATAGTTGAGAAGCTTTTTGTTGGCTACTAAGTACTAATCTATTCTTCCAAGCAGAAATTCCTGTGTAAAATGTAGGATTGCCCCTTGGAAAGAATAAGCAAGGAATCTCCTTTAATCAAGTCCACTTACTGTGCATAGACCCACAACCATTGGTCTTGATGATGTGTATACTCGCAACTATGAGTCTGGATGCGAGCCTAGATGAGCATAAATTTTGTATAATTTTTAGTACGATTATTCATGATTTTGACTAGATTTAAATGAGTGGGATAGATAGATTGTGAGTTTGAGAACCCGCCTGCTTGTTCAGCATGTAGGGTGGCGAACAAGCGGGCAGAGAGAGAATAGGGGCAAAAAAGACTGCCTCGTTTGAATTTAAAATTCACCTCAATTTATCTCATCTCATTATTACAATTTTTTATAAATTCTACATAAAATATAATAAACAATTCAATTTTTTCAAATTTTAAAATAATAATAATATTAAAAAATAATATTTTAATAATATTTTATTTTATTATTCACAAACTATCTTAACTTATCTCTAAATCTAAATGAAACTTTAAGACAAGTAGAAGCCTTACTAGAGGGGTGGGTAGCACAACCTTACACCTATATTTCATACACACCCTTTGTCCTCAAACAGTCAAACTTATATAATATAGTCATTGCGTCAAAAAAGTAATAATAAAAACAAAAGGGAACATAGAAGATGAAATACAACAAAAACATTACCCTATATTTGCGTCGAAATTCAATATTTTTCAAGTCAAATAAAAACATTTTGATTCCTGAGAACTAGTAATTTAGGGTCAATACCTGAACTTCTTACTTTGTTTTCAGGTAGCGTTTGTAATGTGCATGCAAGGGTCCAATCTAACATTGATGATTGCACAGACAGCCCCCACATCCCCATATTGGGCCCTACAACTCCCTGCCTCCAGTTGAAAGAAAGTGTGATGGGCAATTTCTCTAGAACATGGTAATCAACAAACGAAGGAACAGTTCTTTGGAAACTGCAATATCCAGTGATGTCATCTCCCAATCAATGTGGCCGTTTCAATGCCACCAAAAATATTTAGTTTTATTTTTAAGATGTAGTAGATGGATAGGCCGGAGATATGGATCGGATGGAGAATAGCTTTGCTCAATAAATAAATAATAAATGATAGAATATTGACATTTATGCTGTTAGTTGAGAAAATCTAACCAAGAAAGCAAGGCCATGTGCCATGACTTTCCCTCTCGGAGATTCTATCAAGATTGATGGATTTGTGAGTCATTGAGATCTTATCTTTCTTTCTTTTTTCTTGGTGACATCTTGTTGTATTAGTTTTTATAGGATGAGATATTTTTTATAAGGTGAGATATAAGATAGTGAATAGTAATTGATGAGAATAATTATTATTCTAATACTTAATACTATACTTAAAATTAAAACTAAAAAAGGAAAAATGAGATGGATTAGAGTTCTAATTCATATGAACCAAAACTTTATGTTTAGATTGGTTGTTAAAATATTGAGTATTCTTGGCCCTGCCTATAAGATGAGTTAAGTGGGGGAAAGATGAGAGTTCGTCTTGTAACTGTTCGCGAAAATGCCCACAACGATTACTCGAATGCATTGCTCTTTCTCTCCTATGCTGAATGAATCCCAATTCGCTCAGATGGCGGCGCCCTGTCGCTTTGTCTTCAAGCCACCCTCTGCCAGCCCCACCTTATCCCCTCTCTCTCTCTCAAAGTGGGCTTGGAATATTATACTCGCAGTGCGTGGGTGTTGCTTATTTACTTTGAAAAAGTGTCTAAATATATAATTTATATAAAAAAATTAATTTTTTAAAAATAAATTTAATATTTTAAAAAAAAATTGTGTAGAATTTACATAACTCATAATTAGATCTACAATATTCTTATAATTTAATTATTCAAAAGTGATACAATGCCCCTCAAGTTTTATTTATCATCTTTTATTTATGAGCAATTACAAGTTGGTATGAGGACATATCATAATTTAATTTATAAAAATATTTAATTTTAAAATTCTAACTATAACATGTTATATTGTCAACATATAGACAATGTGTTCTCTATACTTGCAGATATAATTTTTTTATTTATTTACCGATTGCTGGTTGATGTCATGTTAAAAATACTAATTAAAAGGATAAAATAGTATTTTTGACAAAAATTAGATGATATAATATAATATAATTTAATATAAAGCGATTTGTTAATTATTTTTCATTTTTAGGGTTAAAATATAGGCGTGTAGTGTAATTCAGATAATAATATTAAAAGAAAAGCTGAAAGGGGGGCTGTTCCATTGCTTAACGACGATGGCATGGCCCCCCCTTTTGCATTGAGGATTGCTACAAGCAACGGAACTCATCCCATCTTCCCAATTTGGGAAACTATTTCCTTTACCTTCGTCGCCTTGTCTTCCTTCCTGAGCTTTCTCTGTAAATCTCTCTCCAAGACCAATGGAAGGCTCAGCCAACGAACGCCTCGATTTCGGGAAGATGGGCTACGGGTACATTGCTTCACTTTTTCCATTGCTTATACATTCATTGGCTTTGGCTTTCTGTTATAAGAATTTACGCGGGGAGTCGATGTTTTTGACAATTTTCCCGGGTGTGGTTTTTTTGGGTTAGATGCAAACACTACAGAAGGAGATGCAAGATTCGAGCTCCCTGCTGCAACGAGATCTATCCGTGTCGCCATTGTCACAACGAGGCCACCGTATGCATATACTATTTCTATATATTGCACGATATATGTTCACATAATCACATTAATTCTTGGTTTTTCATCTTGTTTCCACGTCAGACATTTTGCTCTTGTGATTCTCTTGATCTGGCTGTTGTTTAATTTTTATGTATTTGATTTACTAGAGCATGTTGAGCAACCCCTTTGATCGGCATGAGCTCGTTCGATACGATGTTAAACAAGTACGACTTTCCGGGTCTATGCTTGTTCGTCTTTTCTTTTGTAATTTCATGATTTATAAACATTTCCGTGAATCTACGAGGACTTTGTGTTGTTGTTTCAGGTTGTTTGTTCAGTTTGTGACACAGAGCAGCCGGTATGTGTTTGTCTGTATTGTTGTGTAAAGCTTTCAGGTTCCTTTTCGTTTGAAATATCTTAACTGGTTTCAACGATACTTCTCTTCCTGTTCTAGGTTGCTCAAGTTTGTACCAACTGTGGCGTCAATATGGGGGAGTATTTCTGCGAAGTTTGCAAATTCTATGATGACGATGTAATCATGCTATCTCAGATTCAACTACCTGAATGGGGAAAATAAAGAATTTTTTTTATTGTATTTTATTTGTATCCATAGCAAGTATTTGGCACTTGAGTTTATGTCCCTTGATTGTTATTTCTTGTGTTCTTTTTCTTGATGCAAACTGTTATTTTAACTAATCTCAGACTGAGAAAGGGCAGTTTCATTGCGATGATTGTGGAATCTGCAGGTTAGTAACCTGAGTAGGATTAGTGTCTTTATAATTTAAGCATAATGAATCGATGATACAAATGAAATTGGGGCCTGAAATTCTCATTTTTCTACAGAGTTGGTGGTCGTGATAAATTCTTTCATTGCAAAAAGTGTGGTATGCGCTTCCTCCTCTGTAATTAGTTACTTTTCATTCTTATTGGTTTTGTTTATTTAGAATTAGTAGTACAAAGTAGCATGCGACTTTCTTTGTTGTCTGTTAATTTCTAATGATCTTCTGTTAAATCGAACTTACCATTTCCTGTTTTGTTTTGCAAATCCTTTCTTTTTGTGTGTATGATTTATCAGTTTTAGACTTTTAGTCACATTTGATCAATTTCCATAAGGGAGCATAAATAGGATAGTATATGCTCTTCCCTAATACTAAACAGAAGTGTAAAACTTTCCCATTTATGTTCATGTCCTCTCGCGTCAGGGCTTTTTGCCATTGAATGTTTCAATTTTTCTGTTTTTTGGGCAATAGGTTTAGGGGGTTTCAACCCCTGAATTTTCTACCGTGTCCCCAATGGGACAGGTGGAGGTGCAGTAGATCAATGGGCCATAACTCAGTGCTTGATTGTTAGATGGATCATACCAGATGTAAAATCTTGTGCAGTGTGTATTTTGTTAGGTTGAAATGTTTATTTTTATCTGTTATTCTCATTTCTTTTGAACTATATTTTTCAAGTTTGAATATATTCTCCTCTATTAATGTTTTGCAAGAACACAGCGTCTTGCTATGCAGTTGGTCTGCGCGATAACCATTTGTGTGTGGAGAACTCCATGCGGCACCACTGTCCAATATGCTATGAGGTGTGTGCTTCATACGTGATATAGTTGTATATTGAAGTGGAATTGTTTGTGATCTAGTATATTATTCTATTTTTGCAGTATCTTTTTGACTCACTTAAAAACACAACTGTTATGAAATGCGGTCACACAATGCATTGGGAATGTTACGAAGAGATGATAAAGCGTGACAAGTAAGAAACCCTGTTTTTTATTGCTTTAGTTTTATTTGATTACGTGGCGAAACATTTCTATTTTGTTCCAGACTTGATTCTGTTACATCAATCACACAGGTATTGCTGTCCCATATGCTCAAAGTCAGTAATAGACATGTCTCGAACCTGGAAGAGAATTGACGAGGAGGTAAACTTGATCAATTCAAGCAAATCTTATAGATTGTCATACTTGATGTGCATATTTTCAGAAACAGTAATGTGCCGGTTATTTTTACATACAGCATTTGTCTGAGACTCTGACATAACCTCAACTTTCTTAATTTGATTATGTTGTCAGATAGAAGCAATCGTCATGCCGGAGGATTACCGATACAGGAAGGTGCTTGCTTTTCATTTTTGCTCATCTCTAGTACTTTGTGCTACATTTCCTAGTATCCCAACATTTTGTGAATTTTTTTTTTTTCTTAATGTCGGGGAACCTCTCCAAGGCAAGAGCCCTTTGGAGCCACCCCTATAGAGTAAATCCCGGCATTTTGTGGATTTTAAAGATGCTC
Organism: Cyclocarya paliurus; assembly: GCA_029856935.1. NCBI lineage: Eukaryota > Viridiplantae > Streptophyta > Magnoliopsida > Fagales > Juglandaceae > Cyclocarya > Cyclocarya paliurus. The sequence continues at coordinate 14,901,372 of CM056954.1, read as the reverse complement.
AATCAGAAACTAAGAGTTTCACTAGCTAGATTATAATATGTTTACTTAATGTACAGTATTTGGCTGTAACTGCACATCATGCATTTGGAAGAATATATAAAGAGAGCTAAATAGTGAAAGAGGTTAATAACTGAGAAGGCCACCGCTTGATACCAGAGTAGCCATTCTAAATTTTAAAATCCAAAAACATAGACCGCCCACCATATTATTTATCCGATATTTGGATTCTGATAAACTGGAATATCCCTATATATCATTCTTGTAGGAACAATATTCTTTTTGGATGCTAAGAGTATCTCTCAGATCGACTGTAAATAATAGTGAAATAGTTTGTGAATATTAGCGAATTGTTTGTGAATAGTAGTGAAGTAGTTGGAGAACAATTGTGTTCCCAAACATTCTCTAAGTAGCAAATATTTTTGCAGGTCTGGATACTGTGTAATGATTGTAATGACACTACCGAAGTGTACTTCCACATAATTGGGCAGAAATGCAGCCATTGCAAATCATATAATACCCGCTCAATTGCACCTCCAGTTCTCCCTCAGTGATCAGACTACAATTACAGGAATATATATATCCAGTCAGGTTGGCAAATTTGAAGCGAACCCTGCGTGTTAAACAACAGAAGGGGATATCTGATTGCTTGTTCCATTATTATATAATGATTCAAATGACTAGCATTCATATGTGCGCCTCAGAGAACTACTCTTCTCTGGATATTCTTCCTTCAGTTATGGATTAAGAACCAGCAAATGAGCCTTTTGATTGATGTAAACATTATATATACAGCAAACTATGGAGCATTGTTCCCCAATACATGATATCTAATAATGCATAGACTGTTTTCAGTATTACAGGTCAATATGAGAACCTTTATCGATGTCAGTGTGCATATGGATTTTTTTACATGGCTTTACAAAGCAACAGTCGCTGACCCACCCGGATTCTGTAATGTTGAGTTAAGCATTAATATGGTGATGAAGTTGATTCAGGCTTCGTTTGGTTACCAAACCAAACTCATCTCATCTCACTCATCATTACAACTTTTTCAAATTTCAACACAAAATATAATAAACAATTCAACTTTTTCAAATCCTAAAATAATAATAATATTAAAAAATAATATTCTAACAATATTTTATTATCTAAACTCAACTCAACTCAACTCACTTCAACATCCAAACACACCCTGAAACAAGAAAATTCAGGTTTCTGTATGTTGTCTCGAAAAGACGGTCGAAGTAAAACGACCATCTCTCTTTTTATCTATGATAAAGACAAGCTTTATGGCATTTGAGTTCCTATTTGACAAGGAACGTAAGGGCAAGTATTCCTGATTAAATTTATTCAATTTTAACCTGAATTGAGCCCAAGTCAGACGTTTTTCTTTTTCAATCAGTTCATGCTATAGAAAGTTTAAATTATTTTAGCAAAGAGGGTTACCTCGCCTTTTAGAGACAACCCAGCATATTCTCCCTTTCCTCCTTCCCCCTTCTCCTCCCTCCAAGCTTCTCATCCCTATTAACCTCTCATTACCCCCCCCCCCCCTCACTTGTGTCTAAATTTTAGAGAGGCTAATTTGAACACATAAAATATCCCGTAATATTTGAAAATAATTTATAAATAATAGTAAAAGAGAGCTGCTACAGGAAAGCTCCATATATAGTATGAAGAGTTTTGCTACACAACCTCCTCACACTCCACACTCCACACTTTTTAATATTTTTTAATATTTTTTAAAATTTTTTTTTGAATTTTTTTTTTTAAATTATTTATAATTTTTTATTCACTATTCATATAAAAATATATTTGATAAAAAAAATTAAAAAAAAATTAAAAAAAAAGATGGAGTGTGGAGTGTGGTGTGAATAGTAGGAGGTTGAGTAGATTTTTTCTAGTATGAAACGCACGAATGATGCCAAGGTGGATAAGTACAGGAAAAACAAAATAAAAATAAAACATAACAATAAAAGTTAAAACGGATTCACAGAAGCTTCTTTTATACTTTTTGCTTTTGTCCATTCTCTTTGCTTTTCTCCCTCCCGTATATCGCTGGTTCATCCTCCCGCCCAGCTTCATAAAAACAAATAAATAAAACTTCTCTTCTCCTGCATAAACGATTCGTCCATCCACATCATTGCAACATTTCTCTTCTCTTGGATAAAATACCTGTATAAGTGATCTGTAAATATTTTTTTTTTGGACAATCCGAGATTATTCTCTTTATATTTTATCTTCATTTGTATATGTAAGTGATTTTTAACTAAATTGATAGCATCCATTTTATTTTTATTTGTATATGTATACTTTAGGCCTTCTACATTTTAAACAAATTTGAAAAAAAAAATGCAGAGAAGCAGCCATGACTAAGATTTGCAGTGTTTTTTTTCTTAAAAAAAATTATTTTTATATACATCCTCGATTTTTTCTTTAAGATTTGCACTATTGAATAAAAGTCATGCGCACAGGAAGACAAAATAAGAAAATGAACTGCATTATTATCAAATTTCATATGCCTGTCGAGTCCTCAATATAATTTATATATTTTAAATAACTATCTATGATTCTATAGCATTTGACTGCGATCCATTGAACTATAAATGTCCTAAATATACAAGAAAACAAGAAAGAAAAAAAAAACTGTATTTTTATGTAAAGAAACAACATATGGTATGTGCAGGAAACATCTTAACTGGCTAAATATTCCAATGTGAGTGTAGACAACTTGATTAAACTTCACCTCCCTATTTTTTTCAAAATACTGTTTTCCGATCTTTTTGGTCAAGTAGTTAGAGACATAAAAACAAACCCACGTAGAGAAACACATGTTGATATAAAACCTTAGGGATGAGTGCTATACAGATTGTTAGTTATCTAATTGTATGAAATAAATAACTAGAGTAGTGAGGAGGAGTATTTTTGGTTGAATAGCTCGATGGGCGAAGAGGATGACCCGTCAAATATACCCTTGACAGATTGTTCAAGCTCTATGAAGGTGATGACTTAGTTTCGATTTATTTAGTGAACCTAATTTTTGTTATTGTTGGAAAACTGAAACTAATGCTTTTTCTTGTGCTTTTTATTTAGGCTTATTTTGATGCCATATCAACACAATTTGTTCCACCATATGTTGGGACACAATCTCCATATGCTCCACCAACCCCTAATGCCAATCCAAATCCTTATCCTTCCCCTCCAAATCCTAATGCCCCATCCAAATCTCCATCCTCATCCAAATCCCTATCCTTACCTCCAAACCCATATGCTACTCCAAACCCATACACTAATCAAAATTTCTACAAACAACCAAATCCCTATGCTTCGCCTCCAAACCCATGTGTTACTCCTACAAATCATAATGCCCCTTCCATAAGCACACATTATCCCTATATATGGGGTTGTTAGGTAAATATAATACCTACTTTTATATCATACATTATGTATAAAGTTAATTAACTTATTACCTTTTGCCCATTTTGTAGCCCCCAATTATCCAACAATTTGGGTCATTTAGCATGGGTACATCAAGAGAAATTGAGGAATTTGCTGAAAGTGAACATGGTGAGACTTTAAAAACAATTTTTGAAAGTGTGATTGCAGACTCCCTGCAAATAAAGAAGGTACAAATTTGCACTCAAACGAGCATGGTATTGAGCAAGTGGATTGCACTATTCAAATTGGTGAGTTAAATGTAAGAATTCAGATTTAATAAACTGTGGATTGAATGTTTGGTTGCTTAACTATATATGGTTGTTATGTAATGATAGAAGAAGATTCCGAGACTAAGGCTAAGGGGGGTATTGATGAAGATGGTAGTGCGATAAATTGTGAATCTACGTCTGTTGATGAACCCAAGTCTAGGATGACTTTCAAGGATGAAGCAGCACTAAGTGCATATTACAAGTGACATGCAAAACAAGAGGGATTTGGAGTGAGGACACAAAGGAATAAACGAGAGTCAAATGGGATAGTGAAATATATTACACTTGGTTGTTGTAACAACCCGACCCTAATATTAGGCTATAGATACATTTTATGTATTTTCTTATAGCTATAATATTATTATTATTATTATTATTATCATCAGATTTTACATTTGTTCTTTTAATAAGATTATTATCATTTTATTTTTATTATTTTATTATGACCTGATTTTTACAATAGCCTAGAGTTTTATTTGAATTTAAACATTATTTCTCCCTATCTCCACCCATAAGCCTCATCCTTATCCTCTTATTAATAACTCCAAATCCTATTAGGAAACCAAGCTCTCAACTCCAAATCCTATTAGGAAACCAAGCTCTCAATTCCAAATCCTATTAGGAAACCAAACTCTCAACTCCAAATCCTATTAGGAAACCAAACTCTCAACTCCAAATCCTATCTCATCTCCTTATGGTCACAATACCCTTTTCCTTGCCTATAAAACCCACCCCTGGCTGAGACCTCCAGAAGAAAACATAAGAAACCACAACCACCGAAGCAAGCCGTAGCAGACCGAGAACCCACCTCTCTCGTTCATCTCAGATTCTCTTAAGCTTTCGGGCTTGCCCCAACCACCTAGAGCCACCGTCGTCTCGTCCAACCAATCCCCCATCGCGTACTCTTCTCGGTGACGAGTTACAACTTGAGATTCAAGAAGAAGCGCAGCAAGGTAAGTTATTTGATCACAAAATTAGGATCATCACAGTTCAGCTTATATTTAAGTATTATTCAAGCCAGTTCATTTACAGCCTTTGTTTATGTACCACACATTTCATATGTAAGCATGTCATTCAGCATAGCACACGATCATATCATTCCGCATCATGTTCAATTTCAAAATTATAATTATATATGTATTATGTCATGCATCTCATGGTCATAAGACACGTAAGCTATCTTAAGTTCAAGTGCAAGATAAAATCAGTTCAGTTAATCAGTTGGCCATTCAGATGCATGGTACCAATGCAGTTCAGATCAGGGTGAACGTGCAAGCCACGGACTCAAGCGTGGTCCACCATAGTATGCCAGAATATTATCAGCGGCTCCCCTCGCGGCCGCGGGACGTGGGGCCGGTGCACAACCTCGCACACAAAGTTAAGTGTGTTGGCCAGTCAGTTCAGTCAGTAATCAGAACAGTCAGTTAAATCAGAACAATCAGTTAAATCAGAACAGTCAGATAAGTCAGATAAATCAGTCATGCATAGCATAGACATCAGTATGAACAGTCATGAATTTTAAGTTCTCAGCATGAAAACTTTTATGAAAACCTTATGTTTAGTATGTTAACGTTGTGATGAATTTCTTACTGAGTATTCGACTCATTTTAGTTTGTTTTCATGTTTTTAACCACCCAGGTGAGGATGATGATTACGAGCAGACAAGCCAGGATTATAATGAGCATTTATTTTAATTTCAGACCTTTTATAAGAAATTTATTTTATTGCTTTTATGACATGACTTCTATTCAGTTTATTCAATTAAGTTTTTTGAAGACATTTTTATCAGACAAGATTTTATGAAATAAATCCTAAAATTATTTTCTTAAATATGAGATCTCTTGCCGGGTTTATTTTATGAAAAACACGTAACACTCCTAACCTACGGGAAGGGGGTGTTACAATTTGATATCAGAGCCCAAGTTGAGAGATTCTGTAGACTTTTTGAAAAAAAAAATTCTTTTAAAAATTCTAAAGTCAGGTCACCTAGGATGCTCTTGGCCTAAAGTTAGGAGTGTCACGTGTTTTTCATAAAATAAACCCGGTAAGAGATCTCATATTTAAGAAAACAATTTTAGGCTTTATTTCATAAAACCTTGTCGGATAAAAATGTCTTCAAAAAACTTAATTGAATAAACTGAATAGAAATCATGTCATAAAAGCAATAAAATAAATTTCTTCTAAAAGGTCTGAAATTAAAATAAATGCTCCTTCTAATTCTAGCCTGTCTGCTCGTAATCACCATCCTCACCTGGGTGGTTAAAAACATGAAAACAAACTAAAATGAGTCGAATACTCAGTAAAAAATCCATCACAACGTTAACATACTAAACATAAGGTTTTCATAAAAGTTTTCATGCTGAGAACTTAAAATTCATGACTGTTTATACTGATGTCTATGCTATGCATGACTGATTTATCTGACTTATCTGACTGTTCTGATTTAACTGATTGTTCTGATTTAACTGACTGTTCTGATTACTGACTGAACTGACTGGCCAACACACTTAACTCTGTGTGCGAGGTTGTGCACCGGCCCCACGTCCCGCGGCCGCGAGGGGAGCCGCTGATAGTATTCTGGCATACTATGGTGGACCACGCTTGAGTCCGTGGCTTGCATGTCCACCCTAATCTGAACTGCATTGGTACCATGCATCTGAATGGCCAACTGATTAACTGAACTGATTTTATCTTGCACTTGAACTTAAGATAGCTTACGTGTCTTATGACCATGAGATGCATGACATAATACATATATAATTATAATTTTTGAAATTGAACATGATGCGGAATGATATGATCGTGTGCTATGCTGAATGACATGCTTACATATGAAATGAGTGGTACATAAACAAAGACTGTCAATGAACTGACTTGAATAATACTTAAATATAAGCTGAACTGTGATGATCCTAATTTTATGATCAAATAACTTACCTTGCTGCGCTTCTTCTTGAATCTCAAGTTGTAATTCGTCACCGAGAAGAGTACGCGATGGGGGATTGGCTGGACGAGACGACGGTGGCTCTGGGTGGTTGGGGCAAGCCCGAAAGCTTAAGAGAAGCTGAGATGAACGAGAGAGGTGGGTTCTCGGTCTGCTACGGCTTGCTTCGGTGGTTGTGGTTTCTTATGTTTTCTTCTGGAGGTCTCGGCCAGGGGTGGGTTTTATAGGCAAGGAAAAGGGTATTGTGACCATAAGGAGATGGGATAGGATTTGGAGTTGAGAGTTTGGTTTCCTAATAGGATTTGGAGTTGAGAGTTTGGTTTCCTAATAGGATTTGGAGTTGAGAGCTTGGTTTCCTAATAGGATTTGGAGTTGAGAGCTTGGTTTCCTAATAGGATTTGGAGTTATTAATAAGAGGATAAGGATGAGGCTTATGGGTGGAGATAAGGAGAAATAATGTTTAAATTCAAATAAAACTCTAGGCTATTGTAAAAATCGGGTAATAATAAAATAATAAAAATAAAATGATAATAATCTTATTAGAAGAACAAATGTAAAATCTGATGATAATAATAATAATAATAATATTATAGCTATAAGAAAATACATAAAATGTATCTATAGCCTAATATTAAGGTCGGGTTGTTACAGTTATTCAAGGGGTGGAAAGCATATAAGTAGTAGTAGTAATGTATCGAAGCCACGTCCAACAACAAAGACAGAATGTAAGGAGAAAATCAATGCTCGGCTCGGTAATGGTGAGTGGTGTCTGACTAGTGTAGAACTTACCCACAATCATAGATTGAACCCACTGGTGTCTAGATATTTTAGATACCATCGGAACATAGATTCACTTGCTAAATGGAAGCTAGAATTAAAAGACAGAGTTGAAATAAGAATGAATAAGAACTATTATTCATTTGTTGTTGAAACGGGAGGCTTTGACAACCTATAGTTCACAGAAAAAGATTGCAAAAATTCCATTGACAAGGCAAGACACCTTCACCTTGGAAAATGAGGTGGCATGGCACTCTTAGAATATTTTGAGAGGATGCGTATATGAATTATGACTTTTACTCCACTATGAACTTGGATGAGGAGGAATCTAGATTAAGAAATATATTTTGGGCTGATACATGTAGTAGAGCATCGTACCTATATTTTGGAGATGTCATAACATTTGATACGACTTATTTAACTAATAAATATGGGATGCCATTTGCACATTTTGTCGATGTAAATCATCATGATCAATCCATACTTCTAGGCGCAGGGTTGATATCTAGTGAAGACACACATATGTTTGTATGGTTGTTTCGAGTGTGGTTAAAGTGTATGGATGGCTGAGCACTAGTTGCAATCATAACAAATTAGGACTGTGCAATGAAGAGTGCGATTACAGTTGTCTTCCTAGAAACAAGACATAGATAATGTCTATGACACATATTAAAAAAAATCACAGAAAAGCTTGGCTCACATTCGATGTACAATTGTGGTCTAGAATCCTCTATTCTAGGGTATGTGTTCAATTTGAGGAAAGCTGGGAGAAGCTATTGGATGCATATCAACTTCATGATAATGCATGACTGAGTGGGTTATATGAGGAGTGTACATTTTGGGTGCCAGTTTATTTGAAAGATGTATTTTGGGCTGGGATGAGCACTACCCAACAAAGCGAAAGCATGAACGCTTTTTTTGATGAGTTTGTACATTTGGGTACCACACTTAAAGAGTTTGTTGATCAATTTGACAATGCTCTTAGAAAAAAAAGACTTTAACTCCTTTAATTCAACAATACCATGTGCTTCAATTTGCAAAATAGAGAAGTAGTTCCAAAATGTGTACACTAATAAGAAATTCAAGGAGGTGCAACGGGAATGATGTGAATGATTTGCTATAACTGCTTACTTATAAAAAATAAGGGTGTGATCTCAACCTATGAGGTATCTGACATTGTGCAAATTGAGAACTTCACCAAAGACGAAAATGTTTGCGTTTATTTCAATATTGAGGAGTTCGAGCTTAAATGTATTTGTGCTTTGTTTGAAACTTGAGGCATTTTATGTAGGCATGCCTTTTCTGTGTTTAGAGTCCAATGCGGTGACACATCATTACTGTCTAAATATATCTTAATTGATAGAGGAAGGACTTGATGCGCAACTACATACTTATTAAGAGTAGTTATGATGATTTATGTGGCAATCTTGATACACAAATACATGATCATCTTATGAGTTTGTTTTCTGAGGTAGCAAAACTTATATCGAGAAATGAGGAGCGTTACTCGAACATGATGAACCATTTACTCGATGTCAAAGACCAATGTAGTGATTTAATGTGTGAACCAAAGCCTTCAGAACAAATAGTTCCCACTAATAGAAGTGCAGAAAAGGGTAAAAAAGTTCTCAAACTAAATGTCGTGAAAGGTAAAGGAAGACCATCGATACGGCGGAAAGTTTTTATGGTTGAAAAGTCTATAAAAAAGAAGAAAAAGAACAATAAGAAACAAAAGGTTTGAATCTCTCTTTATAGTTTTTAATTTACTTTGTTACTAGTGTATAGATTTTGTTATATTGACACACTTTTAATTTCTACTAGCCCATCCAATTACATGGATCAAATGAAATACAACCAACCCCTCCAAATCAAGTTAGCACAGTTTATACGGTATGATTTTCTATGCTTTTGTACTTCTTACTAATAATTTTTTCCTTCAATTGTGCAGGAAGAATGTTCAACACTCACTAGTGCCTGGTGGAGTAGGTTCTATATTTTTTTGTGCCTACCTCTATGGGTCAAGCTTTTGCTGATGAGTATGGCATCAAGTTTTTGAAATTGTAAGTGTGCAACAAGCTATCAAGACATGGAGGAGGGGTTTTGATGTGTTTTTAGAATTGGACTCTATATTGAAAAATTCGAAGCTTGTTATTTGATGTATTTTTAGAACTAGAATTTGTAGGCCTGCACACCGTCCAACCCGCACTTATTTTGGACCCGACCCGAACTGACCCGTGACCAGCTCAACAAGAAAAGAACCGATCTGACTTTAGTTGGATCAACCCGTCTGCCAATTGAGAACTTAAAATTCGAAACTGATCTTCCCCAATACCATTTCTTTTCCAGGCCCTAAACACTCCTTCCTCCCATCTCATCTCCCATTTCTTCTGCTCTGCAAAAACAATCTCCTTTCCCTTTAGCTACTGCTGCTGCTTTGAATGGTCGAGTGAATTTATGGGGCTTATTGTGGAGGACTTCTTGAACGAGTGCCAGCAATTTGCGTTGACGCCCGCATCTTCCTCTCCCTTCTCTAGAATCGTTTCGCCTCCTCCCCTTCCAAACTCGTTGTCGATCAGTTCTTCCACTCTTTCCATTTTCTTATCTCCTCGATGGGGATGAGTGGGGTCGCATGATGTTTTTCTTTGGGCTACCAAAATGTTTTAGCTAAGGTGAGCTTTGTCAATTAATCAGCCAGCTTGTGATGAATTTCTAGTTGCTTGGTGGATGAGGGCTACGTTATTGGGTCGTGGGGAAGTGAATGTGATTTTATTGTTTGAGTCAAAATAGACATGTGATTTTCCTTATTTTCCCTCTGTTTGAGGTTGTGCTTGTTGCTTGTTGGAGTTGACGGGGAAGACAAATGGAGTCGACAATGATGACGAACGGAGTTGACGGCGATGATAGAGAGAAATGGGAAGAGATGGTAGCAAGGGTTTGAGATTTGGAAAATTTTAGTCGGATCGAAACTGACAGTTAGCAGGTTCGACCCGCAAGTTAGTTTAACCCGCTTTTATCGGCCGGGTCGGGTCGGTTGGTACGAGCGGTGTGGGTTGACGGTTTTTTTGCACCCCATGTATGCTTGAAAAAATAAAGAATGTTCTTGTAAAAAATTAATTGAAATTAATAGTATTACAAACATAAAATAAATAGTAAGAGTGATGAATACTGTAATTTGGTCGACCACAACTACATGTAATGGGAATGTAGTTAATAACAATGACAGGATTGTTTTATGAGAGGGTAAAATTGAGTTTTTAGACTTCTGACATGGGTTTCGTGCCTCCTCCCGTTCGTGTGTTCTAGCATTTCTTATAGTAAAATAATTTAAGTTCAATATATGGAAAATTATAAGCTTACAATTAGTTTATTATTCTATTTAAAATGAAGAATAGTTAAGTAAAATTGAAATTATTTTTTAATAAAGTATCATAATATATTGGTTGATTTAAAATAAATTATAAAATAATTGTAGGTGTAACATTATTTTAAATGTATTCGAAACTCACGGTCTGGTAGCTTTTATTATAAATATCGACATTGGTGGTAAAAACCATGTGTCGAATAACAAGGCGCATGTCCACAGGATTAACCCTGAACTGCCGGTCTACCAACACGTATCCGTCTTTTCTTCCCTCACTAAACCCTGATCGCTCTATGCGTGGGCTTAGCGCGCGCTCGCTCGCTCTCTCCAACACCCACCCGAGTTCACTCAAAACCAACTCGTCCTCAGCTTGGATCTAACTCGGTCCCTCGAAGCCATGCAGGCGGTTTCGAATGCACGTAGGCTCTCTCGGGCTTTTAAATCTCCGATTCTTCTGAACTCGGATCGATTCCTCGCTCCCGATATTGGACTCTTTGAAGCTCCTCCAACTCCTCGTCCATGTCGGATTCACCGCAGCTTGTCTTCCCAAATCCCTTGGTCCTCAGGTTCAGTCCAACTTTAATTGTGTGTGAGTGTAATGTTTGATTACCGAGAATCTGTAGGGAAAAAAGTATCGAAATGAATTTAACTTTCAGGTTCCATTTCGCGTTTGGTTTGTCGAAAAGGAAAAAACCTCAACCTATACTGAAATTTCAAATTTTAATGCATTTTTATTTAACTTTATGTTTGGTTGCCAAGGGAACTGAGCAAAAGATGAGGAAAAAAAAAAATAAAGGGGAGGGCGAAATTTTGACTCTTATGTCTCCACCAGAGAAGTTTGAGGCCTTGTTTTTTTTTTTTCAAATGAGATGAGTTAAGATAAAAGAAAGTTGAATAAAATATTGTTAGAATATATTTTTTTAATATTATTTTTGTTTTGAAATTTGAAAAAATTGAATTGTTTATTTTATTTTGTATGAGAATTTGAAAAAGTTGTAATGATGAGATGAGATGAGATGAGAATGGTTGTGAAAACAAATCTTCGGAGTGTTAATGTTTGTTCTCAAGCAATGCATTAAGAACTTTTTTGGTATACCGGTAACTAAAAAGGGTTTTAAGTAATTTGATGAATGATTTTGAAACCTGAATATTTTTCAACTATAAACAGACGTGATTCGAAGCCATCATTTGCATACCGTACAGCGGTATTTAGTGATATCGAGGGCATGCTTTTCTTCGGAAGCGAGTACCACAGAAAGCAGTCCCACAGGTCATTGACTTTTCTGATGGTTTGTTTTTTAGATTGCTCTTGAAGCTAAGTTTGATTACAGTTGCTTTATATTGCTGAATGCAGAGGCTGTGAAGGAGCTGTATGACAGAATGCTTGATTCTGTGGTTTCTAAAAGATCGATGCCCCCAAATGCTTGGCTGTGGTCATTGCTTGAAAATTGCAAAAGCAATGACGATATTAAACTTCTGTTTGATATCTTGCAAAACCTCCGAAGATTTGTAAGTTTTCTTCTTAATTATACCATTAGATTTGTATAGTTTAAATTGTTGATAGTTGACAGTTCTTCGCTTTGGTTGCAGAGATTGTCTAATCTACGTATTCATGCCGACTTTAATTGCAATCTATGCCGAGAAATTACCAAGACGTGTGTTCGTGTAGGGGCTCTTGACTATGGTATGCCTTACGATTTTTTGTTTATGATTTTGTCTTCTTTCTATTTTTCAGCATCCATTTTGCTAAGGACAATACTCTAGCCACAAATGGATTACACAAAAGTAATCTCACAAACTGATGTGGCATGATGTGGTTCATCAAATTGTAAAGTTATTTTTATTGTAAAGTAGATCTTACTGACTACATGAATCCACATCAATTTGTAGGATTACTTTTATGTAATCTCTTTGTTGCTGTAGCAGTACTCTTATTCTAATTCTCTTTTAAGCTAATTTGCTGTGATAGTTGATTGTTTACACCTAGACTACTTATAAAAAAAAAAAAGTTGATTGTTTACACCTAGACTCTTGACGTATCCATGCAGCTCAATTGCTGCTCTTGCATTTGGTTTCAGAAAATTTTCACTTGCAACACATCTTCAAATTATATTCTGAAGTATTATCCATTGTGAACTCTGTGATTTTATCAAGATTATTAAGTTTAAATTTATGCAGGGAAGAAAGCATTGTGGAAGCATAATGTGTATGGCTTGGCTCCTAGTATTGGATCTGCCCACCATTTACTGGTATCAACGACCTCTGAATCTTTTTATAAGGTTATTAGGGATCCAAAATCTTGATAAAAATATCATAGGGGAATTGAATATTTTCTTAATACTGGCCCCAACAATTCCCTTCTACTCCAAAGAAAATAGAAAAATCCCCACAAAAGTTAGTTTTCTAGATTCGCCCCTGTTAAGGATCCTCTTTTTATTTGGCATGTGATGGATCACATTTTTTTTTGTTTTGTTCTTATAAGTTAGGAACTAGTTTCACATTTGGGATTTTTTTAAATCCACTGCAGTTATATGCTAAGAATAACAATGATGCTAAGCTCATGGTGGACATAATGAAACTTATTAAGAGGAATGACTTACCGTTGCAACCTGGTACAGTGGATATCATTTTCAGGTATGTTGGTTATAACTTATGACTGCTTCATGCTTTGCTTTGCTTTCATGAAAACTTCAAATGTTTCATTTCCCAAGACAATTCTTTAATTCTGAATTTATTGTCAATTTTGAAACTTTTTTTTTTTTTTGATAAGTAAGAGTTTTATTAATAGAAAATAGAAATCTAGGCAATGCCTAACTGTACAAGACGTATACAAGAGAAAAACCTAATTAAGAAGAAAGGGAAGAAATGGATTCAAGGAAATCATGAACATTGAGCCCATTAAAATCTATTGTCCAAAGAAATAATGCATTGATAAAAAGGCTTTTCAACTCCTCCACTGATCATTCCTTCAAGAGTCCAGTTGCTTCTTTCCCTCCTGATACACCGCAAAAGGCATATAGAGACCATTTTCCAAATTTCAATAATCTGTAAAATGCCATATAAACTCCTCCAGCTGGCGAGAAGATTAACTACCTTCCTAGGCATAATCCATGAAATTCCCACTGTGTTGAAAAAGTCATCCCAAAGGACCCTAGCAACCTCATGATGAAGGAGCAAATGCTCCACTGTTTCCCCGTTACTCTTGCACATACAACACTATTCAATCACAATGATCCACCGCTTCCGTAGGTTGTCCATGGTCAGTGTCTTCCCCAATGATGCTGTCCATACTAAGAAGGCTGCCTTTAAGATGGCCTTGCTCCTCCAAATGTTGGAATGGACTAGACCTCATTAGAAAATCTCTTCCAGGTTTTGAATTTCAATTTCTTTTTGTCCAGTTTGATAGGCTACTGTTCTGCTGGACCTCTGAAGCTGAAATGTTCTTTTTTTATTCAAATATCTATGTTCTAATTTAGATATAGGTAGAGTCACAAGCATGTGTATCTGTGTATATGATTGTGCTTAAATAGGTTGGATCATTGTTTAAGTAACGAGGCCATATGTGCATTTTATATGTATTTTATCTGAACTTTTGGGTCCGAATCTTTGGGACTTAAATTAAATTTGCCATGTGTGGTATCAAATTTAATATCTTCGTCATTTGAAAGTGCTTGCTTCAAATGTGCCACATCTTGACTTTGTTTAGTCAAATGTGCCAAAACTGAACACTTCACTGTTGATATGCACTATCTGATCCACGAGCACCATCTCTCCCCAAATCCACACCTCCCAAGCAAGTAAAGTAGATTGAATGCCTAGATAGTAGATTAAAATTTGGCAATCTGGGGATCCTATGCAAGTTGGATATGGAGAAGGCCTATGATCATATTAAGTGAGAATTCCTACTTTACTTGCTTGGGCTATGTGGATTTGGGGAGAGATGGTGCTTGTGGATCAGATAGGGCATATCAACGGTGAAGTGTTCAGTTTTGGTGAATAGCAGTCCAGTTGGCTTCTTTAATAGCTCTTCAGGCTTAAGACAAGGGGATCCTTTGTCTCCATTCCTTTTTGTCATTGTTATGGAGGCGTTTAGCAGAATGATCTTGGCCTTGGTTAATAGTGGCTTTGTGGTTGGATTCTTGGTTGGTGACCCCAATAGCGGTGCTCTTAACATTTCTCACTTATTTGCAGATGATATACTGATATTTTGTGAGGTAGAACAAAACTAGATTCGGGCATTGAGGGCACTTTTAGGCCTCATTTGGTTACACAAATGAGATGAGATGAAAAGATAAATATGTGAATAGTAGTGAGATAATTTGTGAATAGTAGTGAACTCGTTTGAGTTAAGACTTTTATGGGGTTTTGGGAAAAGGAGAAAAAGTTGAATAAAAAAATTATAAAGTTAAAAGAGTGTTAGAATATAATCTTTTAATATTATTTTTGTTTTGAGATTTGAAAAAGTTGAATTGTTTTTGGTGTTTTGTTTGAAAGTTTGTGAAAGTTGTAATGATTAGATGAAAATTTTGAAAAGTTGGAATTAAAAAATATTTGTGTTTGAATGGTGTTTGGATGTTGAGATGAAATGGGATGAGATGGTTTCAAAATTTTGTGAAACCAAATCAGGCCTTATTCTGTTTTGAAGCGGCATTAGGTTTGAAAGTGACTTTCGACAAATCAGAGTTGGTGCTAGTTGGTAATGTTCGCAACATCCAATTGTTGGCTAACACTCTTGGATGTAAGGTTTCCTCTCTTCTCATTAGGGGTTTAAAATTTTCGGTCTAGACCCAAAACACAGCTGAATCGGATCGAAAACTTGTTTGGTTGGTTTCGGTCCTCCATTTGTGGGACCGAATGGGTTTCGGTCCAATCCCGGGGTGGGGTTTTTTCACATTGGACTGGACTGGACCGACCGAACTACATATAAATATTTTTATAAATTGTATATATTATTTTATATAGTAGTTATGTAAGTAAATTATGTAATTTTCATCTAACCTATGACTTTTGACAATATAAAATGTTAAATATATAATTATTAATTAACTCATATCAATTAACTAATATATAATTATCAATTTTAATAATTCAAACAACTTTTTTTAGGTTATTTTTAAGTAAAAAATGTGTAAATAAAGTTAAATAGTTGTATTATTCAAAATTATAAACATTGTGGGCTTTTTTTATACTAATGGGCCGGCAATACACGTTGCGGGCTTTTTTGTATGATTGAGGGCCCCCATTTGAAACTGGCCCAGACCGATAGCTAATGGTCTGGTCCGGTCAGCTAGGGGTGATCTGTCCAGTCCAGTCCAGGAAAATGGATTGAAAGTTTCGGTCCATCATCCCCCCTGTACCAGACCGATTTACACCCCTACTTTTCATGAATTACCTTGGTCTTCCTTTGGGGGTAGCCACAAGGGCTAAATCGATTTGGGATATAGTGATTGAGAAGATTGAATGTAGATTGACAGGTTGGGAGAGATTGTACTTGTCGAAAGGTGGTAGGATCACTTTAATAAAAAAGTTAGGCTCGACACCACACAATGCACTTATCAAAAAAAGGATCACTTTAATGAAAAGCACTCTGCCTAATTTACCAACGTATTTCTTATCGTTATTCCCAATTCCAGCAAGTGGTGACCCGTATTGAGAAACTTTTTTGTGATTTCCTTTGGAGTGGTTTGGGGGATGATTTCAAATTCCATTTGGTCAAGTGGGAAAATGTATGCTCCCCAATCTCTTTTGGTGGGTTGGGAATTAGAAATCTAAGGATTTTTAATCGGGTCTTACTTGGAAAATGGTTGTGGCGATATAATATGGAACCGGAAGCCTTATGAAAGTTGGTGATTGACTTCAAATATGGAGGTTTGTGTGTGTGTGTGTTTTTTTTTTTGGGGGGGGGGGGGGTTGCTATCACACTAGACTTGTGTTGGGAGATGGCTTTAGAATAAAATTCTGGAGTGACTTATGGTGTGGAGATAACACCCTTAAGGACTCATTCCCTTCAGTTTTCAGGATTGTGTGTGAGAAAGAAGCTTTGGTGGCTTATTTTATGGAGATATCTGGTGACCTTATCCAATGGAACATGAACTTCACTAAGGCGGCCAAGATTGGGAAGTTGGCAGCTTTGAGGATCTGTTTAGTCTTCTATACTCCATGAGACTGAGAACTCAAGGAGCTGACACGTTGTGGTGGGCAATCGCAGGTAAAGGTACATTCTCAGTTTGCTCTTTCTGTAAGTCTCTCACACAATCGTAGAACAATCATTTTCCATGGAGAAGGATTGGGTGAAATAAGGCGCCTCTCAAAGCGGCCTCTTTTGCTTGGACAGCTTCTTTGGGTAAGATTTGAAGATGGATAACTTACATGAATGCAATGTGATTATAGTGGATTGGTGCTGTTTGTGCAAGAAAAGTGGTGAGATTGTGGATAATTTTCTACTGCATTGTAAGGTTGCTAGAGCGTTATGGGATGATGTATTCAACAGGTTAGAGCTACCTTGGGTTATGCTTGCCACATCGGTTGAGCTTTTGGCCAGTTGGACAAATTTAAGAGGTATTCCACAAAGGGTCGCGCTACGTACAGTCCACAAATAGGACTCATTTGCAGTCCTAATATAGGAATAGACAAAATTGTCCCCATTTTTATCATAAAATTGACCAAAACACCCTTATTTCTAAAACAAGCCAGAAATCTGAAAACTCATTTGGATTTCCCTCTCCCTCTCTGTGCCGTGCATTTGGGTCCTCCACTGCCAATCGCCCCACCGCCGTGCATCTTTAAACTGCCCCACTAAGCAATCACGGCAATCTTCTCCTCTACTGTGCAATTTTCTGACGTGTCTTGCCGCAACTTGTACTCACTCCACTCGAGCCGATCCGCTTCGCTCATAAATGAGAACCCTCTTGATGTTTCTGCCCGAATCTACCAATCGGCCAGGGTCTTCACTAGGCCTTCTAGGTACGAGTTTGAGATCAGAGATAAAAGGACCCACATGGTATGAGTTTGAGATCAGAGAAAAAGGGACCCACATGGGTTTGTGGTTCTGAGTGATTTTATCGGTGGGGAGGTAGTAAGCCCTAGGGTGAAGGAGTACCTTATCTGGGTTAATACTGAAAAGCTTGTAATCACGTTTATTCCTGCTAAAAAGAAATTTGCTTTTTGAATGCACTTGAAGGGATTTTTCTCTCTGTGATATGAGGAAGGAAGGGATTTCTCTCTTCAGGAAGAAGGAGACCGAAATTTAATAACACACTGCCGTTTCATTTAGGCCTGCAAAGCAGTCCCCATCTGTGTACTGCAATAAGAATTACTCTTCGACAAATCATAGCCGTGTGAAAGATGGTTCCTATTTGTATCCTTTAGTGCTTATGGTAGGAGTGAAATAATTGGACATTCGAAGACGAGGATTGCTCGTTAGAGGGAACTTAGATTATGTTTTGTTAGAACTTTATTTCTATGGGCCATAGCTGTAGATTTTAATGGACTTGGTTTTCATGATTTTCTTGTTTCCATTTCTTCTTTCTAAATAGGTATTACCTCGTGTATATCATATTGCATACTTGGGCTATGCCTATTCTTATTAATACAATCGTTTACTTATAAAAAAAAAAAGGTAATCTGGACTGAACTCGGCAAGTGGTCAGTGCACTTGTCTAGCTTCAAGGAAAGTTGATACCTGCTGATTTATTATTGCAAAGGTTTAGATTTTGTTTTTCAATATTTCGTTGTTGCTTTTCTTAAAATGATTTTGATCTTGTAGTTATGTTGACCAATTGCAGCATTTGTTACAATACGGATAATTGGCAGTTGATGTCCAAGTACTCGAAAAAGTTCATCAAGGCTGGAGTAAAATTTCGTCAAACTTCATTTGATGCATGGATGGAATTTGCTGCTAAAATAGGTACCTGCAAATTCTATGTTCTCTTATCTTAGATTCAAATTTGTGTTTATGTTCTATATCCATGCTTACTGTCTCATTTTGGATGCCTATAGTGCACTGTATGTGGGTAGGATTTAGGACCATAAGCCATCCATAAAGTTAGTAAAGTTCCCTGAAATATGCTGTATTCTGTGGTGCATGCTATCAAATGCTTTAATACTTACATGTGCATTAAAAAAAACAATCATATGCTTTTAAACTTATGTGTACTGGTTTGCATCTGGCTTTGATACTTCTACACTGTATTTCTCTTAAAATAGTGCTCCCTTTGTCCCACAGTGGTGCCTTGCTTTCCTTTTAGGATTACCCAAAATAAGTGTCCACTTCCCAAAAGTCACACATTTACATCTTCATCTTTCCATACTACCCTTAGCAAGACACATTATTTTATTTATTTATTTTTATATGTCGGGGAACCTCTCCAAGGCAAGGGCCCTTCGGACCCATCCCTACAGAGTAAACCCTGGTCTTGTACACCGCACCCTCGAAAATTTTCCTACATAAAACTGATTAAATAGTTGGCTTTTCACCAGGGGGTGTGGCCCCAAAGGATTGTTCGCACCCATGAAGTGTTGAATCTTGGACCTTGAAGGGAGTGATACCCCATGACCAAGACCTTCACCACTTGGGCCAACCCCTTGGGGTTAGCAAGACACATTAAAATCACAATATCTGCAATGGAGATGCTCATTATGAGTCGGAGGGAGTATCGATTGGTTAGTTTGGTTTAAATAAGGTAATGAATATATTTTTAGATAGGAATGGCTGAGAGGAGTTTTTTGTTTACTCAATATCGTACCATGAAGCAGATATATGTATTAATTAGGCTATATGTATATTGATCTGGACTATGGAAACACTCAGGTTTCTGCTACTTCATCAGGGCAACAGTCCAATATAGGAGCAAGAAACCCACATCTTTGGATTTCCAGTAACCTTGATGCATTTCTAGTGTGGGGGGTTATGATGATTTCAATTACGTTTTCCGTTATCCAGTTAGAGTGTAGTTGAAGGAAAATCATTAGGTCTGGAGTATTTAAGACGTGGTACTCCCATTCCATCATAAAACTCCATGTAATTAAAACTGCTTATGTAAAGATTAATTTTAATTAACATAGGATGGGAGTACCACATGTCCATGCTCCAGGAGTACCTAATAATTACTTGCAGTTGAAGGATTTCTTACAAAGTTAAATATTACCACCCTTTTTTTTTTTGAAAGCTTGTCTTGGTAATGCTGTCTTGTTCTTACCCTACTACCCAGGAAATCCAGTTTCTACAATGATATGCGTTGTTTGCAGAAAAGTGGCATCTTTATGAGCCATACCAACATCTTGAAAATCATGCCATCCTTTCTCTGAAAAATAACTAATTTCTGTTATCCGAAGAACCGCTTCATTGTATGCAAAGATTTTCACGTTTTTCCTTTGCAGGAGATACTGAGACACTATGGAAAATTGAGAAGTTGAGATCGGAGTCAATGAGGCAGCATACTCTTGTGAGTGGGTTTTCATGCGCCAAGGTAAGAAATTTCATACCATCAAGTTATTTGCCCTGTTTCTGTGAGAAAATTAATTTTGAGTTCTAAATGTAATGTGATTGCCAAATTTATTTGCACTCTATGTTGTATGGAAGTTGGAACGTCTCATAGTGAGGGCTCTATAAACTATTTGAGGGTCATTGCTCTTCTACTGTATAAAAAAAAGGCTATTATCTTATGTTTTCTTTTTATTTATTTTGTCTTTTTTTATTTTTTTAAATTTTGTTTTAACTACAAAATTGAGCTTTTTTGGGCAGCCCCCGTGTTTCGGTCAGAATGTAAGCCTGAGCCTGTGTTTGATGTCCTTGCAGGGTTTTCTATTAGAACGTAAGCCTGAGGATGCTGCTGCCATCATTCAAGCCTTACATCAGGTGACTACCATTTTTTGGGCTTGGATTATATTCTACGTGCCCTCTTTAGGCAGTGCTGATCATATTGATAGCATGCCTAGAGCGGAAATTACTTTTCTAAGTTTCTGTGAGGTCAGGCTTTACTTATTGTTACACATAAAGGGCTGGGAATCATAAATATTGCAACCTAATGCTGAGTTTTCAGTTTTTTTAAATCCTATAAAAGGTACTGTTTGCTTTCTAGCCACCAGTTGATGCGTTCTTGTTACTTTATTGGAAGTCAAGCACCAAAAAACATGATATTTTGTATGTTCCTTTATTGGAAGATGTGGTTACCTATATCTAATCCAATCCAAACAACTTTAATGTTAGATGTTTTGTTAAAAAGCCATTGGTATTTATGCATGCAGAGTTTATCTGATGCAAAGAAGTCGGGTGTCATGATTGAAATCCAAAAGCTGGTAAACGAGTGGACAGTGGAGGTTATCAAGCGCCAAAAAATAGAAGACAGGAAGGTACTCCTCTCAATAATTTTAAGAATTTAACTTCTAGAATATGAGCTTATGCATTTGTGTCCACATTCTATCGACCAGGCATTAGCTGAATATTTGCAATCAGATATTCCTGCTATGGTAAGTGGTCTATTAAACATGGGCATAGAGGCTAGCGTAAGCATCGAAGACCTAACTGGAAAGGAAGGTATTCTTTATTGAAGAAAATGGAGGTTGAAAGTTGATATCTGAAGCTCTGTGCACTCTGTATCCTGTATTGGAGCGATGACCATGTGTTTTAACCAGTACTGGTTGGGAATGAGCACTTCCATATTTTCCCCATTTACCAAGAGACGTCTAAAGCCCTTGTGAGCATCCTCTAACCTCAACAAAGATCTTTATTTTCTTTTGGGATGCATTTCTTTTGTTTTGATTTTTTGATTGACTCTACGATTATTGTCGTTCATTTGGCTGTTCTAAACATTTACATTTTGAATCTACTGGGTAGATTTGAGGGACAATGCCAGAGAATTTTTGTGGTTTAATATCTGATTTGTCCGGATGATTTTGCAAAGCAGGTGTTGGGCCTCTATTTCTAGGGAGCAGTTTCATACCTTTATTCCTATTTTTATGAGATTGAAATAAATGCTGGGTCCGAAATGTTGATTGTCCTGTTGTAGACGATCTCTATTGCTTTTGTTTGCCCTTTTATCAACACGAAGATTGTTATCAGTGCCTTGCATGGTAGAGAGCATCATTCTCGTTTAACCATTTGAAATTCTACTTTTCTATGATTTCATCAGCATCACAGAAAATGTTTTGGTTCCGCCCGTAGGAAATCAACCTCCCTGGACCCTCCTTCCCTCTCCCTTAAAACTAACTAGCCTTTAATTTGGTTATTGGTAGCTTTGATGGTTGGTTTTTGTTACATGTCCAAGTCTTGTCATTTTGAGTGTGGCTTTGTTATGGAACATTCTTTCTATAGGTTGGCCGATGTTGCATTTTTTGGCGTCGATGACTTGACAGATAAACTTGAAACGACAATGTGACTTCGGTTGTGTTTGATTGTTGAACCAAACTCAACTCATTTCAATTCAAATCATTGACGAGACTTACGACCTTTTCAATTTTTCATAAAAAAGTTCTTGATCTACTTCATACATTTTAATTTAAAAAGTTAAACTCATAGCAATCTAAAAAATTTAAACTTATCTTAATAGGATCTACAAAATACTATTATTCACAACTCAATTCAATTTATCTCAACATCCAAACGTAGTCAATCATTCGAATTGAAGTCTTGTAGTCTTGTGAGCTTAGTTCAAACAACATCGAGCTCTCTGTCCAACTAGGTTTTCTTTTTGTCCAATGCCTTGAAGAAGTTAACTAGCCGTCTTGAGTTCTTCCATCAACCTTGGCTTCTAAACACGATTTGACAATGTCAAGTTCAGTAGAAGAAGCCTTGTTTTTGGTTGACGTTGTAACCTCGATGTTATGTTTGGATATAAAGATGGTTTCAACTCATCTCAACTCATATAATCTAATTATTCCAACTTTTCTAAATTTTCACACAAAATACAATAAACAATTTAATTTTTTCAAATTTTAAAACAATAATAATATTAAAAAATAATATTATAATAATATTTTATTCAACTTTTAACTTCTATCGCATCTCAACTTATTATCCAAACCTCTTCTTAATGAACACCCCTCAAAGAGCACTTGGGAGCAGACTCTTCTTTGCTTCCTTGTACCTTGGGAGCTCTCTCTCCTTTGCTTCTTGTACCAACAAATATCAATATGCTTATTGGATTCACCAACAATTCCTTTAAAATTATTTTTCAATTCATTTCACCACCAACATTTGTAGTTGTGTTACTTCGTTAATTTTCCTTGGTTTTTATTTTTTCCTTAATTTTCTCGTTTTACGTTTTCAAATCTCTCTCTCTCTCTCTCTCTCTCTCTAATTTCTTGTTAAAAATTTTCTTTTCTTTTCCACTCAATAGAGATATTTTCCAAATGAAAGCAAAATATACGAAAAATTAATAGCATGGGTGAAGTATATATAGGGATATTACACGCTAATTAATTAGGTTCTCTTATTAACGTACGTACGCAAACAAGACCAAATTAATACAAGTGGCTCTTATGACAATCGGCTAAAAGAAATAATAATCTTTTGCCAACATCTCTACTTGGACTTCTTGTGGAGTCTCAAGGCAGAAAACACAACCAGCAAGATGAATGCCACTGCTCCAATCACAGAAACCACGATAGATGCTCCTACTTGCCCACAAAACTTTCCAAACACATTACACACTTTTTTCCACCGCACGTGAGAGTTCCCGTGGTAGCCAATTAAGCCAATGGCAGTGGCGGCTCCAGTGCCGGAGAACAACAATGCCACCATCAGTGTATCAAGGATGAGGATCATCGATCCTAAGATGAAGTTTTCACCCCTGCTTGTGAATGTGAGGAGCATAGACAGGGCTGCATATGAACATGCTATGATATTTGTCACCATTAGGTACCTAGCAAAAATATATCTTTGAGATGTTAATTTCGATCTTATTTTTTTTCTCCTTGGTGGTTGATAATTAGAAAATGTAGTATAAATAGCACGAATTGTTTAAGTGCAACTTATGGTCTTTAAGAGCTTTGACTTTTGATGCATTTCCTTAAAAATCTTCTCATTGTCCCTATGGATCATTCTTTCTTTCTTTTTTCCTTTAATTACATATATATTTTTTAAAATAAAATAAATATGATTTTATTAATAAGCCCTCACTTTTAATAGATGAATACCATTTATTCTTATTTATAAATCTTAAAATATTACAACCGATTAATGTTGCTGTAAGTTTTTAATAGGAGTAGTGCTACATATACTTACAATTTTATCTACAAAGTCTATTTTATCAAGTTTTCTATTTACATTTTATAATTTTTAACTTATCAATAGCTAATATTACATCAGCATGTATCATTATGTAAGTAAAAATTATAAATACAAATAAGGTTTTCCTTAATATTACCAAGCAACAATATTTATTCTTCATTTAATATTATCCAAAAGATTTACATGAGCGGTATAATACATAATGTAGGATTGTATCTTTCTAATTAACTCTCCTCTACTTAATATTCTCAAGTTCAAAGAACAACTCGGAGAATCTTTTCGACCCTCATACTCAATGCTATGCTTCCATGATCGATTCAATTGGGTCCCCCGAAAGTATTTGTGGGATCCAACAAAATTAAGAAGCGGGCCATAAATTAACCACCGTATTCAATGATATGGCGCCCGTATTACTAATATCAATAATATATTTAAAAAAGAAAAAGAAAATATCAATAATACGACAATAATTAAACAAAATAATTGAGATTGGCCAAAGTACTTAACTAAAGTGCGATTTGGATAGTGAGTTGAGATGAAATGAGATGAAAGTTGAATGAAATATTGTTAGAATATTATTTTTTAATATTATTATTGTTTTAAAATTTGAAAAAGTTGAATTATTTATTATATTTTGTATGAAAATTTTAAAAAATTATAATAATGAAATGAGATTGAGATGAAATGTTTATTATATCCAAAAGGGCCTTAAGTGTCCAATCTATTTGAGGCTAGCAGCTCCAAACAAAACTAATATTATAGTATTATTTCATATATCCAAATATAACATCAATAATTAATTATTGTTCAAAACATTCCATGTGCCAACCATTTGCAAAACTTATTGCCTCACCTACTTGGAGCAAGGAAAAAATTATCACTTGGCTAGTTTTTTTTTTCGTCAAAAAATAATGCACCTAATTAGTAAAAGATATTTTTCTTGATTTAAGTTTTCAAACTTTACAT
Source organism: Cyclocarya paliurus (assembly GCA_029856935.1). Lineage (NCBI taxonomy): Eukaryota > Viridiplantae > Streptophyta > Magnoliopsida > Fagales > Juglandaceae > Cyclocarya > Cyclocarya paliurus. The sequence continues at coordinate 14,876,392 of CM056954.1, read as the reverse complement.
AATTATCCTATATTTAAAATAGAGATGTAAAAAAGTTGTATGTATATTATTACTAAACTAATTCAGTGCAAGTGTTCACGATCGAGGGGATCTACACGGTCGGCGGCGGGTTGAGACGAGGGGTAGACTTGTTTTTCCTCCTATCATAGTGAGTACGTATCTAAGGGTACGTAGATCATGTACTCTACTTATTCGAGTTAAGTGGTGTTCAATTTCTATATGAACAAGAAGATAAATAAATCAATTACAAAGCTAGTGATATGCATGGTTATATAAAAGAATAAAAATTAGAGAAAAACAGGAGTTTGAAAAACAACATACACAAAGGCAGACAAGTAATGCCATTTAGCAGAGACTGGAACATTCAGAGGTGGCAGGCTTGACACCAGCTCCATTTGTACAATCGCAGTCTGCTTATCCGCACCAATAAGTATGGCAGCCACCAAAGTCAGTGCTAAGGCCAAAAGCCTTAGGAGTAATTCACAACGCTTGGCTGTTCTTCCATTTCCCATCTTCAGTACTTCCTTCCCATTCTTCTCCAACCCATCCACCCCTCCTACCTGCATGGCTTTGTTCTGATTCTCCGACTTTGCTATTAAGACTAGCTCCAAGAAAAAAACAGAAGGGCACTAAAATCTTGGAGAGATAAGTGAAGAAGAAGTGGTTGTGGAGCTTCAAATAGAGAGAGAGAGATAGAGAGAGAGAGAGAGAGAGAGAGTTGTTTTGGTCAATGGGCAAGAGTGATATATATCTATTTAGGTGAAGGGGTCCATAACTTTATGCCAATTGCAATTTAAGGCAACGACGCGCTTAGGTGTAGAAGTTTGGTGTTGCGAATTAGTTGGATGAGTCCAAAAAGGGTTTATAAATATATATATAATTTTAATTTCTTCGATTTATTTAAAATGGATACTATTTATTTAGCGGAAGATATGTAATATTTTGATCCATTCACATTATTCTAACAAATAAAGTAATTTAAATATCTCATATATATTTTAAACTAAATGCGTTATATGCGAAATAGAGACGATCTAATTAATTAGTATCAAGTTAACCCTTTTTTTCTCTTGTACTTAATAAGGATTAACATTCACTATTTAAAAAAAATATATATTTAACATTCTCTACTATCATTAATTACTCCCAAACATTTTCTTCAATTAAAAGAGAACATGATCCTCCCACCTTATTATAAAATATAGAAATTTGTTTGTGGACATTACTAATACCCATATTATCCTTAATGTAAATGACATGTTTCACATCACAAACTACACGGATGACATGCAACAAATGAGATGACGATACTGGATGCTTGTGAGCACTTCGATGCCTAAGTTAGAGAGAAATATTCTCAGTGTGTTTATATGAATGAATTAATCTGTTACCTTCAGGTAGGGGTGCAAATTTAAATCGAAAAATCGATAAACCGGTCCGAACCGGACCAAACTGATTTTATCGATTTTGAATCAGTCCGGTCTGGAACCGGTTCTTATAATTCATAAACCGGTTGGAACCGGTCCGGTTTCGGTTTTAGGATTTTTTGGACCAGACCGAACTGGTTGATAAAAAATATACAAAAAATAATATTTTATATATAAGTTTTCTACAAAATTAAAATTATACAAAATATTATATATATATATATATATTAATATATAAGTATTATATATAATGTATAATTATATGTGAAATTTTTATATATAATTATATATCATATATGAAATAATTTCATATTATAATTTATAAAATATAACATAAAATGTTAATTTTAAATATGAACATTTGTTATTTGTTTGATCATATACTATTAATATAATTATATATAAGATAATGTTATTATAAAATAAAAGTTTAATATTAAAAATAAAAATGTAATTGATCATGTATTATATAGCTATACTAATATATAGTTTATCACTAATACTAATATATACTAATATATAGCTATACTAATATATAAGTTTATAACTTGTACTAATAGTCTAATATAAACTATAGTTATAGTTATATTAATAGTCTAATATAGATTAATATAAAAGTGTAACAGATTTTTTTAAAACAGTTTTTTTTAAACATATTTTTAATGACAAAATGTCAAACTTATATTTTAAAAAAATTGAAAAACCGGACCGGACCGAAAATCGGTAAAACCGGAAGTACCGGTTTAGGAAGGTAACCAGTGCGTAATCGGTTTTGAAAAATACAAAACTGGTTATATCGGTTCGGTCTAAGATTTTGTCCAAAACTGGACCGGATCGGACCGGTTACACCTCTACCTTCAGGTGATTTTGCCTGATCTTTCTATCTCTTGCGCCATTCGGGTTCTTAGTTTTTGACTTCGCTTCTTGCTTCCTAGGGTCCAGAAGGGCCTACAACGTGTCCTCGGTGTTAACGTAATCATCCGTTTTGTCCATGAACTCCTTCAGGGTGAAGGGGGTTTTCCTGATCAACTCAGTCATGAATGGGCTCAGAGGCCATATGCCTCACAAGAGGGTAGCCAACATAATTTTCTCGTCTTGATCGTATATGGTCAACCTCTCCTTGTTGAAACGGGCCAGGTACACTTTTAGGTTATTTTTTTCTCTTTGCTTAATGGTGAGGAGATAAGAGGTTGGTCGTCGACGCCTCCTACTCGTCATGAACTGTGTCAAGAATTGTTTAGCCAATTCTTCAAAACTATTAATAGACCCTGGATGCAAACCAGTCCCGTGCTATCCTTTTTATTGTTAAAAGGAAGGCACGACAAGTCACCCTTCCGGAAAAGCCATGAAAGTTATGTGTTCTTTAAAATTCTCTTGGTGATCTACAAGGTCCCAGGGTCCGTCATCCATATCGATCTAAGGAACTTTAAAATTAGGCAGGAGTGGTAGTTCCATTACTTCCTCACTCCGATTTAGTAGCTGCTCGATGGTGGAGGATACTCCCATCTTTCTCGCCATCTCCTCGTATGTATTTATAAGGCTACACAACTCATCATGTAATCTCTTCTTTTCCAACTCTTCACCATTCATGGCTCCTGCGCTCTGTGTGTCTCCTTCCACTTGTCCATTCTGGACAAGTGGTGTAACGGCATTCTGCCGTTTTAGCTCTTCATTCTCCTTCTGCAGTTGTTCAACCACTGCCATTGCCTTCTTCAGCTTCTATTCGGCTTCCACTAGCCTTGCTTCTGTATCCGTTGTGTTCATTTCTTAGTCATGGGTTGTCTGAGATCGCGTAGTAGTTGGCATGTGAAAATCACATTGAAGTCTACAAGGATTCCACAAACGATGTAACTATAAAGGACGTGTTTCACACTACAAACTACACGGATGACCTGCAATAAATGAGATGGCATCACTGGATGCTTGAGAGCACTCCGATGCTTAAGTTGGAAAGAAATATTCTCAATGTGTATATATGAATGAATTAATTTGTTACCTTCAGATGTTATTTATAAGAATATGAAGATGTTGAAAACGACTAATTCCAGAATTTATCTTTTGGATAACTCTCAAATCGGTAGGATAGCTTTCCTGATCTATCGGAGATGTTATCTATTTTTTATATTATCCATCACGTGGTTAAAGATCCAATCTCTAAACTTGTAGAGCCGATTCGACTCCTAAGGTCTCAAACTTTGGCCCTCTAACGCATGAGGTTGTTTGTCTCCATTGCCCTAAATATAAATATCCCTTTCACTTAACATAATTAAATTCTGTGCCAAACCTACTCATAGTTTTAGAGCTAAGCTTTAATCCAATCGCTAATATACGTAAATTAGTATGACATGTAAATTGGGCGCAACTTGGTTAAGGATATATTTAAATCGATAGGTCGTTGGTAGTTTGGTAATTAATTGCAGAGGAGGACCATTTATATGGTAGATTTTGGTAGCGGGGGTTCAACTTTTTTTTTTCTTTTCTTTTTTTTAACAACCACGATATTAATTTTTCTTCCACATCAGACACAAACTTAAAGGTAATTTTTCTTTGCTCATAAAACAAAAAGAAAAAGATCTTTGCTCATAAAACACAAAAAAGATAATTTTTCCATCAAACACGAATTACTTATTCACACGCCGGACAGGCGCTTCTATTAACATGTCATATCTTGGAGCCATGCAGAGGCGCCCCCCCGGGGGGGGGGGGGGGGGTGACGCGACTTTCAGGCTTCAGCACGTACGTTTGCATGGATCGAGGCATTCAGACCAGGAACCCAAGAAAACGTATCCAGTACTTGAAGTCATAAATTTCAGCATCTATCTTAATTTTAAGAAAAAATCTACTCAACCTCCTACTATTCACACCACACTCCACACTCCATCTTTTTTTTAATTTTTTTTTTATTTTTTTTATCAAATATATTTTTATATGAATAGTGAATAAAAAATTATAAATAATTTTAAAAAAATAAATTCAAAAATTTTTTTTTAAAAATATTAAAAAGTGTGGAGTGTGGAGTGTGAGGAGGTTGTGTAGCAAAACTCTAATTTTGATCAAAATTTGTGCATGAAATTCTGGCTCACAACCAATGCTGTCAACCTTTCAGTCTTAGAGGGAACAGGGATCTAGACGTGGCCAAAGGTCTCGTTACCGGCCTTAAAAAAAAAAAAAAAGTTCTGCTACAGTATTTTTTTAATAATGTATTTTTGTAACTGATTAAAATAATTATTTTATATTAAAAAAAAAAAGCAACAATCACATTAATAAAATGTGTTAAAATAACTGTACCTGTAATTTTTGTTAAAAAATACTAATCCTCCAATCTTTGTTTTTATTTATTATTATTTTAATATTCTGGTCAATGGGCTTGTTTGTTTTCAAGATAGCTGTACCTGCTACAGGATAGGTTTGGATGTTTTGTCTTATATAAAATTTTCATCTTATCTCATCTCATCATTATAATTTTTTCAAATTCTAATACAAAATATAATAAACAATTCAACTTTTTCAAATTCTAATTTAACTTTTTCAAATTTCAAAACTAAAAAATAATATTTTAAACTTTAAAACAAAATACAAAATTCTCATCTCACCTCCCAAACCTATCCTCAAATTCAAAATTTTGAAAATTTTGAAAATCTTCCATCACATTATTACAAAATTTTCAAATCTCTATACAAAATAAAATAAATAATTCAACTTTTTTAAATGTCAAAATAAATATAATATTAAAAAATATATACTAACAATATTTTATTTAATTTTTCAATTTTAATCTTATCTCATCTCATCTCATCTCATCTCTAAAAATAAATGAAGAGTCTGTACACGTACGAAACCAGTTATGATATTGTTCCAGCAAACCAAGCACCATATATAATTTACTACCACAAAGTACTGATTAATTTTCTTAGGATAGTGCTATAAACCGATAGTTCAACCGAAGGATTCAATCAATTGGTGCAAGATGTATTTATCTATTTTTTTTTCTTTTTCTTTAATTATATTTTATATATCTTTAAATATGTTTAAAAAATAAAAATAAAAATATCAGTTCATTAATATTCATTAATATTCACTTTTATCCTTATCTTTTATAGGTTAAACTAGCCTTTTTCATTTTCCTATTCACTAACGAACATGAGTGGCGCTAGCTGTTATAACTTACATAGCACGCGAGCATTGAATATGGACCATACGTATTTAACGATTTTTGTCTGACATATATATATAGTAATTTTACTCATCCATGCACATTGACGTGCACGTAAATATGTAAGTGCCTGGTCAAAAATAATTTTATAAATTGATATAGTTTTATATAATTAGTTATATATACTTAACGATAAAAATAAATTTATAATCTAATAAATTATATTAAATTTCATTAATTATGAGATTATTTTTGTATAATTATTTTGTAATTAGAGTATTTTTTATAAATATATATATATATATGAAAAATTTTATACACTACATTACCATCTCACTCATCTTATTATGTAAGATGTGGTATATTTATTATTATTAGATAATTTTTTATTAGATAATTTTTTATTATTTAATAATGATAAATATACTACATATTATATGGTAAGATGAAAATAAAATAAAAATACGGAGAATAACATTCCTTACTATATATATATATATATATTCTATCAAAAAAAAATATATATATATATACACGTACGTAATTGTAATTTATAATAGCCTAGCTAGCTAGCCCGTGCTGTATGCATTAGGGCAGTACTTAACATGACGGCTAGCTCTGAATCAGATTAATCTGGATGAAAGTTATTAAGGGAGATCAAAGATCACCATGAACGCAAAGTACTTGTACTGCTATCGGATCAAGATTCCTAGCTTGCTACATTAAATTCATATCCATGAAGAATATATAGAGAGAGAAAGAGGAGAAATAATTAAACGTATTGATGTTAACGTCGTGTTTCATACGCCTTTGAGTTAAGTTTCAGCAATTTGAATATTGAATCTTTTACCTGCATAATTGAGAAAATACAGAGATTGAAGACCTTGGTGGTGGTTGGAGAGTCTTTGATGCTAAAGATAGTATATCTATTTGATAGTTCGTACGTGAGCTTAAAAAAATTAGAGAGTTTTTTTGTACCTGAGGATCAACTTTTATACTAGGTCTCTAGTTGTGGCAGCTCATCCCTGACTTTGAGGACATATGTCATTTTCACTGTTCATTTAATCAGAATACTTTAATGTGGCGTGGCTTCTAGGACGGCGTCATTAATGCGACGTGGAGTTTGGAGTTTGGGGAGTAGTGCCATTAATGCGATGTGGTTCCCTGATTCACTTGACCCTGTGAACGTTCCCTATTAAACATTATCATGCCTGTTGTCAGGAGATCAAAAGTTCTCCATATTTTCTTTCCACCTGCCTGTGCAGGTTCCTGAGGGTAGGGTGGTGTCAGGGCGGCGAATCACATCTGTCCCTACCGTCTACTTTCCCTGCGCGTGGGTGGGTTTTGCTCATGGGTCGAGTCCTTTGAAGAGGCCCATTAACTCCTTTTAGAGGAGGGTCGTTAAACTTGATTGGACTTGACAGAGCTCTTTGACTTACTTTCTCAATAGTCCCTCGTAGGCTTGCTTTAAGGGTAGATAGGAGGGAAAACCTCCTTACATTTATCTCTCTAATTCTTATCAGACTAATCCAATGAAAATTCTTTTTTGCTTTCATTTTTATGCTATATACTTTCCCGCTGTTGCTGCATAGGTATGTCTTCAGACTTTTGCCTTCCCCCTGCTTGATGGTGAAGAGGTACGCCACAGGACGTCTTCTTTTTCGACTCACTATAAATTGTGTGAGGAATAGGCAGGTCAGTTCACAAAGCCGTCTATAGAACCAGGTGACATTTTGAACAAAATGTCACATTTTGCCTATCCATAATAATTTTATATCCTACATTGAATTAGTCATATTGTTACTTATAATAATAAAATATTATTATTTTTTAAAAATTTAAAATTTTCTACCCACACATTATTGTATATATTTTATATTTTTTGATTTTTTTTCTTCATAATTTCTTATAATCTACGCATCAAAATACAATATCAAACCTAGAGAGAAGAGAGAAGAGATTAGTTTGAGTGTGAGGAAAAGAGATGAGAGAAAATAATGTAAATTAATCAATTGGTGAACAGTAATAACCTAAGAATGGAAGAGAAATAGCTAAAAATGATCATAATGAGGCGGCTCATGTTAACAAACCTAGGCTGGGCCGCTGGGGCAGGCACTCATGTTGCTTGCGTACGAGGAAACTCAGAAAGAATATACACTTATAACTTATCTTTGTGAATAAGTGTTGTTGGTATTTTTTAATAAATAATTTTTATTAATAACATTTCTTTTAAGAGGTTATAACCGCTGGTTTCCGTTAATTGAAGTTTTGTTGCACTATTTACAACTGTGTTCATTAAGGCATTCATGGTCGATAACGTTGTCTTTTTATTCTTTGGAAATAAACGTACGTTTAACGTCTGGTGTTAATTCCTTGTACCTAAAAAAATCTTTACGTTGGGTATCTATTTTTATTCCAAATTGTTAACGTCGTTCTTATCTTTTACGTTTCTTTCATTAATTAGCCCTAACTGCGGGCAGCTTTATGGCATTTGGTTCTTGCATGTAGTCGAAAAAAGGACACCCAGAGGGGTTATAACTAATAACGGGTGGTTGTTTTTAAAGGGGTGACCGACTTATTATTTTGGAAAACACTGTATGTAGAACAGTTTTTTTTTATTAAAAATAAAAAATAAAAGAAGTGACTATAAAAATTTTTGAGAGTATTTTCAAATAAAAGAAATATATTTTTTTAAGTAGAGTTTTAAACTCAACCACTTGTACAGAGTAAGCTTGAGTCATATGATGATCAGTTAAACTGTTGTATCCTGGAGGAGTCAAGTCAAGATAAGTTCTGCTACACCGGTTAATTTGAGACTTTATATACCGCAAAGGGCTTGAATCTCCTTAAATAGAGCGATATTTTTGTGCATCAATCCAAACTGGTTTTGTTTTAATTTTAATTTCATTGGAATTTTTATTATATTATTGTGAATTTCACCAACAATTTTTAAGGAGAATTCAGACATGGAGCCTACAATTGAAAAATCTATGGAAAGCATTAGAGATTTCAACAAGCCCTTTCGTTTCAAAGTAGCTCATTTCAAGAGATGAAAGTGCAATGTGCTCTTCTATCTAAACATTCTCAACGTTTCCTATGTTCTCACTACAAAGAATCCTAACAAGATCACTACTAAAAACATTACTGAAGCAAAAGTGAAAGCTTACAAAGAAAAGATTAAAAAAAAAATCAAAGATGAGTATAATTGTCGATGTTATCTTTTAAATTGTCTTGCTGATTAATTTTTATGATTATTACAACACTACTTACATCTCTACAAAGAAAAAAAAAGAAATATGCAGCAAGTCGTTTCTTTCGATATCAAATGATAGATGGAAAATCTATCGCGAAGGGAGTTTCAAAAGTCGATGTGCCATAAAAAATAAGGAGACATTCTTGGAGACCTTAATCACACGTATTCGTGTAGATGAGGAGGCTAGAAGCCAAGATGATTTGGTGCTTTAAAATGATAATGAGAATTCTATGACAAAGGTAAACTTAATTTCTGAAAATGGCCATAGCTTTCCCAAATGTCAAAATACAAGAAATAGTTTTTTGAAGCCGTAAAGAAAAGATTTCAAAAAATTTAATAAACCTCACAAAAAGGGCTTTTAAAGCCAAAATGATAAAAATTGGTTCAAAAATCTTACTCCCTTTGAAGAAGAGAAAACTATTACACTTGGTGATTCTAATAAAACCAAAGTTATTGGGAGTGGTGAGGTTGAATTGAAATTCACCTCTGGATGTATATTGATATTAGATGCACTCTATACACTGTCTATGGAAAAGAATTTGATGTTGAGTTTTTTACTCAACAAAACGAGTTTCAAATAAACTATAGAATCTGATCAATATGTAATTACAAAAAATGAAATTTTTGTGGGCAAGGGCTATGTTTGTGATGGGATGTTTAAATTGAATATTAAGAATAAAGTATATAATGTTTTTTTTATGTGCATTATTCTTTAAATTTATTGGCACATATGCTTATGTCTTTCTTTGATATGGAATAAAAAAAATTGCAGTCCAATTTTTTATATTGGAATAAAGTGATTTTTGAGTAAGGAGTATTTTTTTATAAAAAGAAAATTTCTTTTTAAATCTAAAAATTAGTGTGGGTCAAGTTTTTAGAGAATAATATTTTTTTAAAATATTTGGCTCCAACGTTTTTTTTCTTTTCAATTCTTTGAGTTTTGGAAATAAAGTCATAGTTGGATAACTCCTTGGTAACTTATAGACGTTTACGGAAAACTTTTGAAGAGGCAAGAAGCTTTGTACGTATTCACATCAAATGTATTTATTTAATCTGTTGCCGTTTCCTTTCTTTCAAACTTATATGGTATTAATTGTGGAGAAAGACTTTGAACGTTAAGTTTCAATTTTACCATCCTGAGGAAATTTGGATGCATATATTATTATTAGCCATTTTAAGATTTTATTGATTATTGTTTTAAGCTGCCGTATTTTTCTTAAGTCAACTATAAAGTTGAACTGCTTTGGCTTCAATAAAGAAGCGAATTATGTTGAGAGATTTATTTATTTATAGAAAAAAATCAGTTTCATTCATATTTATTTATTGTGTTAGTACTATTACAATTAGTAGAGTACAAAAACATTATTATAATGGTAAATCTAGATCCGTAAAAAGAAAAATACAATACTGTGAAATTTTTTTACTGATGATGTTATTAATGTGGATACACTAAATAAAAATTTGACAAGAGAAATAATCTGAAATATATCGAGAAAAATAAGATTAAAACCCATAAATTCATGAGCCATGTATGAGAATACCCAATCTGGAGACCAGAGATCCTGATAACTAGGTTCAATGGAAAAAACGAATTATATAATGGTCGTAAGAAATGCATTATTTATTTTATTTCTCGTTACTATGATGTGAGTGCATTTATCCTGTAATGTTGTGGAGGATGAGTTTTTGAAGAAACTCTTAATGAAATTATATAGTTCTTATGAGTAGGGTGTAAGAATTATATGAACACCATTGATAAATTTTACCTATGTGAGTGTGAGAGTGGGCCGTTCTCTATGAGATTCGGATTTATTTTCAAATACACTCATGAAACCGGGTGAAGCACAATGTCGTAATGTGCTAGCCGATAAAGCTTATGTCAATACCTAGGTTACTATGTGTGAATAATAATTCTTTATTTTTTTTATGCAGTCATAGTTTAAGTCTGAGACTACTACTGACTCTAGAGTAAAGGTTGTTATTTCACTAAATGAGGGTTCAATACAGAGCACATCTTCATTATGCATAATAATCATAATTTGTCTGAAAATATCTCTCTTATATTATTATTTTTTATTATTATTAAAAAATAGTGAGGGATTGTTGATATTTTTTAATAAACAATTTTTATTAATAACATTTCTTTTAAGAGGTTATAACCGTTGGTTTCCATTAATTGAAGTTTTGCTGCACTATTTACAACTTAAATAGTGCATTCATGGTCGGTAACGTTGTCTTTTTATTCTTTGGAAATAAACGTACGTTGAACGTCTGGTGTTAATTCCTTGTACCTAAAAAAATCTCTACGTTAACGGGTATCTATTTTTATTCCAAATTGTTAAAGTCGTTCTTATCTTTTACGTTTCTTTCATTAATTAGCCATAACTGCGGGCAGCTTTATGGCATTTGGTTCCTGCATGTAGTCGAAAAAAAGACACCCAGAGGGGTTATAACTAATGACGGGTGGTTGTTTTTAAAGGGGTGACCGACTTATTATTTTCGAACACACTGTACCTAAAACAGTTTTTTGATTAAAAATAAATAAAAGAAGTGAGTATATAAGTTTTTGAGAGTATTTTCAGATAAAAGAAATGTGTTTTTTGAGTGGAGCTTTAGACTTAACCATTTGTGTAGAGTAGGTTTGAGTCATACGACGATCAGTTGGACTGTTGTATCTTGGAAGAGTTAAGTCAAGATGAATTCTATTACATCGGTTAATTTGAGATTTTATACACCGCAGAGGACTTGGATCTCTTTAAAGAGAGCGGTATTTCTGTGATTCAGTTTAAACTAGTTTCGTTTTAATTTTAATTTTATTATAATTTTTATTATATTATTGTAAATTTCACCAACAAATGTTAATAACTATATATGTATATATATACACTCCAATGCACGTAGGTACATTCGCATTATGAAAAAATCTATCTGCATTCCACATTTTTGGCACACTGAACACACTGTTAATGTGGGAGCATTTCAATTATTTTAAAAAATAATTAATATTTTGATTTTTTATAAAGTTGAATGAATCTTACAATAAAAATTGATCGACTTGTATGCAGTAAATGTTGACCAAAGCTTGAAAAAACTATTCGATTTAAATAAGAAACCAAATCGATTTTAGTGAAACTTTTGAATTGTTTGTTTAACCGCTTCAATCGACTGATTCAAATCGATTTTAGATCAATTAGAACCGATTCAAACCTGTATTCATTTTTAAGTTGTCTAACAACTAAGTTTTTTCTTTTAACTTCTTGTACAAAAATATGATAGAACTAAACATATATTAACATTTTTATTATTGTATTCAATAAGAATCGCAGGAAAAAATGAAAAATAGAACATGTATTTTTTTTTTTAGTTGAACAAAAAATTAAGGAGATGCATGAATATTTTATATTAAACTTATGGTTATGCATAAAATACTACATTTTCCATATGTTTATAACTTAATAGTCTTTATCCTTTTCGTATTTAAGGCAAAAAAATGTCGACAACTAAGATTAAATACATAAATTACATATTTATTAAAACTATTCCGATTCATATCATATTTTTATTGAAACTAGTCAATAAATTTATATTTTATATTCTTTTATACATGATATAAAATGTTTGAATTGCATCAAATATAATTTTTAATAGCTTTTATCAATATCAAAATATTCGATTCAAATTTGTCAAAAATTGCCCGATTCGATTATGTTGAATTGTCCAATTTATCGAATCAGTTCTTACCAGATTTCAATTTTTTGAACCTCAAGCAAAACTCCTTACTTATTAACAAAGAGTGTAGTGTAGTTATATTTATTTATTAAAGTCAATTCAAACGCCATTTGTTGAGAAAACCTTTTTCTTCTGTGTTCTATTTTTCATATATTCAAAATGTACAAGAGGTAGAGCCTCAATATATAGAGGTTATAGGTAAGAGGAATATTCCTCAGTCACTAAATTACAAATAGTAGTACGTGTGTGTGTGCTCTTGATCCTGCTATAATAGATGGTTAGTGGAGGTGAGCCTGGGCGCAGGTAATGCAGGTGAGGTCCTTGAGAGGCTGTGCATGAGGTGGTTCTGCGTTGAGTGGTCTTGCATGTAATGCTTTGTTGGTTACTTTGCACCTGCACTGTACGTAGGTGAGTCTTCTGTGGAAGACATTGCATGGCCTACATGATTTGCATGTAGTGCCTAAATAGGCCTCCTCAAGTCAAGTGGTAGATATTGCAAGTGAAGACTTGAACAAAGGTGTTGGAACCGTGTAGCAAACAAAGGTTTTGTAAGAACATTAGCCAACTGGTCCTTCCCTAAGATAAAAGCCACTAATAAAGACTTATTGAGAACTCTGTTACTCACAAAGTGGAAGTCAATAAAGTGTTGGTGCCTCAGTGAGATGAATCCCAAGGTCGTAGCATAAATGCTAAACCCTGATGACTTCGGCAGTGGCATTGGCCACTGCTTTGAATTCTGCTTCTGTTGAAGATTTGGCTATTGTTGATTGTTTCTTTGAAAACCATGAAATGAGGTTGGATCATGAGAAGATGCAGTAGGCTCCTATAGATTTCCTGTTGTCTGGACGCCCTGCCCAATCAGCGTCGGAGAAAGTTGTTAAGTTCATTGATGAAGATTTTGAGAATAGCAATCCGAGGCTGGGTGTTTGCTTGAGGTATCTAAGGATCCTTTTCACTGTCTGCCAGCGTGGAACACAGGGAAAGTGCATGTATTGGCATACTTTGCTCACTGCAAAGGCCAAATCAGGGTGTGTGAATGATAGGTATTGGAGTGAACCAATCGTTCTTTGATAAAGAGTTGGATCTTCAAAGAGGTTTCCAGAATGAAGGTTTAGTTTCTCAGAGGTTGCCATAGGAGTCTTGAGTGGTTTTGCTAGAGACATGTTGGTGCGTTGGAGGAGATCTGCTATGTATTTCTTTTGAGTTAGTAGGAGTCCTTTCTCTATCTATGTGGCCTCAATGCCCAAAAAATAGTGAAATTGTCCAAGGTCAGTGATAGGAAATTCAAGACTTAAAGCATGAACAAGTTCACTTATTAACCCCATATTCAAACATATGACAAGAAGGTCATCCATATAGACCAATACACAGAGAACATTTGTTCCGTGAATTCCAACAAACAGAGAACTGTTTGCAGATGATGGTTGAAAACCAAGATCAATTAACTTGTCACTTAATCTTGAGTACCAAGCCCTCGATGACTGCTTTAGTCCATTTATGGCTTTCTTACGTTTGCATACATGCGATGGATACTAAGGGTGGGCAAATCCTGGTGGTTGAGACATGAACACAGTTTCTATCAAAGGACCATAAAGGAAGGCATTTTGTACATCGTATTGATGCACAGGCCAACCTCTAATGACTGTAAGGGCTAGAACAAGTCTTATGGTTGTAGTTTTAACAACTGGACTGAAGGTTTGGTCATAATCTAGTCCCGATTGTTGGAGGAAGCCCTTAGCCACTAACCGAGCTTTCCTACGCTCAATACTACCATCTAAAAATTGTTTTGTGCCAAAGACCCATTTACTTAGGAGCTTCATTGGCTGGTACAAGTGTCGAAGTGCTGTTTGCTAGGAGAGCATTGAATTCCCATGTCATTGCTTCCCTACATTCAAGAAACTTTTGTGCAATTGAGAAGAAAGAAGGATTGTCTGGTATTAAAGGCAGGACAAATACATGTGCTCGTGGAGGTGGCCACCTAATGGTTCCATACGTGAACTGGCGAGGTCGTATAGAACCAATTTGGGAGCGAGTCAAGACAGAATGTGAATGCTGCTGTGCATCCGGTATTGAATTTGGGGTTGAAGATGGTAAGATTGAAGAAGATTGAGGAATTGGGCTAAGTATTGACTATGTTTGAGGGAGAGGAGTGATGACAGGTTGAAGGGTTGGGAGATTCACATGTGTCGGCTCCCTAGTGATGGTGAATTTTGTAAGAATGGAGAAAGGGAAGTGAACCTCATTGTATTATATCCTTAGAGATATAAATACGGTGAGATGGAATGTGATAGCAAATAAATCCCTTGTGAGCAGGGCTTAAACCTAGGTAGACACATTCAAGTGCTCGATAGTCAAATTTATGGTGACTGAAAAGCCTGGTGAGGGGCCAACAAACTGATCTAAAAACTCTAAGAGACTTGAAGTCAGGCTCAGTTTGATGCAAAGTGAGGAAAGATGAGAAATTATGGAGTGTTGGAGATGGGAGCATGTTTATCAATCTGAATGCATGTTGAAATGCATAGGGTCATAATTGTAAGGGGACTGAGGCATGTGCAAGTAATGCCAAGCCAGAGTCCACTATGTGTCTATGTTTCCTTTCTATGATTCCATTTTGAGTATGTGCATGAGAACAAGTTATTCGATGTTTAATATCAAATTTTGATAGGATTTCTTTGAACGGTCTGAACTCCCCTCCCCAATCTGTTTGAACTTGTTTAATTTTGATTTTAAATTGAGTATCAACATAAGCATGGAACTTTATGAATGCAGACAGTGCTTGAGACTTTGTTTGTAAGAAAAAAATCTATGTGTAGCGAGAGTAGTCATCGACAAAGGATATATAGTATTTGAAACCTTCATTAGATACATAAGGAGAGGGACCCCAAAGATCACTGAAAATAAGAGAGAATGGCTCAGTTGATTTATAAGGTCTTGCATGTGTTGGGTGTCTATGATGTTTAGCCATTGCACATGCATTAGAGAAATTTAAAGAAGAAAAATGATGAAAAGGAAGGCCATGCTTGTGAAGAACTGAGTGAACTATCTTTAGAGAGGGGTGACTGAGCCTTGAATGCCAAAGTGGTAGAGAAGTTAGTGAGCTTATATGAGCTTGAGGTGGCGAGAAAAAGGTGTATAAACCATTAGTTGTGTTCCCTTGGAGTAGAGTTTTCCCCGTGATGCAGTACTTGACAAAGAAATGATGGGAGAAAAATTGGAAAAACACATTATTATCTAAGCAAAGCTGTCTAATAGAGATTAAATTTTTAGTAAAAGAAGGGACACATAATAATTTGGTTAAGATGAATTTGGAAGGGAAAGTGGCAGAACCAGAGTGTGAAATAGGAATGTGAGTGCTATCGCCAACTCGAAGTCCATCACCATGATGTTCAGCAGCATGCATATTCAGGTTGGCAAGCTCACTTGTGACATGATTAGTGGCTCCTGTGTCTGGATACCAAGGTCCATTGGAGATGGAGCTGTAGTTTGCAGATGGAACGGTTGTTGTTGTATATGCTTGATTAAATCTATAAATGAATGTAAGGGTTGAATGTCCCATTCTATTGCAAACTTGGCAAATGGGTCTCAAGTCAGTCATTGATGAAGGAAAATGAGGTGAAGATGTACCTAAAAATCGTTCCTCTTGAACCACATGTAGAAGATGCATTGAAGCGACCCCCACGTCCTCTTGAACCACATCCTCGTGAACCACGGCCATGTCCAAGTGAGGAAGAGCGAGCAATAAAATGAGCAGATGCTTCAGGTGTAGAGAGCAATTATGCATTGGTTGAATGGTGTTGTAAGCGAGCCTCATGAGTGAGTAAGTGGCCAAGAAGGACCTCAATAGAAACATGATCTATTCTTGTTGTAACTGACGAGACTAATGCATCATAGTCAGGTCCTAAACCAGCTAGTAAATAAGGAACAAATTCTACTGAAGGCAAGGGTCTTCCAGCGGCAACCATTGTATCAGCAAGTGTTTTGACACGTTGGTAGTAAGTTGAGATGAATCAGTACATTCTTAAGGCTAGCTAGTTGAAGCTGTGTTTGAATGAGATGGGCTTGGGAGGCTGAGGCATACGTTGATTCAATAGAAAGCCACAGATCGCGTGCTCTTTTGCAGCCAACTACTTGAGCAATAATGGACTTAGACAAAGTAGATATCATTGCAGACATGACAAGCTAATCTTGTTGAAGCCAAAGTTCATGTTCTGGATTAGGTGAGTTATCAGGAAGGGTGCTGGGAGGGGCAAGACATGAGCCATCTACGTATTTGAAGAGTCTCTGACCTCGTAGGTATGAGACTATTAGAACTTTCTAGAGAAGAAAATTTTTCAAGTTTAAGTTTAACAGAGATGATGTGTGAAAAGCTAAGTAAGGGAAGGGTGGGAAGGGCGGTAGGAGAAAAGGATGTAGACATGGTGGACGACTAGTCCTTAGGTATGCTCTGATACCATGTTGAGAAAACCTTTTCCTTCAGTTTTTCATATATTCAAAATGTACAAAGGCAAAGCCTCAATATATAAAGGTTACAGGTAAGAGGAATATTCCTCTATCACTAAATTACAAATAGCAGTATGTGTGTGTGCTTTTGATCCTGCTATAACAGATGGTTAGTGGAGGTGAGTCTAGGCGCAGGTAATGCAGGTGAGGTCCTTGAGTGGCTGTGCATGAGGTGGTCCTGCATTGAGTGGTCCTGCATGTAATGCTTTGTTGGTTACTTTGCACCTGCACTATACGTATAGGTGAGTTTGCTGTGGAAGACGTTGCATGGCTTGCATGATTTGCATGTAGTGCCTTAACACCATTTGATCCTGGGCACATGATCGGAAATCTCCTCTAGGAAAATTTCTCATATTTTTCCTTCTGAGCATCTTTTAAATATTATGAAAATAAAAAAATCATCTTATCTTAATAATTGGTCACGATTTTCATAACAAAAAAAAAAAAAAAAAAACCATTCTCGTATACTTAGATGAGTATAAAAGTTCATTAATTAGAGAGTGTATTCAACCTTAATTATACTTTGTATGGAAATTGTACCATATAATTTATACACTCAAAGTTGAGTAAAAAGCTCAAAAACCCCAAGCGAAACTATATAACCAAAATTGATCGATTAAAAGTTTTTTAAGTTGAGAGTTTTGCAGTAATTAGTTTTAAGAGTAATTAATTGATATTCCAAGAATACTAATACAATATCGTATTCTCGCATTACATCATGTCATTAAAATTTATTGGTTATATAAGCAATTTTAATGATATGACATCATATAATACGATAGACATACAACCTTATATGTACTTTAATACTACTTAATAATTAGTTCAATTTTACATATTTGTTAAAAGGACCATATATTTGAACCTAAGTGACAACTACTATTCTCTCTTTACATCATTTATATTTTCCCCCACACTTGTGACTTCTCCTTAATTTGCTCGAGTTTTAATTTGTACACGGACATTAATTTTACAGGCAGAGCATTTCATGAGTTACCCTTCCTGTAAAATGCAAGAACTGTATTCAGCATTACTATTTTTTCTATAATCATTACAATTATATTTCTTTATTTAATTTATTTGTTGTATTGAAATGGACGGTGCACAATTTGAGTCCCGGGACTCATTTGCGATTGCTCTTAACAATAGTCAAAGGCCGGTTAGATGATGCCTAGTCAGCCGTTGAAAGAGGATTTGGAATGGAAGATGCATGGAGGGTGGAGGGTGAATTAATGGAGAGTATGGGAATGAATGCTTCCGCAAATAGAGTTGGAGCCGGCCCATTTTAAGCAGGAGAAGGTTTGAATTCATGTACTGTGATGAGCAGGCAAGATCGATGCATGGAGAAGGAACATAAAATAAAATAAAATAATAATAAATAAAGAAAGAGTAGGTAAATAAAAGTCATACGAATTTGAAAGAATACACATGATGCAGCTACATTTTCGTGCAGAGTACTTATTGCTGTGCAGTCGCATCATTCCTGGCACAGAAAAATTAGGAAAATTTCCCTTTCAAATGAATTACTAATTTATATCTTCATAGAGTTCATGATATATATATATATATATATATATATATATATATATATATATATATATATAGTTCTTGAGACTTGGTCATGGATGAATGAATCTATATAGATGAAATGGGTTTTGTAATTTTCATGGACTTCTTCGTTCAAAGTCCAATGTAGACTATAAATTCAGCAGCTAAAGGATAAATTCTCTTTTGTTATGACGTGGTAGATGATAAATATTTTGATTATAAATAGATAAATTGATATAATTTGATATGATATATTAGATTATAAAATTATTATTATTATTATAAAATAAATCTAACGTATTATATGAATTTATATCCGTTTGTAAATTTATATTTATAATACTTTCTAAATAAATTGTTGAGAGAGAGGGAGAGAGAGAGAGAGAGTGTGACAAGTGTATGAATGGACCAATACTTTAGTTAGCTTTTATGTGAACCCATTATTCAAACAATTAAGGGGATTATATACACAAAAAAAAGATGAAACATATAACTGCAATGAAAAAGCAAACTGTACGTGATGTCTGCTAAAGCTAATATAATAGGTAGGTGCAGAAATATGGATCTGCCGGCCGGTCCTCACCAAAATTTCAAACATGTCGGCTTACTTAAATAAATCATCGAATTCTAAAATATCCATATTTTTTTTAATTCTTTTTACTTTTTTGCTTTTCAAATATAAACACTTCCTGGATCGATCTGAACTTGGCCACCTTGTTTGACGCATAGTATGGCTGGCAACGTTGCAAAGCAAAAAAGTAGGTAAAAAATTATTGTGGAAACTATGTACATGCTCATACAAAGGTACTCACAATCTAACCCAATTATATACATGTTGGGTATATATCACACTTTCATTAAATCTTAATTATTATAGCATCTGAGCTTTGCTCACCTAAAGTTATTTGTCCAAATTTCAAGGCTGGGTTTTAGAGAAGAGAAATACTTCAATCATAAAAGAATTTCATAAAAGTAAATTTAAAAATTAACATGATTTGATATAGTATATTAGATTGTAAAATTCTCTTTACTAAAAAATAAATCGATGTATCACATCATTAAATAATGTCAGTTTAGAAGTTTATTTTTACGAGACTTTTTTGTAGATTTAGGTTATGTTTGAAACATAAATTCACCTCAACTCATTTCAAACGCATCTTAATAAAATTTATAAAATATTACAATTTACAGTTAAACTAAAATCATATAAAATCATCTCAGCATTCAAATGCAGCTTTACCGCTTCTCTTTAGAGATAATAGATACGAACCCTACTATAGTTTTTTAAGATTATACGTGATCATGTGTGTATCTCCTATTCGTTAATCCACCCAAATTCCTTTGTCCAACCTAATATGGAGAATAAACTTCCTAGTGAGAGGCACGGCCAGAAAGTCAATCATAGATGTACCAATGCTTGGGATAATACCGAATCGGACATGTCAAAGTCTCCTCTTATAGATAATATTCAAGTGGCAAAATACTTCTGGTTTAAGCCCAAGTCTGCAAAAAAGAAAAAAAAATACAACAATCTCCATCAAATAAATAAATGGGAATCTAATATTAATCTACACAAGTTTCTCGGCAACCAGCTGCCTTCCTGCAAACAAAAACATCCCACATTTTCTTTACACTCGACATTATTTTGCATGGAAAAACGGCTGGCATCTGTATAAGATAATGAGAAACCTGGTGGCGACTGACAAGACAGCGTTCAAACTAAAATCGATCACTTGGCGTGCAGGGAACTCCAACTTTAATTGTTTTATAAATTTTCAGACAATATTTTTTATCTGCTTCCAGAACATGATCTTAGACATATATATATTTATATATATATGCACATACACACGCATATATTGTTCATCATCTTTCGCTTATCCAAATTCAACCTCCATCTATATATTATACAGCACCAGAAGCAGCTTACTCACCCTTAAAGATCATCCATGGCTTCCAGCGCTGATCCTAAGTCCGACCCGGAATACGGCAAGGGAGCACCACCGCCGCCGCCACACAGACCAGATGCTCCAGCCGTCGTGAACTATTTTGCGGTTGATGTGGCCCTCAGGGTGTTGCTATTTGCCGCGGCGGTGACTGGTATCGTGGTTATAGTCACCAGCAAGCAAACGAAGTGGGTTCCTGTCTTTGGAGATCGCGACGCCAAGTTCAATCACTCCCCTGCTTTTATGTGAGTTGCATGCATGTCTCTGATTTTAACGACAACATTAATGGTTGCAAAAGTTTTTCCTAGCAATTAGCATATTGTGAAAAAAATCACTAGATCTATCTAGTAAAAGCGGATGATATCTATATATATTTATTTATCTCAATCAATCTCACCCGTTGATCATTTATATAACAAGACGTTCAATGATTTTTTTTTTTCTTTTACTGATCTAAGCCAAACTCTGAGACTGCATTTTAATGTTGAACTAAGTTAAATTGAGTTGAGATGAAAGTTAAAAATTAAATAAAATATTATTAAAATATAATTTTTTAATATTATTATTATTATTTTAAGATTTGAAAATGTTGAATTATTTATTATTATTATATTTTATATTAGAATTTGATAAAGTTGTAATGATTAAATAAGATCAATAGATGAATTGAAATGAGTTTAAGATCCAAACTGGTTCTAAATAAAATGTTCAAAAAACTTGAAGATTTTTATTTTTTATGATTTTTATAAATGATAAACCGGATAAGAATTAATTTTACGCCCAAAAAATATTTCTTTATAATTATAGTACAATTTTTACCCCGGCCCCATATGAATTTTCCCGGTTGATCTGCCACTGATTTCCAGTACTTGCAGCATCAACTTCTTACAATTGATAGTCAACAAGATATAGTAGCTTGTATTCTCACCCTACATATCTGTATGTATGTCTATTTATAAGAAGTAATAATATGGTCGCAAAACGATTTTATAAAAGTAAATTTATAAATTGAGATAATTTTATATGTTTTGTTAAATCAACTTTATAATAAAAATAATTTTATAATTTAGCGTATCATATTAAGTCATGTGAGATTATAGATTTACTTTTATGCGATTTATTTGCAGCTAAAATATTTCTTTATAAGAGCATGTTTTTAATATATATGGAACCGTCTACAGTAGCTTTGTCACAAATAATAATATAGAAGAAGATATGTAACCTCCATTCCCTTCACGATAAGATGACCATTTGACAAAGGGCAATACTAATTATTGATTTCACATATGTATGACCTTATTTGCAGATACTACGTGGTGGCAATGTCGATCGCTGGCCTTTATGCTCTCATTTCAATATTGGCATCAATCTCGGTTCTCTCCAAACCTACCTTCCAAACTAAATTCCTCCTCCATTTTGCATTCTTGGATGTGGTAACCTCTCTCTCTCTCTCTACATGCATGGAAGGATGGAGCTTTTCTCTTAATTGTTTCCTCCAATCTAGCTATAAAAAAATGACAAATATTTATTAAGAACGCGATAAATAGTCTCAAATCATTTAATATCAGATCATGAGAAGATGATGGTAAAGAGATGATGAGTAGAATTACTCGTTAAGAGAAACTTCATAAAAACTTTGTCCTAGATGAAAATAGTTGCGACCAAGAACAAAGATAACATGATTTTTTTTTAATATTCAAATGATGCTGGTACTGCAGTTGATGTTGGGCATAGTAGCTTCAGCAACCGGGAGTGCTGGTGGGGTTGCATACGTGGGGTTGAAAGGCAACAAGCACACTGGTTGGATTAAGGTGTGCTCCACTTACGACAAGTTTTGCCAACATTTGGGGGGCTCCCTTGCTGTCTCCTTGTTTGCCTGCGTCCTCCTTGTCTTTCTCACCTGGCTCTCCATCTTCTCCCTTCACGCTCGGATCCACAATTAGAAATCTAAAATCTGGCCACAACAATTCAGAAAGAAATTGTATTTTGTATAGAATCTCAACGTTTGCCGTTTGTGTATTATATTTAGGGGCTTCTACATTTTAAATGTTGTCCAGTACTACTTGTGTAGTACTTACTCTCTGCTGCCTATCTTGTTTTCTCTGTAACTAGTCTTTAATTACAAGTGGTTGCTTCTGTGATTTGATTAAGCTTTGAAACATATCTACTCTTTGATGTTCTTATGCCTCTTTGTGATTGGGTGCTTTCAAGTGCCAAATTTGGAATATTTTCATGGTGAAATGAAAAAAAGAAAAAAAATAAGTAATCAAATACTAATATTAATATTAAATTCCAATAATAAAAAATGACAAATATTTATAAATTTTAAAAATAAAATTTATTCCAGCTAATTTCAGACTTATTTATATTAAACTTTTTATTTTCCTAATAAAGTCCACATAAAAATCCTACTTTTTCAATTAGCAAAATAGAAATAGATACTACTGTCACATCTCGTGAAACATTTTGTTAGAAAATAACTAAATTCAGATGAAAATAACATTATGCAAGGAATCAGAATGAAGACTAGATAGAAAATTTTGAACTAAGCATTGGTGGGGGGTGCGCCGGGCCCTTGCAGTAGTGCAACGCACGGGCGACGCTCGAAGACCCCAGCAGCAAGCTGCTGTGGTGGGCCTTTCCCCTAGAAAAATTAATTTAATATCGTGTGGCCCAATGGGCCACGTATCAGATATTAAACTGATAAGAACAGATACTACACTTGATCTTAGCCAAAAGGCCGAGAAAGGTATGCATTTTAAGATGGCTTGTTGCTTCTTTTATAGCTCGCCTCTGCTTCGTTCTCGCCACACGTAATCAGTATGGGACTTCGAAGATTAACAAAAGATGTAACATAACAGTTTACTGTACAAGCCCCACATCATCCGCGTGACTATTAAACTTGCTCCATATTAATATAATGAAAAATTCTGCTTATCATCTCTTACACTGCACACTAATATGTGATTTATCATTTTTATCCTTCTATTTAAACACTCACATATTGATATATAAATATTTATATATATATATATATATATATATATATATATATTTAAATAGAATGACAAAAATTACAAATCCGGCTATCTATGATTTTCATAGAGAATTGATTTATGGCTTTTGCCAGCAATCAAAATCGTGGAGCATCATGTCCCAGGCTTAAGGCAACCATAGTCGGCTACTAAAAATATTATTCATCTGTCATTTTAATCATCTTTTCCTTGATGTAACACCATTTATCACGTCAGGGAATACATAATGAAATGAACACGTGGACAAATCAGATTTCTAAAACATCTCTGGCTAGGCTATGCAGTTGAATCTAAGACAAACTTAGTCCGAATTGTTTCGGGTCCAAATTGACACTAGAAGCTGAAATTGAACTAGAGAGCATTCGAAAACCTTTTGGCTTGGTCCCTATAATCTATGTACAGTCTACACCAGACCACCATATATGCAAATCTCAGCAGGAACACTAAATATTTTACATTTGCATTCACAAAGATGATAACAATGCAAAGATTTATTATTTGGGAAAGCACTTGAAACTCATAAAATACAGTCAGTGTCCCAAAACTGGTTGGATCCAAATGTGCTTTTGAATATTACAAACTCTAAATGATGAATTGGGGAACTTCAGAAAATTGTTTGCTCCCCTAATTCCTGACCTTCCATCCCCTCCCTCAGTACTCTCTCAAAGAATTCTTCCAATGTGTCTTTCCCATAGCTAGGCGTTTTTTCAGCACTGTACTCTCCAGTTTCAGGATCCAAAACCAACATACTTTCAGCTGCATAATATCTGCCAATTTTTCCAAACTCAGCAGCATCTTCCATAGAAGGAAAGATCTTAACTAGAACATCAAGAACTCCAATAGCAAAATCCATTATCCCAATTGGAACCTTCAAGAATTTGGGTTCTCTCCCCAAGAGTTTAAACAGCGTCTCCCCTTGCTCCAATGGAGTCAATGCCTTTCCCGGTCCCCCAATGGGCAGCACCTGGTTAATCTTATCCTTACTCAACACACAATCCGCAATGAACGAGGCCAAATCTGGCTCGCTAATTGGTTTACAAGCACACAACTTCCCATCCCCAAACATCACATATGGCTTCCCATCTTTCACCAACTCAACCTGACCCCCCAAGCTTTTAAAGAATGCAGTTGGCCTCACAATACTATAAGTAAAGGCATTATCCACTTCGGCTTCTTTCATCAACTCAGCCTCAAGTTTCAGCTTGGCACGCTGAAATTCAAGAAGGGGTTTCTGCACACATATTGCAGAAAGCAATACAAAATGGGAAGCCCCACGATTCCTACCAGCAACAAGACTATTCTTTGTTGCCTCATAGTCAATCTTCCACGAATCCTTTACACCGCCACTGCGGCTAGCTAGGCATGAGACCACAGCATCAACAGAAACCCCTAAATTGTCCAAGGTTTTTTCCAAAGAATCCAAACGGGTCACATCAGAAAAGCACACATTGGCTCCCTTCAACTCATTCAAAGTCTCTTCCTTGCTACTTTTACCTCTAATCCCACTCTTTTCCCTAGCAACGGCAATAACATTGAACCCTCTACTAACTAACTCTTTAACCACAAATGCTCCAATATACCCAGTTGAACCCACAACCAAGACGTTGATATCTTTTGGGGTTTTGTTTCTGAAGGAAGATGGGGCGGTTTCAACCGTTGGGACAGTTGAAACTGTAATGGGGTTGAGTCTTTGGGTGCTACATTCAAAGGGTTTGGATAATTTTCGAGATGAAGCTGGTAGCGCATAAGGGATAGAGCTTACCTGAATTTGGTTGATGAATTCAGAAGATAAACGCGTGCTTTGAGTCTTTGACAGAAAATGAGGAGTGACTAATGAATTGGAGAAACAAAGGGACATTTTTTGAGTTCAGGTAGGCTGATCAGAGAGTGAAAGCTTGTAATTTTATGGGGAATGCTAGAGGTGCCAGAGGCAAAGAAAATCAAAGGAATTTAGGAGAAGTGGTCGTCCATGGTCGTTGTGGTGCTACCATATCAGATCAGTAGAATCTAAACGATAGGTGGATATGAACGGACTCAAAGAGGGGTGAGATGACGTGTAATTAAAATTTAATTTGTGGCCTCGTGTAATTGAGGTTATGGAATGGTTAGTTGGTTTGGATAGTGAAAGTGTTTGAAAATGTTTATAAATATTAGTAAAAATGTAATAAAAAATTAATAATAAAATATTAAATAATAGTAAAATATAAGTGAAAAGTAATAAATAGTAGAAAAATAGATGAAAAGTAATAATAAAGTAAAAAATAGTAATGAGAGTGTTTAAGAGTACTTGAGGTACTCTCGACTGCCAAATCAAGCTAAGTAACACCGTTCTAAGTTACCGCTAGGTCAAATTGATTTTTTTAATTTTTTAAAATTTTTAATTTATAACCATATTAAAAAAATATTAACACATTAATAGTCACTTCCTTAATTATTAAGTAAAAAAAATTAAAATACATGAGATGTCAAAATGAGGGGGGAAAAGTAGCATTTTTCTATGGGACAAACACCCTCTATGATAATTTTGAAATTTTGGATTTTAGATCTTTTTAATTAGAATAATTCTTCTCACCAGTTACTATTCACTACCACACACTTCACGTCTTGTGAAAAACATCTCACATTTTATGAAAAAAGAACTATTAGGTATGAAGTCTGGAGTGAATAGTAGTTGATGTATTGCAAAACTCTTTTAATTAATATACAACGATGTATCCCTCATCGCAGTTTTCAAATATATATATTTTTTAAAAAGTTCATACATTATACCATCACAAACTACTAAGAGGCTTGGGGAATTGGATAAAAATTAAATTTTTAATGCTTTTTTATAAGGTAGACTATTTAAAAGTTAGTTTTTGGCCCCCTATTTTTTTTTCTTTTTTTTTTTTAACTTGGCCCGACCAGATTTTCTGGTTCTGCCCTAACTGAGACGGACATCGGAGTTCTGGCCCTAGTTCATAGCTTCCACTAGAGCTATCAGGAAGTATAGCAATATTTACCAAAAAGCTTTTGTTCCCAAGTTACCGCCTTCAAGTTAAGGTCTACTGGAGAAAGAAGAAGAAAGACTAAAAATAAGCTGATCAAACAGGGGAGTTCATCAAACATTTGAATACAAGCCTTGCCTGTAAATATACAGTACATATCACATTTATCCAAAGAACATTTTATACACTCCGGACATGGAAGGCAGACTTTATGACTGATAAATGGATAATACATCAATATGTACATACATCAAATTATATAAGTATCATCATTATAACGAGAATTACAAGATATACAACAAATGTTATATACAACAAATTTTCTGCATTGCTTATTCCTGTCTGTGTGTGCTTTGGCAAGATTAAGGAGTGAATGGGGGATCAGCAGCAGAGATCTGAACGCGTAAAACCTCATAAATGGCTCCTCGCTGAAGAACTACAAGAACCTCCTGTTCTTTGGCCAATGCAAGATCTTCCAGAGAGACCCAACGTGAATGAGACTCATCCCGCATGCGAAAGCCATAAAACAATCGCCCAAGCTTCCACCATTTGATGCACACTCCACGCTTTGAAATCTTGCAACTTTGAAGTGCTTCAACAACATTCTCGCCCTGCCAATTATGACTTTTGACATCACATATCAATATATACTTCCAATTGTTGCAAAAGCAAAATCCGAATTTGGGCCATCCAAAGCTCAAGCTAGCAATCATGTAAATTATATACAAAAAAAAAAAATTGTACTTGGGAATTGAAGAAAGGGTAATAATAGAAATAGAGGATTCACCTTTAACGTGCATCATAAGCTTGCACGTAAATTTCAACAAGTAACCCGACTGGCATGGCTTTTTTGGGTTAATGGGTTTCTAGAAATTAAGTTTCTAAATAAAAGGTTTGAACTCATAACTAGAATGGACAATCCAAAGCCGACTTTATATCCAAAGCTCCAAATGGAGTTATTCTTGGTCCATGTTTAACAAGCCATCATCTTCAAGCTTTGGTTTTTTATGGTTTGCTAACTTAAGCTCATTATAAGCCTAGTCAAGCCTGTCAGTCTGCCTACTCCAAACTTGTTATCAGTTGAATAATCCCAAAATTCTCCTGAGACCAAAGGTATTAACCATGAATGCCTTTTGTTTTTTAATCCATCATCTGAGAATCTGGTATAAATTTTATGATTATTTAACATTGATGCAAACAAAACAACTTAGACAGCATCTCAAACCAATGAGTTTTTGCTTTTAAAAAAAAGGGTCGGGAGGGATTCTGATACTAATATGCAACTTATAGTACCCAATATTTTACCCAGCATCCCAATGTGAAAGGCCCAACCGAGTAGCAAGAAAATGAGCAATGCCATAATTTGTCGTGACAACTCTTCGTTCCTAAAAGGCATATAGCCTTAGCTAGCAGATGCTTATTCAAGGTCCAGAAATAAAAACAAATACCCTGTGTTGTCCTTAGATTAGCAGATGTTTACATGTACGAAAAACAAACAAAATTTATACCAATACAAAGTAATAAACCAGTAGCATGCCAGGCCAAGAAGTAAAATACCGGCACGCCCAGCCAATACATGCAGTAATGCAAGCCAACCAAGTTAATCAGCACATTATGCTGCAGTTTGAACAAGAGCATTTGTACATCCTTAAATCCAAGCTGCATGGTGCACAAGTCCTCAAATGCTTTCAGATAGTCTCCAACCTCAAGTGATCCAGTCAGCAAGCACTTTTCCATGGACTCGATTACCACAGCAACCATTCCTGCGATCTCTTTGTGCCTCTTTATGTAAAAGCATCTCCATCCCTAGCACAGCACTTATAATTTTAATACAAAAATATAACCATGATCTAACCTCCACAAAAACCCAGTGGAGAAAGACAGAGATATAGATTGATCATGATCCTCGATAACTAACCAAGAAACGAGGCTAATCAGAAGGCATTGAATGAAAACCAGGTAATTTTGTTTAACATAAACCCGTATTGATATATTTATCTGGAATGGAATGACAACCACAAATTAATTCATAGGAAAATCAACAAAGATTCTCGACGTGAGTGCTTTAGCTTTTGGGTGGGCGTATACATATGTGAGGGTAAGTATTTTAAGCTCCATATGGAACCGCAACCACAACAGTGGTTGATACAACATATTAAGGACTCAAAATTATAAGAACACAATCGCAATCACAACTGCTGAGTATATGAATTCTCTAGTTAATGAACATTTAGACGTGAATTTGGACAGCACCAAAACTATAGAGGAAAGACCAACAAGCTTAACTTGAATATGACGGGACAAAAATTGGGATACAAATGCTTTAACCAACCAAGAATGATCAGACATAAGAAAATGAAGCAAGAAAGCAAAAAGAAATTTATAACTGCGTTAGAGAGTAATGAATGAATAAGATAGAGAAACCTTGGAGATTGGGGCTTGGGTGGGACTGAGAGTTCTGGACGAAGAAGACTGATTGAAGAGGCTGAGAGAAGGCCATCTTTCCTTTGCGAGAAACTCCCATACGCAATCAGACTCGCACGACTCCCTCCAGAACCGACAGCAACAACCCAATGCACAAACATCCTGTACCTGTAAAAAGAAACAAAAATCAAATCAAATGATCATACTTTGAAGATAACGAAAGAAATTGATGAAAACTATTAGAGGTTGAAAATTTGAACCTGAAGTAATGAAGCGATTTTGAGGACAATATCGTCCGGGAGCGAGCTCTGGATACCCTGCGATGGCTTCATGCTTATGGTTTCCCTTCCGAAGCTCGGAAATGGAAATTCGAGAATGAATTAGAAACGAGAAATGAGTACATGTCCCATTTTACCCCTAGAAAATTAAAATTTAGTTTGACCTAATCTAATTCCTATGTATTGGATTATTTATAAATCTGGATTATCAATAGGATTAGTTTATAGCATAGATAGATTACATTATCTACTAAATTTATGAAAAATACTTGTTGCAAACGCCTCATGCAAGCAGTGCGTAAACGCCGGTTGATGTGGAAAAATGCAAACGCGTCGCTTTGAAAAATTGGAGCGCACCTTCCACGCACGAACAGCAGCCTGCTCAAAACCATCTAAACTCGTGAAACTTTATTGCATATTGACTCTCAGGTTGTGTTCTTCATGCTTAATTAGCAATCACAAAGATCACTCATAAAGGTCTATTTATTTGTCATGGGAGATAACCTCTGGTATGTTGAACAATTGCTCTTTGGAAAAAATTGTTTCTGCAGTGACCAAGTCTTGTGCATTCAGAAACTTGCAATATTATGAGTTTTTTTTTGTTTTTGTTTTAACACAGAAACATGAATTTCATCCACAACAATGTGTCCAGACACCAACCTCTCCTACCAATCGTAAGTGTTTAAATCCAGGAGCTTTCGAGAGAGTCGATGCACCGTTTGCTGGGCGTGTTGCTGAGGTGAAGCCGAAGACCCACACGAAAGATAACCTAGGCAAATGGGTGAGCACAGATCCACTCGAAGACCACAACACCATGCAAGTAAACGATCTGAGACCTTGAACAACACCATGAAAGTTTTTGTCCAGAGCACCAAGCAAGTAACGAGATCGAAGATCCAATGGAAGAGATCCAAAAGGTTTACAAGAGCTACTCAGACAAAATATGAAAACTGGGTTTGGGAGAAATAGTCGAAATGGGTTTGGGAGAAATGTTAATCATGAAATCTAGCGTTTTTCTTAGATGAAATCTAATAAATGGGTTTGTTTTTCTTGGGGAAGAAATGCTTTTCGGAGGAAAGCCGATTTGTGGTTTTTGAAAGAAAGCGTTTTTCTTCATTGCCAGATGAAATCTAATAAATGGGTTTGTTATTCTTAGGGAAGAAATGCTTTTCGGAGGAAGGTCGATTTGTGCTTTCTGTGAGAAATAGGTTTGGGTTTTCTTTCTTTTTCACACTACAGAAGTATGGCTGATTTGCAGAGAAGCATGACCTTTCAAAAGGTCTACTTTTCACTTTTTTATTTATTTTTTCATACAGAAGCTATGCCACGTCCTCTGCCGATTATATGCCGCTTGCGCGCGGCATTTGTATGTAGCAGAAGTGTAAATTTATTGGTGTACAATGATTCCAACTAGTTTAATTATGTTTATAATTATTTCGATGCAGCTCAATTTTATTCTTTTTTTTATATATATTTTTTCTAATTTTAAGTTGATGTACAGAATACACCATCTACATAATTAAATAATAAAATTTGATTTGTAATATTCAAATTTTAAAACTTATATTTCAAATCAAGTTGAAATCAAATCAAGTTTCAAGAAAAGCAGGGAGTTACAGAGTCTTTATTGGACAATCAATTACGACGCTAAGGATGATAACTCAATTAGAGGGAAGTCCAAAGAGAGGGCATCGTGAAGTTTTAGTTCTAAAGGAAGAAATAAGAGGTTGGGGTTGGGTTTTCAGGTAGTGTTTTAATTCTACGGAAAACAAGGGGTTGGGGTCAGACTTGGTGTATTTTAAGTTGTTTTTCACGGGTTTTTTGGGTCATTAGGGTCAATGAGCAAGGTGTTTTCTTGTATACACCAATGTACTTGGTTATTCTTTTTTTATATATATAATATTTTTACTTAAAAAAAAATTTATATTTCAAATTAAATTATGTTATGTAAGTACTGTGCTCTATACGTTGACTTTATAATAGAATTTTTCATCTAATAAATCATGTATTTTAGCATCACATCCCTTATGTTTCTTCATCACAAAGTCTCGGCGGGGGTTGAGACATTTTGACAGAGGCTGGCACATTAAATGCGACGGCATGCTGTCAAGGGCAAGAGCGGACACTCCAGGCACAAGGAGAACAGAGCCCCATGGAATCATAAAGTATAAAAGCCTCAGTACAAGTATAGTTCAAGGGATTCATTCCCTGGTTTTGAGCAGAAATACATCTCCAGACCCTCTCTCTCTAAAAACCCTCTCGTCCGAATCCAGTTGGGGGGAAGGGGAGCTTCGGCTCCCTCTTCCCCTTCCTCTCCTCCCTCTCCTCGCCGGCCCTTTGTCTCCGGTGGCTTGTTTTGGTTTTTTTTTGTGTTTTTTTTCAGATTTCGGTCGAATAAGGGAGAGTAGCCGGTTCGAGCTTCTCCGGTCATCAGCGTCCTACACGCGCCCCACCAGGAGCTCTACCTGTCGCCGATCTGCTTAACCTCCGAATGCGGCCTCCTCCGGTGCGGCGCGTAGCCCGCACGCGCGTGTTGAAGATCTCGGAGCTCGTCGGCGAGTGGGCCTCACGCGCCACCAGGGAACTCTCTGTTGCGGAAACTCACGGCAGTTCCCGAGCAGGC
This sequence comes from Cyclocarya paliurus, assembly GCA_029856935.1. Lineage (NCBI taxonomy): Eukaryota > Viridiplantae > Streptophyta > Magnoliopsida > Fagales > Juglandaceae > Cyclocarya > Cyclocarya paliurus. The sequence goes on along the minus strand of CM056954.1, from coordinate 14,844,489 downwards.
GTCTCTGGATCTTCATAGCTCGACCTTTGGTTTCTCTCCTCCTATGGTTTTTGTGCACTGGTTTTCCGTGTTCAGTGTTTTCACAATGTATTTCGCTTTATTTTGTTTTATTGTCTAGTTATTTATTTCCCTTTCTGTTTCCCATTCGGACGCGGTCCGGAATGGTGTTTCTCCCCCCTCCGCGTAGCGGAGTTGGCGGGGTGTTTAGTGGGTTTTCGGTTTCCTCTGTCTTGGACAGAGGTGTGCATTCTCTTAGACTTTGATCTGAAGAGATGTGCTGGACTAGACCATGTCAACCACGGTTGTGTGTTGGGAAGCTGTTAAAGTTTGTAATTGACTTGTTTAAGTCAATCTTGTATGTCCGATTATTGAATGGATGGTGTTCCTCTTTTTCAAAAAAAAAGGGATTCATTCCCTCTAACTACCTATTTCTCTCACTCTTAAGCATATACTAACTTAGGTATTAGAGGTGCCTTTTGGCACTTCAAGCCCCTCAAGCTTTCTTGCCGTAGGTGACTGGCAGAGCAAGGCGGGATGCGAAACAACAAATTGATTGGACTCAATGTGTTGGTATTTTTTAATAAATAGTATTTTTTAATAATATTTCTTTTCAGAGATGATCATTACCAACGTTTTTTTTCTAAGAGATCATTACCGTTGGTTTCCTTCAGTTTTTTCTTTTTATTTTTGAGGAAGACTTGCGGCATCATTTACTTTGACATTCAAGTGGGTAACCAAAAAAGAATTCCAAACTTTTTATGATTAACGTTGGCTGCCTTTATTACCTATACTTTTGGAAAAAAAAAACTAACTAAACAAATTGTATGATTATTCAAAAAGGTTGGCATTCGTATATATAGGGTCTGTTTTCATTCCAGTGTGGCATTGTTTTCTTTCATGAAGGGGAGCACGTAGACATATTTTTCAGAGAAAAGAGAGGTTTATGAAACTCTAGCATTTGGCAGAACCCATTACCCTTTCCCTCAAGTTAACTTACGAGTAAAGCCTACTTGCTGCACTTGGAGGAGCCCAACAAGAAATTGGGTACAAGTATTTACTTTTTAATCATTGGTTAGTTCTTGAATCTTTATGCAAAAATGAAAATGGTTTGTCTGAGTGACGAATCTCTCTGGGCGATGAAAAAGCAGCCATGACAAAGAGAGAGGCTGAGAAATTTATATGTTTGGTCTTTGTTCGAGGAGTATGCTAAAGCCAAACGAATTTTGTCAAATAAGTGGGCTGTGCTATATATTAAAAAATATATATCTACTATATATATAAGTGCGAATGAAGCATGAACAGTATTTTTATCTAACAATTTTTCTTCTCATTTTGCCCCTGCTTCTATTCCCAAATTTCCGTTCTCCCTAGCTATATTTGTATGTTTTTGCCTATGGGCTCCTTTTACTTTTAAACCAACGAAAATCTCTCTCTCTCTCTCACAGCCGACAACCTTCTCTTGGTTTTTTTCTCTATTTGCCATAACTCTCTCTTTTTCATTTATCCACAGGCGTCGTCATCCTCCACAAATCACTGATCATACACTTTTGGGGCATTGGGTTGCAGTTGAGCTCTATTATGTGGTATTAAGATATTTTGCGATGACGAATGAGAGAAGGCTCTGTTCTCCATGTAGGCAGAAATCATGGTAGAAATCGTCGATTTGTTGGTCTCCATCAACGACATGCAATTAGGCCTCGTAATTCTTTGGATTTGTCACAGATCTAGGGAAGTTCAACCCTATTCTCTAGATCTGCTTCAAATCTGCTCAGAAATATGTGCTCATATTTTTTGTATAAACATCCTAGAGGATTTTTTTTTTTTTTTTGTATTTACAAGCGTGGTTGGTGCAGATCTTAGATATTTAGTTGAGAATTTGCCATGGCCGACTGCACGGAGGAGGTGAGGATGAGGGATGTTCAGTGGTGTGTCCAAAGCCTCGTCGTTTGACAACATCCGAATTTTTTTTCTTTGATCTTTTACCGTAACCATATGGTTTTTCTTTGTTTGGTTGCTGTGTAAAAGTGTGTAGGAAAGGAAACAAAGAACAAAATTTATCTCCTTCTCATTTGATTATGTTGATGGGACTTGGAGTCTTAAGATAAGAGATAGAGTTACCGTTTTTATTGGGGCAGAGGGGGTTTCTACTTGGTTTTGGCGCTCTCAGGACTAGGACTTGAGCTTTGGCTTTCACCAAGATTAGAATCATGGTCATACTTGGACTCTATTTGTTGCCACGAGCAAATGTTTGGTTTTCTTTTATTCATTGCTTTTTCATTGTTGTAAATAGTTAATGATTTTGGAAGTTTAAAGGTTTTGTTAATAATTTTTTAAAAGTACAATGATTTTATATTGGAGTTTATATTTAATAAACTCCAATTATTTTATTTGCAAACAGATAAGCATCCATCATGCATCGTTCAAATTAAATAAGGTGGGTGGTTGCATTGGAGAAAAAGGGGCGCATGCATGCTTGTTATTTCAGTGGGTTACTTTAAAGCAGCCGACAAATGACAAACCAAAAATGTCTTGATAAATATATTAAATATAGAAATCCAACGCCTAATGTACCCAATACACAAAAGCAAGTGAATTTCGGAGTGTTTTTTTTTAATTTACCAACTTTTCAATAAAATGGATCAAATAAAGATAAATAAAAAAAGAAATTTTTTATTTAATTATATCTTGATCTGCTTTAATAATTTGCAAGCCAATAATAGATCTTTAGTATAATAATGGTTAAGGTTGCAATTTCATGATATTACTCAACTTTAAAGGATAAGGAGGTAAAACAAAGATATATCATATGATTATTATTTTATTATAGATATATATTTTATCTACGACAAGTATAGAAAGCAAAAATATATTTTCTTTTAATTTTAACTATGTGCATGCATCTATCTTTCTCTTCTCCCAATGCCAACATCCCACCTCATTTACTTTGGATGATGCACGGATGCCTTGATCTTGATCTGTTTATAAATAAAATAATCAAATCAATAATTTTAATGGATTTTTTTCTATCTTTTAAGATATATTATCAAAATTTATTTATTTATTTATTTTATATATTAATTTTTATAATATACTATATATCAGTTTATCTATTTTTTCTTCATATCATTTAAATATTATATTTTTAATATTTTTTTAATAAAAAATAATAACAAAAGAGAGAAATTAATTTAAAAAGTTTATAATGATGAATAATTTCCTCTCTATAATTCATGTAACAAAATACATAATAAGGAATCAATATAAAAAAAAGTTACATTTGAAAGAATCTTTTTATATTTTAAAAAAATTATATTACAGAGGAGCTAAATTACACCCTATCTATTACTTTATGAAAAATGCTAAACCCACCAAATGTAGATCTTAAATTTGTGTTCCGATTCAATTTTTTTTTTTCCTTAGTGATTAAAGAAGTTTTTTTAGTAATGTTGTGAATTTTTTTATTTTCAAAAATATATTTAAGAATATAAAAAAAGAATGAAAAAAAAATTAAAAAAAAGTTAAAAAACTTTTTTCTACCTTTCTCGGTGGGTTCTCAAGCTACATCCCTCGGGGATGTACTACTACTCTTATTTTATTTGATTCATTTTTTTTATTCACCCCATTTTATCGAATGGTGAGTCCAAGGCCTAGAGCTATTGGAATCATCTTCTTTTTTATTTTTTAAAAAAGAAGAAATATTTGTTCCAAATCTTATATTCTTCACTTTGATTTTGATTCAACCTAAACGATGCATGCCCACATTAATTATTTCCTGCATTTAATTCATTTCAACGCATATTAGAAACCATTGTGATTTTGCTTTTTTTTCTTAAAAATTAAAAGAAAAGAAAAAAGAAATATAAATATCTTTTAATTATATTCGATGATTCATAATTTCATATAATAGAAGTACAGAACCCCACCAAGTGAAGAAATAGTTAACTTAAATAACATCCTAACAAGCTGAGAGAAAGTATTTCCAAATGATTTATAAATATATTTTTTTTAATTTTTAATTTTTAAATAATAAATTTAACTTATTTTATAAATTTTTAAATTTATTTTTAAAAAAATTTATATGTGGTTGTCCTACTTCTCAAGAGCTGTCATTTCTACAGCATAATCCCACCTACTTTAAGCAATTATTTATTGCAAAAATATAAAATATACAAAATAATACTATAAATACCCTAAAATAAATTTGATATATTAAAATATCCGATTAAAGTCTGTAGAAATAATGAAATATTATTTCCAATTTTTCAGCAAGCAAACATTGAAGAGAGAGGGAGGGACAAAAAATCAGTAGCAATTCATTTCTTCTCTGATTTTCTAGTGATAGCGATAATTTTTTTTGAGCAGTGACGAGGATAGTGATAATTGATAAATTACTTGTGTAAGTAAATAAATAAATAAAGTACGCAGGATTCAGGAGGGAGTGGAGCTTTGATATAAAAGAGATAACTCACAAGACCATCCGCATTTGAAATTTACAATACACAATGAGCTACTGATGCATGCAGTCAATCTCAAGGGACGCCGAAGGCCTCCCACTGCCCAGATCGGCAACACCTCCTTCACCTTGAAGTTCCACTACATATCCCATGTAAATTGTAACAAAGCAACTGGATATGACTACAACAAAAAAATCATGTGCTATAATTGCACAAACATGAGCATCTCATAGCCATGGTAAGTCATTTTATCTCATCATTTTAAATAATCATTCCTTACATGATAAACATAACATAGTAATTGTTAAAATTACACAATTACTAATATTCTCATTAATTTTAGCTGACGAGCCTATCTAGAAGTAGAGGAAGATACTAGATGTATAGCGGTTGTTATCTTCGGACTGATAGTAAAAGAAATATTGAATTGTACAACTGTTGATCTCTTCGAACAAACAGGCGAGGTAGAATGTTTAATGCATTATGTCTTTATATTTTTTCATTATTACAGGAGCACCTACCATATTTAGCAAATATTACAACTATAGTTTCAGAAAATGAATGGATTATGTACTTGTGTGCATAAATGAACTAACATAGACAACTGCGTTAGAATAAACTCAACGTACTCTCTACCCATCCTATAAATCAAACTACGTCATAAACACTCAAAATCTCTTCTTCTTAAACTTCTCACTGTTGTAATTATATATTTAAATAATTAAGATACTAAATTGTATGTAAAGTCTATACTTCTTTCTTCACTTTATATGCTTCGTTCAATTTTTGTTTAAATTTCTTTTTTCACCTTCTCATTTACTATTTTGTACTTTTTTTAATTTTTTCTTTATATTTATCAACTGGGCATACGTGCACGCACGTTGCCCTTACTAGTATGTATATATATATATATATATATATATATCTTTTACAATACTAATTATTAGCCTTTGTTTGGTTTTTATGGTATTATTTTACCCTATGTATGCAACTGGGCCTCGTTTGTTTTGCAGATGAGATGAGATAAAAGTTAAAAGTTAAAAAAAAATATTATTTAATATTATTTTTGTTTTGATATTTGAAAAAGTTGAATTGTTTATTTAATTTTGTGTAAAAATTTAAAAAAAATTATAATAATTAGATGAGATGAGATGAAAAGTTTTGTGAAAGTGAATGAAGTCTAATAACTGAATGGAAGATTCTTAAGATTCAACCATATGGCATTAAAGAGTTTGATGTTCAGTGAGCATGTTTGTCTCTCCAAGCAGACCTACGAGTTCCTTCCGTGCACCACCATTGTTCTCGGCAACCTATTCCTCATCCTCGTCTATGGCGACCTCATGTTACTCTCCGCCACGTATTTGTCCAATGGGAGTGAGCTCTTGTTAGAGACTCTTGGCCCTAGTATTGTTGGCGGTTTGTTCCTCCGCAAAGACGAGCTCACAGGTTTTGATGTTACTAGCGCAACTACTGCTTCATCAAGGCATCCTGGTTTTTTGTTTAGTAAACAATCTACGCCTGCTTCGTTTTCACAAGCACATTCGACAACTGTCGTGCCTCCTTTTGGTGTCTCTTCAACTTTTGCAATTCAAACTTCATCTCTTGTGTATGGAGAAAGTAAGAAATTTGAGGGGAGCAGGGGACTTGCCAAGAAAGCAACTGCAAATCTCGTGTATTCGGATAAGAAACTTTTTGTCCCTCAGTTGTTTAATAATATGCTTGAAAAGGCTCTGCAAATTGGAACATGCTAGAAGTCTTCTTTGAAAATTATTGGAGGATTTGAGAATGGTCCTTGGTGGCACCGAAGTTTTAGTAGATATGGTCCTGCCAATAATGGCATTAGTTATGGTGGTATGCTAGTGCTCGAGAGGCCTTTGTCAATGGGGTACATTCAATACTCATGGAAGATTGCAAGTCACTAGCTGCCGTGTGAATGAATTAGCTAGAGTAGATGTTGCTCAGAAGATGTTTGAAGAAATGCCTCATGAGACCATTGGTGATAGGAGTTCAATCATTTCTGGAACTTCAGATGGCTTGCAAGGAGGGATGTTCATGACTAAAGTGCAGGTTCCATTTTCTATCTTTAAGATTATTACTCATACTACTGTTATTATGGTCACTGCTTTGGGTTTGTCCCTCTTTGATCCTATAAAGAACAGAGGATCCCATGAGAGAGGTAAGGGAAGAGGTAGGGCCGAGGTCGTGGACCGGGCAGGGCATATAATGGTGGGAGTGAGCAGTTCGAAAAGGTCCCCTTGCGGTGAATGCTTGGTCATCATCTTATACAATTGCCAAGCCTATCCGCAGACCTAGGACTTTCCCATGGCAGCATGAATTGTTTGAAGAGAGCCTTAGAGCTGCAGGGATACCAGGAATAGGAATTGGCACAAATGTTTCTAACTTGGATTTTGCAATGACTAATGAAGGTATAAGGGAACTTTTCTTGTTCGTTCGAATTTACTTTGACAGGATTGTTCTTCTGGGATGTGTTGTCATGGGAAGCTCCCCACAAATTTTGAGAAGACTGTATGAGGGATCTGATCTTGCCTTTGTGCTCCACATGGAAGAGGCTTTTCACCTTGTGCCTCAGTTGTTTGTGGAAGTCCCAAGTGGAGCAATCATTAGATGGATTGAAGACTAACTTCAAAATGGGGATAAACAGCTTACAATAGTAGTTTCTCAGCTTGTTGAGGAGCATGGTGGAATATTACAACATCATCTAATAATAAATTTTTGCTTCCATCTACCATTGAGTTACACTTATCAAGCCCCCATGTATGTGTTCAGCAGACCGCCCCTCTCTATAGTGGGCCAAAAAAATGAGTTGCAACAATACGGTGTAGCTGTTGAGATAAGGAAAATCTTCATTTTTGACTTAGGTGGTGGGACGATTGTGGGTAAGGATACCTCACCTTGTAGACAAGATGCTTGGGGATGGTTTGTCACAACCCACGAGTGAAATGGTTGGGCTGGGCCTAGGCCAAGTTGGGCGTATTACTTAGCTAGTTATTTTTCCTTTACTTGTTGTTTTCCTTTATGTTATGTAATGAAGTGAGCCACAGAATAGCTGGGCCATTAGCTGGTTATTTCTTTTTATCCAGTCCGTTAGTTATTAGTCTTGGGTCATGTTTTATCAAGGCTGAGGCCTTTTTCAGATGTTTGGCAAGACTTTAGCATATATGCTCACTGTAGCTATGAAAATTATCTATCCAGAATCATTAATGAAAATATCTTCTAATTCTGTTTTCTTTTTTTTTCTTGAAGGCTTGGTCAATCTCGAATTTGACGTATTTTCTTGCATTTTCTCTCATATTTTCTAGTTATCCAAACACCCACCATCATGTGTGTTACAGCAGATAAAATTTAAGCATTTAATATATGCCACATCAATAGACATGACTTAGGGCTTGTTTAAGAATAAATTTCATCACATTTCATCTTATCTCATTTTATTCTCAAACATAATTCAAATACAACTTTTTTTCAATTTTAAATCTTCTACTTTTAGATCTAATCATTACAATTTTCCTAAACTTCCAAACAAAACACAAAAAATACTTCAAATTTTTCAAATTTCAAAATAAAAATTATATTCTAACAATATTTTAATAATATAATATTTTTATTAAATTTTTTTCTCTCATTTCCTAAAACTCAATAAAATATCATAACTCAAACTATTTCATTACTATTTACAAACTATTTCACTACTATTTACGAATTTTTCATCTCATCTTATTCCCCAAGCATCCTCTTATAAAATCAAATTTGTAATTAATCCAAATATTAGTTTTACTCTGGATTTGGAAAAGGGTGGTGCTCCGCTAGCACAAATTTGTAGTTTATTTTTTTATCATTTTTTTTAAATATTTTTTAACATCCTTAACCATTAAGAAAAAATTAAAAAAATATAGAATTTTACTAATAATTATTTTTTTAATTATTAAATAAAATAAAATAAAATAAAAATAAAAATATTCGAACGATAACTTTAAGCAATAATATTGAGAAGCATTTTCATTTTAAAAATCGGATCAAGATATCCCAACTGAATGGTATTTTTTAGACCTCTGATCAATCCATCCTGATCCAAGGGTCTTGAAAGGACTTTGTTTGAATCCTAGGCAAGATCCTCTGTTGAAAGAATTTTATTAATTATTTCAACTCATAGAAACAAAGTACTCGCCGTTGACTTCTACAGATCCAGATCCAGATCCAACATTTATCAGTATTTGTTTTTCAGGACTCCCTTGGCAGAGTTCACAAATTCTCATGCATTCTCGTAAAAAGAAAAGAAAAAAAAAAGTTCTAACTCAAAAATCAAATGGACATTAAAACAAAAATGCAAAACAACTAATCACAACGTTGATTCATTTTATTAAAGTTGGATGAGACAACACGGTGGTTCCGGGACAATACAGTTCAGAAACAAATTTTATCCCCTCAAAACACAAGCACCCTGACAGTTTTGATCTCGGAAGGGAAAATAATGGAAAGCAGCGACAGAATTTCTTGCCGCATTACAGGAAAGAAAATAAAAACGAAAAGAAAGGACAGTAAATGATGGGAGAAGTTGGAGAAGGTGTCACCAGCAACGATATACGGCAACAACGGCCGGTCGTCTAGGGGGAGTGCAGATAGCCAAGAGAACAAGAGCTATGACAATCACTATAAGGATGCCTGTTAGATCTATCCCCCCATCTTCTGATTCCATGCAGCACTTGGCCATTTTCACCCACACCACAAACTCTAGTTGTCGTTGAGTGTGCTTTTCTTTTAGTTCTTTGCAAGCAAGGGAGAGGAGGAGAGGAGGAGGATAATGAATGTATGTATCGCATGGCACTTTGCTCTAGTTGACTTGGGCAGTTGAACATAAACTTTTTACAGAAATACTTTGGGACCCGAATTTGGGTCCCGAAGTTGTGTCCCGAATGGGATTTTTTATTTTTTTTTAATTTTTTTTTTTACTTGGAGATTAAAAAAGTGTTTTTTAATAATGTTCTGAATTTTTTATTTTTTTTAAAAGTGTTTATGATGATTAAAAAAATACAAAAACACAAAAAAGAAAATTACAAAAAAATGAAATGAACGTTCGGGAGCCAAATTCGGGCTACCTTTTCGGTAGCTTTAGCACTGCTCAACTTTTTAAAACTCGTTAGATCAAGAAGTAGTGGTCCTTTAATTTATATTTTAGTTATAATTATATTATTGTTTTGGGTGGTTTGTGTTGGTACCTATGGGTGAGATTGCGACAGAAGATTATTTAATAAAAAATTATTTAAAATAGAAGACCGACACATCTTGTGGCCATCTTTTCATATTTTAGTTTGGAGAAATTCACGATTCCCCCAGAGACTTTTTCTCCATGCTGTTGGTGAAAATGGTAGAAGTTGGCCTAAAGAAGGTAAAATTGAGGTGGGTTCGGTGCCAGCTAAACTTTAAAAAACTTGGATTAATAAACTAAATTATCACCATATGTTGCAAAATATTAGGTCTGTTCGGATAAAAAACGATTTTATCTCATCTCATAATTATAATTTTTTAAATTTTCACACAAAATATAATAAATAATTCAACTTTTTCAAATATCAAAATAATAATAATATTAAAAAAATAATATCTTATTCAACTTTTAACTTTAATATAAAATTATATCATCTCATCTTACCATCCAAACGGACGGGAAGTCCTTGCCTGATTTGTGGCTGATTATCATTTTTCGGAGACATGCACACATTTTACACTTTGTAGAAGGTTTTAATTGGCTGAAGAATGAAAATTTTCAGGAAAGCTGAAATTTTCTCTCTATATAATCATAGATTTCCAAGACCAAAGGTGGCAATACAAACGTTGATTGGATATGCCAAAACAGCCACTGAAGCTCATGTCTTGTACAAGAGATATCCTACTTGCCTCCAATCAATCAAGTATTTCTTGATCGGACTGAATATACCCTGAATAATCTTTTTTTTTTTTTTCATTAGTAAGTTTGCACGTGCGATCAATATTCTGTACCTATGAAACTGGTAAGCAACAATCGCTGAAGTTTTAGATGCCAGCAGCTTCTGTGTATTGCCTAATGGGCGAATTACTCGGATACGCCGAGAAAATGGGCGAAGCTAGGGTATTTTGGCTCCCATCCTATTTCCTCACGAGTTTTCGAGTTGTTCAATCTCTTACCCAAAGGATCACTGGTGCCTGCAAAAACAAGACAAGTAACCGAGTGGAAGTACGAGGATATAAAGTGCGATCAATAGGTTCATATCAAGAGGCTAAAGGAATAAATAATAGGACTAGTTGAAGCGTCAGTGAGAGTATGAGGAGCGTACCTGTGAAGCCCTCAAATTTTTTGCTGAATTTTCCACTTTTAGCGACCAAGTCCATTACTTCCTGCCTGCAAAGAAAAACCGAGGTTCCACATAGAAAGCCCACAGTGGTAAGGACAATCTCATTGGCAGTATATCACTAGTCACATGGAAAAGAATGGGGTAGGAGTCTTTATAAGATGACATAAAAAATAATCACAAGGAAGAGAAAAGACCTGGATAAAGGATGATTGTCACAACCCAGAAAAATCCGGCCACGAAATTTCTTCTTTAAGATTGCAACTGAAAGGGAAGCTGCATCCTGTCAAAAAGTACACAGGTCAAAACAATCACGGTATTTTTATGTCATCCCTACTAAATGCAGGACAAAGAGGCATTATAGCAAACGAGAATGAGCGGAAATACCAGAGACAATACAAAGATATAACAATGGCATATGGAACTCAAAAGCGACTATTTTTTTTTGAACATAATCAAAATGCAGAAAGCAGGGTAAGATAAACTCATCACAAAATAAATATAAAAATAAAGCCTTGGAGGAATTGATGAAGTACAGATTACAAGAAAAGGAGAGGCAATCTGTGTAAATGAATTCCACCGACTGAAATTCATGAAGCAGAATAATAAATATAGAATAAAGACTTTGTCACCTCGTAGTGAATAAGATTCAGGATGTGATCCGGTCGAGCTTCAACAGTTCCTTTACCTAACCAATAAGCATGTGCACCTCTATCTGCTTTGTGTTCATAGTTAAGTCTAATTCTGGGTAGAACAGATCATTGAAGTTTCTCCTACAAACCTAAATCAAATTCTCACAATTCAAGTATCAAAAAGGATATGTAAAGTCCTGCCAATCTAAGAACACAACCACCATATTCCAGCACTACTTTTTCCGCTTTTAGAAGGACATCTGTCCTAGGGCTCCTCCCAATAGGTACTACTGGGGTGTCCTGCACAAGAAGAATATTGAACATTAGAACATGACAACACTCTATATGCAACAAGTTTGTAAACCACCAAGGTCACAGAAAGCAACACTGGCAATGCATTTAATACATTGCATAAGAAGGCAGACCATAGGTTCCTAGAGGGCAAGCCCATAAGTTGATGCAGAGAACAACAACAACTTTCTTCATTATCACAACAGAAAAATGTGTTGTGTTAGATGTAATACCTCATCACACTGTCCATTGTCATTGCAATCATATGGTGCAGAGCTTGATGTAAATACAAAAGAACCTTCACCATTCCAGTTTAATGCAGCCAGCCTGCTTAGGACACGGCCCAAACCAAAAAGGCAAAACTTAGATGAGTACATGGCAGGATAAATTACAGAAATCAATTTTAACTTCTTCCTGAAAATTATACATTTTTCCAGCAACCAAATGGACCCAGTTATTCACCCCCCCCCCCCCAAAAAAATAAAAAAAGGTTTCCATAGACCACTAGTGTTGGCTTAGTACAAAGATTCACTTTGATTCTAGAAGATGAAAGTAGCTAGTGCACAAACACAACCAATCCATTCACGGTATGAAGGATATATGAACTTCTAATCAAGTAGAATTTTTGATAGTCAGGCATAGCTTAAAAGAGTGTGGAAAGAATTACAAAATGGAAATAATGATTGAATCAACTCTTTGGCTAAGTAGAGATACATTGATCCAAGACTAATTGGCCCTATAGAGTTTATCCTATGGCAGTGTTCTTCTAGTACTCGTGGTGCCCCTTGCACAGCCTTGAATAGGATATTCTGCAAAATTCTATCTATTTTAAGCACATTACCTAATACATATGTTATACACCTTCTCACAAGATATTACACCAGCAGAATGTGTCAGTTTGCTATATATAGGCCTTTCTTGGGCAGGATATACACACCTAACAAGCACCAGAACAATCATTTTATATGCAAGTAAGTTCTAATACATCCATGTCCATGTCAGGAAGCTATTATATTGAGCTGTTGATAGATGATACTTTCAAAGCTGGGAGGTGATTCTCGAACCTTACCTGACATCGCCGGGATAGTCTGAAGTTCGTGATGGAGGAGCACAGAAAATAATATTCGGAAACCGGTGTGCCTCTGTAGTCCCCTTCAAAGATGGATTAATTCCCATCTTAATCAGTTCATCATGATGATCAGTGGTAACCGTTTGGCCAAATACTTGACAACCTGGATGTTCCTGCTCAAACATAACCCCACAAGTTGACCATTGTATTTGCGTAAAACACCTATGTCCATAACAACCATCACAACAAGCTTCTACGAACTTTTACGAATTAATGACCAAATATATAACAAAGAATTCAAAAATACGTTCCCAATACCATACAAAAGAATCTATCTTAATCATGATTCTAAATGCGCCCACCAAGAAATATTGTAAACACCACTTTGAAAGAAGGATAAATTAAAAGCGTATCAATGACTTTGGATGAAACCAGTGCAAGTTGTTTATAAGGAGACAAATCAAATCCATTACTATCTTGCCAAGATAAGGCCAAATAGTATCTCTCGTGAATTTCTGGTGCTTGTTGATCTTGCTAAAGAGGTTGTTTGGTGGCAGACGGAGCTGGTCAACCCCATTTGATATGTAAACTTTTTTGTGCATTGTTAGTTTGTTCTCCAAGAAAAGTAGAAGTATTTTCTTCTGTGGTTTTTCAAAGTTTTGTACTGAGGTTTGGTTTACACAAGTGAGCTGTGAAATGATATATTCGTTTTTCTTAAAAATTATAATAAAAAGAAAAAACAATGATTTAAGCTGATGAAAATTGAAATCGAACTAGCGAAATACCTCCCGCCATTTTTCTGCGACTAAGCGACCAAGAACGCCCGGTCCCACAATCAGCAGGTCATTCTCTCCCACCAAACCAGAGGCAGCAGCCTCCAATCCTTCGTTTGCTGCAGCATCAACACACAATCAATAGAACGGTCTTCATCAAAATAGATTTCTCAATCGAATGCTTAGAAGGCAAATCTCACTCTAGTGTGGCATTGTTTGGTCACCGAGAAAAAAGAAAGACGAGAATTTTTCGGTTTTTTTTTTTTAAGTATTTTTCATTTCCTTCCTGGTTCTTAGCAACCATCGGAGACCCAGAACAGCGTATCAATCGGTTACAAATAAAATAAAATAAACTATTCGTCAAATACAATATTCGTCTCAAAACAATGTTTTAAAAAGAAGGAAAATATGCGTAAATGAGAGAGAGACCGATGGTGGAGGAAGCGTTGACTTGGGAAGGAGTGGCCATGGAAGAGCGTTTCTTGGTGAAGTGGGTGGGATTTCCGAGGAGCGACGCCGAGCGTTTCGAAATGAAGCTTATGCAAAAGGGAGGAAAAGAAGAAAGCTTTGAGAAATGTGAGGCGAGTCTGTGAGTTTGAGCGGTTGAGATGATGGTGGTGGTGGGTGTGAGTGAGGCACACGCAATGCTTCCCATTTGAAGTTATGAACGGATCACATCCAGAGGGATATAATGGGTAGAGTCTGAAGCTGCCAAGTTGGTATTAATTATGTATTTCCGGCCCCCCGGGGGAAGAGAAGAGTGAGAGAGACTCTGGATTTCTGACCAATTAGAAAAATACACCTGTATTTTGGATTGAATTCGCCCTTGTTGCCTAGCGGATGATTATTCGTTTGGATTTAGAAACGAGATTAAATGAATTTAAATAAAAATTAAAAAAAATATTATTAAAATATTATTTTTTAATATTATTATTATTTTAAAATTTTAAAAATAAAAATAAAAATTTAAATATTTTATGTAAAAATTTAATAAAATTGTAATGATGAGATGAAATGAAACACTTTTTGAATCCAAATGGGACGGTTTTGTTTTAAGCCCGTTTGGATATGAAAATGGTTTCATTTTATCTCATCTTATCATTATAATTTTTTTAAATTTTCATACAAAATATAATAAAAATTTTAATTTTTTTTAAATTTTAAAACAATAATAATATTAAAAAATAATATTTTTAATAATATTTTATTTAACTTTTATCTAAAATCATTTTATCTCATATCGCTATTCAAACGGGCCTAAGCAATTTACAAATTGGTTTATTATGATCTAAAAAGTTAATATGCTAATAGTAATTGAAATATATTCACTCACACACAATCAAAATTTATAATTATTTTCTTTTAAATTAATAGTGATTGCCAATAACCTGATCCCGCGAACTTCAGCAACTCATCGTCGAATTTCAACCCATTCTGACTATTTTTTTTTTTTAAATTAGCCTTAGGATTTTTTAAATTTAGGGTCCATATTTTAAAGAGTCTTAGAAATTATTTTTAAAATAATTTATTGTAAAATTGGTATAATCAGAAGCTATAGTGGTGTGTAATTAGAGGATAGGAAGGTCACTTTTACATAAGGATTTTGCTACACAACCTCCTACTATTCACCCACACTCCACATTCCATATTTTTTAATATTTTAAAAAAAAAAAATTCAATTTATTTTTTTTAAACTATTTCAAATTTTTTATTCACTATTCATATGAAAATTATTTAATAAAAAAAATTTTAAAAAAATTTAAAAAAAGGTGGAGTGTGGATGAATAGTGGGAGGTTGGAAAGATTTGTTGTTTACACAATATCAAGCACCTTCGAAAAGAGCAATTCTACACAACCTCCCCAACCTCTACATATCATTTTTTTAAAAATTTTAAAATTTTTTAAAATTTTTTTTAAGTTTATTCTTTTTAAACTAATTTATTTATTTTATTCATTATTCATATATTAAATATTTAATAAAAAAAAATATATGGTATGTAGAGATTGTGTGAATAGTAAGAAGTTGAATAGATTTTTTACTTCGAAAATATAAGTGTTTATTTTGTTGGGCTGATATTTGAAAAGCCCATAGAAACCAACAAGAATACTTATTTTAAGTTATTTAGCCCAATAAAGCAATGAAGTTAGTTGATGGAGGAAATGACAAAACAAATAGGTTTGTTTGGGAAGTTAAGCAAGGGAGCTCACGACCGTGTCATGGCCAATGGGATGAAATTTTCACGTGAGACGAGAGATCCAACAGCTTTATAAACAAGAAGAAACCATTTATAAGGAAGCCCTATATGCATGATCACTTTTTGGAATAATTACAAAAACGAAACGAAAAAGTATTATTTGTATACAAAGTTAAAACCAGCTTAAGCATCAAAGTGACTATTCGTCAGATCACTTCTACCAAGTTTTGGTGCCCAACTCTGTTCATTTCGCAAGTCTTTGCACCTTAGTGACAGGCTATCCAAAAAACGTGATGACAATTAAGCTGTGCAAGTTCATTAGTAAAAAAGTGAATCTTACTAAAATAATTATTTTTATATTTTTTTTCATAGTAAAGTCTACTATTTTACAAAATAATTATGTGAAGTAGGGGTGTAACTAGTCCGGTTTGGTCTGATTTTGGATAAATTTTAGAACCGAACCAGTATACACCGATTTTACATTTTCAAAAACCGATATTGCACCCGTTACCCTCCTAAACCGGTACTTTCAGTTTTATCGGTTTCGATTCGGTTCGGTTCGGTCCAGTTTTTCAATTTTTAATATATATTAAATCTATAATCTCTTATACTTATATATATTAATATTTATAGTATTAATATTAGTAATATATTAATACTATTAGTATATAGTAATACTATTGGTATAGTACTATTACTATATCTTAGTGATAATATAGTAATTAATATATTAATACATATTAGTATTACTAATATATTTATCAAAAGGAATATGTTGAGAATTTATTAAGCCATAAAATGTAATTCATATATATTTTATATTTAAAACATATGATCAAATAAATGTTCATATTTAAGATTAAAATTTTATGTTATAAAGTGTAATATAATATTATTTCATATATAATTATAATTTATAAAAATTATATATAATATAAAAAATATTATATATAATATTAAAAATTAATTATAAATATATAAATATGTGAACCGGGCCGGTCTGAGAAAGCATAAAATCGAGACCAGGCCAGTTATGACTGGTTTTTAAAATGTCCTGGACCAAACCGGTCCAAAACTGAACCGAACCAACCAATCTAGGCTGGTTCGGCCGATTTTTCTGTTCTCTGATTTATTTTTACAGCCCAAATCTGAAGTTTGCACAAATCATTATTCTCTTCTAATTGATGTAGTGAAAAGGCACTGGGAATAGTGTACCTCTTAAGAAATATCTCTTAATTCAAGTTCTATCAACTTGGTTTGGATTTAGAGATGAGTTGAGATGATTTGTGAATAATATAATAAAATATTATTAGAATATTATTTTTTAATATTATTATTATTTTAAAATTTTAAAAAGTTAAATTATTTATTATATTTCATGTGAAAATTTTAAAAAAATATAATAATGAGATAAATTAAGATGAGTTGAAATAAATTTTAAATCCAATTAGCAACATCACAAAAAGTCACCTTCTTATCCGTTTGGGCTCTACCTACACAGTGAGATGGGGGTTGTATTGCAAGAAACAGACAAGTAACAAAGGAAAACACCTTGTAAAATATGGATAAATACGGTAGTAAAATGGAAAACAGCTTGCTGGCTTCAAGAGGAACACCCAAATTAAGGTGAAAAGCGTAACCCAATTAAGATGAGAATAATGGTACTTTGCCCTTTTATATTGTTTATTCATATATTTAATTTTTTTAATTTTTTTTATTATATTTATTGATTAAAAAAGCGATTACTAGTATATTGATAATTTTTATTTTTTTAAAAAATATTTTAAAATGATAAAAAATAATTAAAAAAAAATAAGAAGATGAATTTGGCCGCTAGCTGTCAATGTTGGGTACCTAATACCACTCTTATGTCGCGTTTGTTTTTATAGATGATGTGATATGAGTTGAATAAAATATTATTAAAATATATTTTTTTAATATATTTTTTTTTAATTTAAAAAATTGAATTATTTATTTTATTTTGTATAAAAATTTAAAAAAATAATAATAATTAAATAAAATAAATTGAGATAAATTATAAAAAAAAAAATAATAATAAGATAAGTATGAAGCAGAATGGTCAGGTGTGATGGCCCTCGACTGGATGGGCAATCTGTCCAATGAGTTTGAGGCTGCCTTGGATCTAGCGAGAGTTTTCCGTTTAAAACTTTCAAGAGGTCAAAGAGTTGTTGGCTTGATCTTTGTGATATGAAGACTTGTGGCCCTTTTTCATTCACAGATGATTAATATTTTTACGGTCTGCACACCAAACACACCAAACTTTTTACTGTTCACCATATTATTCGGCTGCACACCAAATATGCTAAAGTTTTTACTGTTTATTGTACTGTTCGTATATAAATGGTACAAATTTTGGTATGTTTGGTGTGCAGTTCGTAAAAACTTTCCCTAGACTTCTTTATATTTAGAATTTATTAATAAATATGGTTGATTTTAGAAGGTAAAGATGTCTTGATGAGTTCGCATCCCTAGATTGGTGACAGATTGATGTACACTGTATTTCCCTTTCATTATCAATCACTCACATTATTATAGCTTAAGCACCAAGCACGCAATGCTTTTCTTGTAAGCCAATTTGAGGGACTCTAATAATGGTTTGAGATTTGGATACTGATTTGAGTTAACGATGACGAAATAAAAATTGAAAATTGAATAAAATATTTTTATTTTTATTTTTATTTTTAAATTAAAAAAAATTAAATTATTTATTATATTTTATACGAAAATTTAAAAAAATTGTAATGATTAAATAAAATGATATTAAATAAGTTGAGATATTTTGTCAATCAAAATAATGCCTTATTCAAAGGTGCTGCACCATTTTGTAAATAAAAATAATATTTATAATTTTAAGTTATGCATGTTTTGCATAATTTTTTTTAAAAAAAACTAAATTTAAAATTTACATAAAAGAAAATTTACTAAGGAGGGGAGTAAGATGATTGGGCATGAGGAGATTGAGCAAGTATTATATTTTAATTTTTTAATATTTTTATTCAATTTTTTTCTCTACTTTTTCAAAATTTCATAAAATTTTTTAATTCAAATCATTTTAATACTATTTACAAATTATTTTATTATTATTCATACAGATTTTTTTATCTCATCTCATATCATCTAATCTATATAACCAAATGATGCATGTGTATAATAGAATTTTTTTTTTTTTGATACATTTAGAGGAGGGAGGTTTCGAATTCCAAACCTTTAGTTTGGAGGCTACAAATTATATCAATCAGATCACATACCTTTAACGTATACGAGGGAAATTAGTCAAACATAAGTGCTTCGTATTTCGACCCGTACTTTTTTCGTTTTTCCCTTTCTTTAATTATTCATCACTACTACTACTTTGAATTAACTTCCCACCTTCCGTCCCCTACGAAATTTATAAGGAAAAGTAAAAGCTTCAACATATTGAGTAAGAGAGAATTAGAGAGAGAAAATGTTATTGTTTGACGTGGTACTTTCGTCCAATAACATGATGACATGTAATTAAAAATTTTACATAAATATTATTGTTTGACAATACATGTCCATACTTCATAATTATCTAATAATTATTTAATTATAGGTTATTTAAACTATACTGGATTAATTGTAAGATGGTCTCGAAATTAATTAGAAATTGTCAAAACTTGTAAATTTTCTAACTTCGAAACTTATTGGGACCGTTTTGGAGGTCCCATAAAGTTACATATCGAAGTATATTTTGTTTTTACAAGATACTCATTTATCCATCTTGCTGTACCGATCACATATTAACTAATTTTGATGGTAGAGTATTTTCAGAATATTTGAAAATATTTTATTATTATTTATTATTATTATATTATTATATTATTATTATTATTATTATATTATTATTATTTAATATTATTTTTCATGACTTTTTTTATTACTATTTATAGAATATATAAAATTATCTCACTATCCAAAGGTAGCTTAAAATCCTAAATTGTTTTCTTTGTAAATTTTCATAAAACCCACTTCGATCTAAACTAACACCATCGAAAAGGAAGATCAATCCAGGTATTGTCAACAGAAGCTCACCTACCATAACAACCTTGTTTCTTAAGTCTCTTTCTGTCTGTCTGTCTGCCATTTCAATAACTCAAAAATCTTTATTAATTATAGATGGGTAGTGGGATAATGATGATAGAAAATCTTACTTAGGCTTATTTGGATATAAAAATCATCTTATTTTATTATTATAATTTTTTTAAAAGTTTTACATAAAATATAATAAATAATTTAATTTTTTTAATATCAAAACAGTAATAATATTAAAAAATAATATTTTAAAAATATTTTATTCAATTTATCTAAAACCATTTCATCTTATCATCCAAACGAATCCTTAATTTATTAATTCATTCAAAAAGCAAGTCAAATTATTTCCATTAATTGCTATGTCAGCACACACATTTGCTACTCCATAATATGCTTTCACCTTAATGAGGTTTAAAAAGCCTTTAGCTACATTATTCTTCCTTTTTTAAAAAAAAAAAATTATTATTGTTTTTACAATAAATTATTCTTTGTTAAAGATAGAATATATCCATCATTCTAACTTTCCAATATATCCCTCCCCTCCCCCTTGTTTCTTTTAAATCATTGTACTATTAATTAGGTAAAAAAAGGAAGTTAGGTAAGAGAAGGTTAAAAATCAAAACAAACTTGGGAAATTTTCTTTTTTTTAAAAAAAAAAGAAAGTAAAATCATGCCATTATTATTATTATTATTATGAGAAATATTACAATTTCAAAAAAATTATACAAAAATAAATCTATAAACTGATAACTTAATATGATATTTTAGATATGCTTTACAATAAAAGTAGTTTTATTATCTAATTTATTAGATTAAATCATGTCAATTTATGAGTTTATTTTTGTAAATTTTTTTTATGATTAAAATATTTCTTTATCATTATTATTATTTTATGTATGGTATTGGTAGATAAAATATAATTAAAAAATTATAATTTCTTAATTACAGGTAAGTATGAAGTGGGTCAAATCTCAAAATCAAAGACCCTTAATTTAACAAATAATGACAAAAAACATAACTTTTTAAAAAAGGAAATGCAGAAATTGAAGATAAACTGTCAAAGCAAAACTGGACGCCATTGCCTTTGGTTATTATTATATTTCTCTTGTTTTTTGGTTTGGAGACTTGAGTGTGGAACCCGCGGCAACTTCCACACGCAACAGCCAATTACATTTCGCCACATTAAAACAAGAAAACCGAACTACGACACACCGTACAGTATGTCGCGTGCTTTCTTCGACGTGGCGACAAATTATTGGACTTTGACGGTACACGCATGGAAGCTTCCCCTACAAAATACCACTCAACCCCAACCCCCCCAGCTTCGCAATCCCAACAAGAGGAACAGAACTTCACTCGCGCGTCCTACGTAATACGTATAAGCTTCTTGGTCACATCAGTCGAAATATACAAAGACCAGAGAGAGAGAGAGTGGGAGATCTCCATAAATATTCCTCCTTTTTTATTTATTTTCTTTCTTTCCAAACATTCTCTTACTACTACAGGGATGTTTGAATCCGAGGAAAGTCCAACTGGGTGCTAGCCCACTGTGCTAACTGAGATCCTCCGTCCCAAATCAGAAAAAAAGAAAAAACACACAGAGGGACACACAAAAAGCTAGTTTTATTTTATTTTACCGTTCCTCTCTGCTTTACCTTTCGGGAGTGTTGTTTGTTGTAGTTGTTGGTGTTGTTGTGTGATTATAGCTTGATTTGTTTGACTGTGTCACTGTTTGTGGGCAACTCCGAATCATTGCTCTCCGTTCCTTTTGTCTCGAAAAAGCTTCGGTCTCTTCAATTAGCGTATGCACATTCTTTGATCGAATCTAGCTCCCTTTTTTCTCCCATTAGGGTTTCCCTGTGTGCGCGTGTATGTGATTCTTTGGTTGGAGAGTTGCTGTTTGGATGGAGAGAAAGTGAGGGGAGGAATGTGGTAAGAGAATGAGTCGATGAGAGAGGGGGGATGGGGTGCGTGTTTGGGAGACAGGTGTCCGCGAAGCCGGTCTCTGTAGAGAAGGAGAGAAAGCAGGAGGAGGTCAGGGCTGAGAAAACTGAGGTTGAGGTTGGGGAGGCTCATAATGGTGGCAATCGGAAGGAGAATGACGAGGAGGATAAGAGTGCGCGCCCGCGGAAAAGGTCTTCGAGGCCGAGGCCAAATCCGCGGCTAAGTAATCCGCCGAAGCACTTGCAAGGCGAGCAGGTCGCCGCCGGCTGGCCATCTTGGCTCTCCGCGGTCGCCGGAGAAGCTATCAATGGCTGGACGCCCCGGCGGGCCGACACCTTCGAGAAGCTCGACAAGGTAATCCCTTCGATTGCTACTACTACTTGGGTTCTTTTTTCTGATGTATAAGTTGAAGTGGTTTTTTTTTGGCGAGAAAATGTGTGGAAAGAAAAGGCAGCAAAATTATTGGTCTTTTGTTTCATTCACGCCGTTTGGATTTCGTTAAATAAACTCTGTCCTAGAAAAAATTAGGAGTGTGGTTTACTCGAATAATTTAATGCCAGATAGTTAATTTGGGAATCTTTTTATTCTGATAAAGTAAGAAGGTATGGATGTATCAGTCATTAAAGTCGTACTCGTATCTATCTTGACTATTAGATCGGGCAAGGCACATACAGTAATGTTTACAAAGCCAGGGATGCTTTGACGGGGAAGATTGTTGCATTGAAGAAGGTACGGTTTGACAATTTGGAGCCTGAGAGTGTAAAGTTCATGGCCAGAGAGATTCTCATCCTGCGCCGTTTAGATCATCCCAATGTAGTAAAATTGGAAGGTCTTGTGACGTCGAGGATGTCCTGTAGTTTATACCTTGTATTTGAATATATGGAGCATGATTTGGCTGGCCTTGCTGCAAGCCCCGGAATTAAGTTCACAGAATCTCAGGTATTAGCAATCTTGTTTTGCCAGCTTTTGCTAGGACTAGTTGAAGATATATTTGCCCCGAACAACTGTTAGTCAGTTGGCCAGTATCCTGAAGAGGTTGTCTTCTTATCTCATATATGTTATTGATATGGCAGGTCAAATGTTACATGCATCAGCTATTATCTGGGCTAGAACACTGTCACAAACGCCATGTCCTGCATCGTGATATAAAGGGGTCAAATCTTTTACTTGACAATGAAGGAGTACTTAAGATTGCTGATTTTGGATTGGCTTCCATCTTCAATCCTAATCACAAGCTGCCTATGACTAGTAGGGTGGTTACCTTATGGTACCGACCTCCAGAACTTCTTCTTGGAGCTACTGATTATGGTGTAGGTGTGGACCTCTGGAGTGCTGGTTGCATTTTAGCAGAGTTGTTGGCTGGGAAGCCTATCATGCCTGGTTGCAATGAGGTTACCACTTGATGTTGGAATACATTTTATAAATTCTTTTATTGCTTCCTTCAATAGCTTTATGATGCTTTTGTTGGGCTCATTAATATCTTGCGGGTTGGTAGATTTGTTGCATTCTTGGTGTTACTTGAAGTTTCTTGTGTAACCAACACTTGCTTATGCTGTTGCATATGTTACTCAGGTGGAGCAGCTTCACAAGATATTTAAGCTCTGTGGTTCTCCATCTGAAGGGTATTGGAAAAGTCAAAGTTGCCGCATGCAACTATATTTAAGCCCCCACAATCGTACAAGCGATGCATAGCAGAGACATTCAAAGATTTTCCACCATCATCTTTACCACTAATTGAGACCCTCCTTGCAATTGACCCAGCTGAACGTCAGACAGCCACTGCTGCATTGAGGAGTGAAGTGAGATTTTACATTCAACTAATATATTTAATCTTTCTTAATCTGCCTTTTATTAATGCTGTGAAGTAAGATTTTACATTTAACTTTATTTAATATTCTTAATTTTCCTTTTTTAACTACTATTCTCTTTTCAATGTTGGCTTTTCTGTGGTGGGTTTGCTCAAGAATATCAATGTTTCAACATATCTTTGATTACTTATTAAAAAAAAGTTTCATCATGTACATGCCTAAAAATAATGCATTAGATGAGGTATAACATCTGATTGACATAATGATAAGCGTGATAATATATATATATGGAATGCATTAAAAATATTCTCAAGTAAAAACTTATAAAAAAAAAAAAAGAAGGTTCTCACCTTTTTCCTGTGACTGTTGCGACATCCATTATTAGAGGTGGTAATTGGAAAATGTGAATCTCTGGGGGAAACGTACACTTTTTTTCATAATTAACTTCCTTTTGACGTTCTTTTTAATTTAACCATCTTCTGTTCCAGGTTTGTTTCAATTGTTAATTTGTAATGAGTAATTACAACTAAAAGCTCTACACTTATTTTCTATTGAGAAAATCTAAAATACTATGAACTACAAAATGCTTTCAATAATGACTGCTAAACTTTGGTATTGGATAGATGAGCTTAAGGGTCTAAAAATATTTTGGCTACTTGAACGTAATCTGATTTTCGTGGCATCAAGATTGTATTTGTAGTGTGTGCCCTGGACTAATCTAGTTGCATTAAGTCTTTTCTCCATTCTCAATTTTTTTTTTCTTCTTTAAGTCAACACAGGTAGAAAAAAAAAAAAAAAAAAGGTCATGAATCAATGGCTGGATGCAAATGAGCTCAGCCAAGCCTAGCCAAGACAAGTATTTGGCCGTGCCTCTTTATTTCATCAAATAAATTCTTGTTTACTGATAAAAAAAAAGAGAGTATTTGGCCATTCATTCTTGATTTGAGTTTGGTTGACTTGATCTTATTCACATGCCTAAATGGGCATTTTCTTTAGCTGAAGCAATAATTTGTTCTTTTGTAGAATAGTATTTGTTTTTTTTATAAATAGAATTCGATTCTTTTACCTGTAAAGATACACAGAGATCCTCTATTTATTATTGTCTATGTGACGGCGTGTTTTTTTTTTGGGGCAGTTTTTCACAACGAAACCATATGCATGTGAGCCTTCTAGCCTTCCCAAATATCCTCCCAGCAAGGAGATGGATGCTAAGCTACGAGACGAAGAAGCTAGAAGGTAGATAACTTCAATCAATTTTAGTTTCGGTTGAATTCTAGAAGTGCATAGTTTTTAAGCTTTTATAATGTTGTTTGTGTTCTTTATGAAGTGCTGTCCAACTTTCTGAAAAACCATCAGGTAATGTGTGTAAGGAATTGAACAAAGTACAAGCATTGCAAAATTTTGCAACAATTTTCATATATAAATCAATTTTGGTGCCTCTATAATAAGTTCTAAGGCACCATGGATTTTTCATGGAGATTTCCTAATCTGATGAAAGATTTTATTTTTCGTTCTAAGAATGCCTCAATTATTAGCCATTTCTTGTATCAGTTTATTGATTGGGAATAATACATTTCTCACCCTGAACTACATCCACCATTTATTCAGAGTTTTGGGTACACATTGCAACAGAGCTAATAATTCGGTGTGCAAAGTAAATTCTTCGTATTAGTTTCTAGATCATTTGAAAATTTATTCTCTTCATCTGCACTCCTATTTTTTAGCAAACACGAGTATGTGATTGTCTAAATATATAGTAATGACGTATTCTATTTTCTTCACCTACACCCCCAGTGCACCCCAAAACTGTCCAATTCTAACCTTAAATGAGCTTCGTGTATATAGATTGAGAGCTGCTGGTAAAGTTAATGCAGATGGTGTGAGAAGATCTCGTCAACGTGATCGAGCTGTAAGGGGAATTCCTGCTCCGGAAGCGAATGCTGAGCTTCAAGCCAATCTTGATGTATGTCAGATAAGTTTCCTCTTTCGGCAAATATATATATATTTTTTGATAAGTATGTATATGTATGTATGTATCTTTCTAGCTTTTTTTTTCTGTCCGTCAGTCAACAATACATAGTTGCTGGGGCCCAGTCATATTTACAGATAGAATAAGTTTTTTGGCCAGATAACTTTCCATGATATTTAATGGATTAGGTTGCTTGGCAAAGAAAATGTACCTTCAAAACTAAGGAAGGAACATTTTCAGATTTCTTTGATTATTGGCCGATTAGGTAGATGCATGTGGAGAAACCTGTGAATCTCCATGGTTGACACTATGTCTTCCTTTTCCCTCCCTCCTCTTTTCCCCTGTGCTTCTCAGGGAAGCAATTTCAAACACTCACAGATCCCCTCGAAAATGAAAGAGCCTGTTGTTAGCATATTGTTCACCAACACCAATATGGGTGCCTATTATGGTCATTACCTAGCATAATATAAGTGAAAAAGGAACAACTGACTTCCATACCAGTGAGGAGGAAGTTGGTGTGGGCTGAACCGTGCTGTTGTTTGAAGCAAGGAAAGAAATTTGAACCTTTGGGAACTCATAATATGAGCTTGCTAGATGTCTGGAGTCGCTGACCTGGTTCACAAAGATGAAGTTGCATACCTCTTACTGCATCTTACAGTCTTTGTGGGGTGGAATGATGCAAAATGGGAAAGCCTACAAAACTGGGGGAAATTATTTTCGGTCAAAATTTGTTTTATGAACAAGCTCTTGTTGTCATTTTCCGCTATAAGTAATGATGCCCCAAATTTTAACTGGCGAAGGGTATATGAGCGGTCTATATAAGCGAGCAATTTAGGTGCTGTTTGGATAGTGAGTTGAGATGAAATTAGTTGAGATGAAAGTTGAATAAAATATTATTAGAATATTATTTTTTAATATTATTATTATTTTGAGATTTGAAAAAGTTGAATTGTTTATTATATTTTGTGTGAAAATTTAGAAAAGTTGTAATGATGAGACGAGATTAAACACTTTTCACTATCCAAACGGGGCCTAGTTGTGTCTATGGTACAGGTTTTGAGTTTTCTTTAAATGGTCAAATTGAGATGCATAAATAATTATGTAAACAAACAGTTAGAAACAATATGACAGCTATTTTCAATTTCAGTCTGCCGATCAGGGAAATAAGGAAATATGTTTTTATAGGAAAACACCATCCTTGCCAACATTCGAATGTCTCACATATCATTGGTAAATAAAGTGGATAAACTGTCGATGACCCACCTAGGTTTGATGTGTATGGACTTATGTGGCAATTGACTAGTATTTTGACCTACTAACAATGGATTGCAAGACATAACTTTATGCTGGGGTCAAGATACATCTTATCTAACATTATAGCGTCTGAACCAAGGATTTAATTATTTTTTTGATTAGTAAGCATTTAATTATCAGATTAAACTTTTTGATTGGTAAATAAATTAAAGGCAAGAATATGAAACAAATAAAGGACGTGCCAGGGTAGGCGTCGAGTAATTATCAAATTAACTTGTCAGCAACGTACCCAAGTTCTTGGATGTAGATTACAACTTCGTTTTCAGCCGTTCTTGCTGATTTGATTGTGTACATGGTGCCTCTCTCTCTCTCACACACACAAACACACAATGCAGAATATGTAAGTTATAAATGCTTCTCACCCTGCAGTTTTTAGTCCGCTTTCAGGCCTTTATTGTTAAACTTCACAACTAATGCCATTGGTGTTTACTTCCAATTGAATAGTTTTGTAACACTATTTTTATGGTACTTCTTATTCCAGAGGAGGCGTCTAATAACACATGCAAATGCAAAGAGCAAGAGTGAAAAATTTCCTCCTCCGCACCAAGATGGAACACTTGGCTATCCTCTGGGTTCTTCACATCATATCGATCCTGTTTTTGATACTTCTGAAATTCCATTCAGTTCTACACACTTCTCGTATTCAAAACCATCTATCCAAACTTGGTCTGGCCCATTGATGGACACTGCTGCTGGTGGTGCTCCAAGAAGAAAGAAACATACAGCTGGTGATGGTCGGGCACAGTCAAGATCATCAAAAAAAAGATAAGAAGTTCTGCTCGGATCAAAGGGACACAGGCATGTAATATAAACTTTATGTATTTGTGAGAATATTCATGAGGCTGCAAATGCTGCTGATTCAGTCCATAAATTCTGAGCCGGGAAAGCCGATTAAATTGAACAGAGGTAATATATATACTGTCATCCAGTTTTCACATTTCTTGTTCTATTTTTGTATTGTGAGAGGCTTCTCAAAGTTGTATATGTTTTATATTAGTTCCCTCTTTGAGCTGAAATACTCTATTAGGTCAGTTAAAATTCTAATAAATTTGCTTTGGGAACCTTAATGGTGTTTGATTTTTCTTTATACCTTGGTTACTTGTCAAGATTGAACTATATGTTCCAATGTGCAAGTATTTTTTTTTTTAATTGTCATTCCTCAAGGCGATCTTGCTTTTAGATTGTTCATATAACAAATGAGTACTACTACATCTACAAAATAATTACACAAAATAATCTCACAAACTGACGTGGTTCTATATGATCTGTTAGATATACTTTATAATAAAAGTAACTTTACAATCTGATGAATTACATCAAGTCACTTCAGTTTGTGAGAGTACTTTTGTGTAACCCTTTTGTGGCTAAAGTATTTTCCATAACAAATATAACAGTTCATGGTTTTCCTTTTTTCGAACCGTTCTCTCTCTTTTCAGGGGTGAAATTGGACTTTGAATGATCACATGATTGCCCACCCAAGATTTACGCATTTATTTACCTTAATCGATCCTGTCCATTCATTTGCGTAACGCTATCCATTCAATGAAACCAAAGCAATTTTATGATCATGTGTACTCGACTTAGCACGATGGTGCTGAAGTCTTACAATGGGGTGCTGAATGATGCTGAAATATTTGGTGACAATTTTTAGGTATGCAATTTTCAAGAATATTTGGTGACAACTACCTATGAATGATGCTGAAATACTCACATGAGAAATAATATTGACAATCTTGGGTGTGCAAGTTTGACAACTCTTTTAAAAAAAGTGAGTAAATTTAAAATTTATGAAAAAATTATTATTTTTTAATAATGGACATCACTTCTTTTTAAAGGAAGTGTGCGGAATATAAACTATATTTAGCGTTATTCATGTAAACGCTATCAAATCAGAGCACTTGACCATGACAGTCTTCTCAATTTGTAGTTAGCCGCACCACGACCTAATCAATATCTAAACCCAAATATCCACTCATGCATTTGGGTCATTGAGTATTTTCTCTGACATTGCTGCACGGTGAGGATGGCAAAATTTTAGAAGATAGGAAAGAGAAATGATTTCTATAAGTTTTAGATAGACAAATTTTGTAAGGTGGACTCTACCTCAAAAAGCGTAAAAAAAAATCTATTCCTTTGAGGTGTGATCTATTTTTTTACAAAAAATCTGCACGATATTTATCTATTTGAGACTTGTACCTAACAATAATTATAGAAAAACAACTGATTGGTCCCATTGGAAATTTTGAAAGAAGAGACGGGAATTTCAGCCAATTTTAAAAATGGCATTGGAAATTTTCTTTGCCTCTTTACCTTATTATCCTTCTTACTTCTCTACGAAAGTGTAGTCCTCAAAGAATGGTAGGTGTAAGAGGGAGCAGGTGCTGGGTTTGACAGGCAGATTGGGAAGCCAAGAACCTTGTAGAATCGCATTACTCGCACATGTTTTGCGCTAACCATCATTCAAGTTTACCAATATAATATGCATTAATTTGAGAGCCTCTGTATATTTCGATTGGCCAAGCTACAAACTCAAACACCATGAACTCCTTATCTCTGATGCTTTGTTTCTTGCTTCCCTACATTGCTGTCTCCTAAGTCAACATACAAAAACACTCTCAAAACTTTGTTTTGCAGCAAGTTTCTACTGCAGCGGTTGTACTGGGGTGTTGGACTTTCAGGACTTGAATGAGACCACCACGTCCGCCTCCGCCTGGAGGGGGTCCTCCTGGACCTGGACCTGCCGGCCCTCCGGCTCCATGGCCTGGACCGCCGGGCTTTGTGGATGGCTTTTTCAGTGGATTATGCAGCACCATATCTTCTTGGTACGTCCCAACTCTATTCCATATGCACTCTGATGTCAATAGCAAACAACAATTGAATATGTTTCGACGGAACTTTTTGACCCTTTTTAACGTTGTTTCCCGCCTTTTCTCCAAGTTGGCTGAGCAGTAATAGATTGCTTATGTCAATGTTACTCTGATTGTTCTCTTTTCTGTCAGAGAGAAAACTATGAACAAACAAACACGTACGAGAAAATATAGTTGAGAGGCCATGTTTTCAAGCGTCTTTCAACATGCACGTTTCGCAATGCAAGTAGATTGCGTTTTTAGCCGTAACAATTACCAATATGTTTAACCATAACAATTACCAATATTGTTCGTCTTGAATTTTATTATTCCAAGTAGGGGTGCTACCCATCCTATACTGGCGGTAGCCACCCATCCCACATCCCATCCTCGCCTAGGCGGGATGATCGTCTGCATCCACCTACCGGGCAGGTAGATTGACCCCAGCACCATCTGGCCACGCCATCCAACAATACATTTTTCACAAAAAAAAAAAAAATCAACAAAATTGTATATACATAAGAAAAACTGTACAAATCCAACAAAAAGTCTCAACAAAGTTACAAATCCCACAAATCTTCATAAATCTTTAGATTTGTGCACAGATTGACAGGCCATGGCCGCGGCTGTGGTTTAATTTATAGATACACGACGACGATTGTGGTCTTGGGTCGTAGAGACACACGGTGAGCTGTAGTCTTATCATTGTAAACTACGGCTTGGCCGTGACTCAACTTGTGACCTGCGACAACAGAGAGAGAAGCTGGCTTAGAGGAGGAGGAGAAGAGAAATGAGAGAAAAAAGAGGATGACGAATGGCCATTAAGGTGTGAAAGAAATGGGGAGAAGAGAAGTGGAGAGAAGATAAGAGGAAAGGAAGGGAGGACGGCATGGAAAGAGAGAAATGAGAGGAGAGAGAATGATTACGTATTTATATTCAGGGTTTTTTTTTTAAATTAATTTATATATATATGGGCTTGGCAAACAGGAGAAACCTAGACGGGACCAAGGCCTAGCCCGACACCCACCCCCGCCTTTGTGCATGGGCTGGTGCTCGCCCATCTGCCCCTCTGATGTGGGGTGCAATTTGCCCGCCCCAGGCGAGGGGCCAGGCAAGCCAAGTATGGGTACCCAACCCCTATACCTAATTCTAAGCTATACAAATTGATGTGGCACATTTTAAGTGCCTTAGATGAAAACGACTTAAGATGTGACATGCAGACTAGTATGATTGGGAATGATGAAAGTTAAGATGAATAATATTAGCACTTCTTTTTTGTTTCGCAGTGTCTACTTTATATGTTGTTGTTGGTTGTTACAAGATTGCTTTGGTGGTCCACCTGGGCCTCCGGTTGGCCCACCAGCTCTTCCTCCCGATCATGCTGGGCCACCTCCTCCACTTGGTCCCCCCGGACTGCCTCCACCTTCTGGGCCTCCTTTGGCATCATTTGGTCCACCTGCACCGCTTGGGCCTCCTGTTCCTTTTGGTGGTCCACACGGACCTCCTGAACCACCACCTCCTTAATGTTATAAATTTCGTATATGATATTTTCTATGCATATGTATCCAAATATGTAGTTATTGAACTATTCGTTTTTCATTTTCACTCTTGTTAAGCGTGATAGATGTTCACTCATGGCATGTAATGGTAAAATTTATCCGACAATGTATTCTATAGATAAAAATGCATAGTTAATCCAACTAAAAATCCATTTTGGTCTTTTTGGAACACATACATATATGCAATGGTAGTTGTGAATTACTTGTAATGTCATTTTGGGTAAGCCGTAACAAGTGTCGCCAAAAGCTCTTCCTTTGCCATGTCACAATCACATTTAGTCATGATCATAGTACTGTAAGAACAAAGACCCATACAGATGAGGCCACATCCTATTTTGTTGAGAGAGAGAAAAACATACTTACTCTACCCAACTAATCATGTCGAGTCCTTTTCAAAATAGAAAAGGGTATGACATATTGCAACCCTATCCAAATTGAATTTGCTTTGCTGATCAATGTTTGAGTCACATGCATGCATGCATGAACATGATGATGATGCTTCTACTTCATCTGGTCTATTTCTTTTTCGAATTCATGGATAATGTCACGTAAAAAAACATTGGCGCTTTATTAGTATCTCCCAAGGGTAGAGTTTAAATAAATAAAAAAATGTGTATTTGCATGCAAGCTTTTTTTTTTATATAGCTAACACATCATTAGAGTAGATCTCAAAACGATGAAAAATATTAATATTTTTAATTAATTTTAATAACTATAAAATATCGCACAACAAATATTATTGTGTTGATACTAAATTTGTAAGTAGCAAAACTCGATAAAAGCAATTAATTGGATAAATCGGCAACCTTCACCAGATGATCGAAATAGACGTATTTTCTTTTTCTAAGGGATTATTTGGAATGAATTTCAAGAACTTAGACTTAAACAAGTCTCAATCTAATTGGCTAAATAATATATTATGGACAAAATGATTTATAAGTTGATGAAATGGAAAATAATATCAAAATCTATAGATTAATAAGGCCGCACAAACAGCTGAGTAAGAAGTGAACAACAATATTTTCTAATCTAAATGTATATGCATCGAAACTAAATAAAGGCGTGTGTGCTTAATCGATCCAATCCCTAGAGCATTCACAATGGATTTTATAAAATATAATTTTCTATAAAATATAAAGAAAGTTGATCAAAAGTGACCCTCCAATGGAATTGGAGATGCTGTATTTGATCTTTATTTTACATTTCACTATAGTAATTCCGCTAGATGTAGAGGATGCTGTTCACAATTCTAAAATATTTTAAATTAATTTCTATCTCCTCTCAGCTACTTTTTCCCACTATCTAAAGTTACCTATTTTTATTTCAAACCCTTTCTTCTTTCCTTTGCATTTGGCGCCAAAGAAGCTCTATGTTCGGCGAAATCTCATTTGCTCGTCGACTCCATCACCACTCAAGGCCATTCTCCAACTTCAAGTTTTTGTCTCTCTGGTTCAAGCATTCCTGGAAATCCATGATTGAGATAAACATTTTGAAATTTTTTCTTCGCTCCTCGACTGATTGCAAGTCATAGTTGTAGTGTCTTCTACTTGTGTTTATCCTTCAAGTTCCAAGTATGGCTCTCAGTCATTTACCTCCAGTCTTGAATCTATCTACTTTTTAATGTGTTAGTTCATTCCCTCCCATGAGGGAGGAATACTCTTAATCTATTTTCTATAGTCCACAAATAATGCTCTAATGCATGCATATACAACAAACTAATTGAAACATTAAAAATGAAACTTTCTAATCTGCAAACTGTCTGTCTGAATGTCAGTTATTTTCTCCCGTGGTCGGCAACTAACCACTCAATGGCCATAGAATCTGATATAGCGAACCAAAATGTTAAAAAGAAAATAAAAGAATGGACATTGTCTTTAGTCTACCCTGGACTTGACTCGACAGGCACACATGGCGCACCGGCCTTCTGGCCAATAGGCGAGCACCTCTCGTGAACTTGCACCAGGAAAGTCAAAAAAGGCTTGAAGGGTATTGTAAGGGGATTTTTCCCCCAAGGAAAGGCCCATCGGGTCTCGGCCCAAGGGATTCCCTATCCAAGCAAAGAATTGAACGTCAACCAGGGAGGGGCGCCGTCTAGTCAACAAGACGATCGACCTAACGTTCTCTAGCCGCCCTTGAGAATAGTATCTACACAGAACATGCGAGAAATGCGAAAGACCCTTGATTCGTCGACATCAGGTCATCTACGGCTCAAACAAATCAGATCAAAGATCAGGGAACCACACCGCATTAATGACGCTACTGATTAAGTCGCACGCCACATTTATGAAGCCGACACATCCAAACTGCATTAAAGAAAGTCTGACATCGGACACAAAAGAAAGCATGGGCTTCGTGGGAAAAATACTATTTGTGCCCTCCCCAGACACGATATAAATAGCAAGCTCCAGGTACCAAAAAAGTCTCTCTGATCCCTAAACTCTCTTACTTATTTGCTAACTTTGGCATCGGAGGTTCCCCAACCCCTAGGCTGCCCTCTCAAAGCTGTAGTCTTTTCTACCTTGTGCATGGTCCTTTTTTGAAGACCTGAGTTGTTGGAACTTGACCCAAAAGTGTGCAAAACACAACGTTAACAGGTATTAAATGCCTCTGATGCCTAAGTTAGATGATTGACACAATACCTAAGTGTTTTCCAAACTTCACTTTCATGTACCTCATTTGTGAGTTTCCTATGTTATTTATATAGAGTTGGAGAAGGTAGGCTAAGGCTTGTGTAACCACCCAAAACTATTGTTTGAATTCCTCTTTATCCTTTTCGTCCTGCGCAGGGTGCTTATCTGAAGGGAATATATTTAAATTTTCCTGCTACAGTTATGTGATCACTTTGTCTGCCAAATGCATCGGATGTCTTTGGGACTTTTAGTTACCTCCTAAGTAGGTTGACAGGCCGTAATGTATGGGTCATCTACATCGGGTCCCTGGGCCTTAGTGGCATGTGGATAGGCCCATTATGAAAAGGAGATGGCGGCCCTTCCAGTTTCCCCACAAAGTCTCATCACGGGAAGGTGATGGGACTACTTCTGTTTTGGCGCTTCATTACTCGAGCCTTACTCATGTGTGCCTAGGGGTGATACCCACCCCCTATGGGGCGGGGCTATCCCTCCCCCGCCCCCCGCCCCCGCATATGTGGGGGGTGGGGAATTTTCCCCGTACCCCGCCCCTGCATGGGCGGGGGCGGGGTACCCCGTCCGGTGGCCGAGGTGCGGGGGTGAGCCTCCATCTGCCCGCACCCCCCGCACCCCACTACTGGGCCTTTGGCCCAGTATATTTTTCTGGGCCCTAAATGGCCCAGAATATGTTTTTGGGCCACTTTGGGCCCAGAATATGTTTTTGGGCCATTTTGAGTCCAGAATTTAATTTATATATTTAAAAATTAAAATTAAAAATATATAATATATATAGATTATACTAAGTTTCAACTATTAACTAATTAAGTAATAATCATCACTAATCATTACTAAGGTACTAAGCTAAAATAAGTAGTTTACAATTATACAAAATACATATTAAGAGAACTAATAAACTATTACACTATTACAAACTCCTCTAAAAAAAATAAATATTACAAATTGTACAATTAACTATTGTAGCAACATTACAATTAATTGTAAATTGACAAAATAATAACTTCTCAATTTGATTTTGGGGTGGAGTCGTGGAGGTGAGTTCACTGAATGGTGAGTTGTGTCGACTGCTATGAGACTGCAAACGAAGATCATAAAAATAAATAAGTTCTAAAACTTGAAATATTAATAAGTTAAAAATAAAACAAATGAGAATTATAAAGTTATAAAGATGAAACAAAATTTTAAATGCAAAAAATAATTAAGGGAGAAATTGTGCAAACCATGGCAATGGTAGGTCTAATACAAAGTCATACAACATCAAAGGTAGCTATAGACGTCTCATGTATCACTATAACAATTAAATTTGAAATCAAACTAATGAATACCAATTAAATGAAAATAAATAAATTAAAATAAGAAATTAAAAAATAAACTTAAAATAAATACCAGATCCAGGCTGATCATCACCCTCCTCCTCGACGTCGGCCTCCTCATACTCAAGAACATCCGGAACATGAATTGGAGTTCCCTTGATCCAATTCTGTGTGCAAATCAAACCCTCCACAGTGGTAGGAGCTAACGAACTCCGAAATGAATCTAATACACGCCCTCCGGTGCTAAAAGCCGACTCTGAGGCTACGGTGCTAACAGAGATAGCCAAAAGTGTGCGGGCTATCTCTCCAAGGATGGGATACTTCACGGCATTCACCTTCCACCAACTTAATATATCGAAGTCTCGTGAAAATGGTAGAAGCTCTGCTGCTAAGTATCTATCTATCTCTAACTGAGCCTCTACAGAACTCCGAAGGAAGGAGGTCTGCTCATACCTCTCACCCCACTCCAATCTACGTCTTTTCCTAACCTCGACTTCTGGAACCCCTGACGCTGATGGGGTAGGTGCCGCAATATTACCACCCCGCAGGGTGGTAAACTCATCAAATAATCTACCAAGGGTTTCCCGAACCCTTGCTGCAATAAGCTCCACCCATACTTGCCCGTACGCAAGGCCCAATCCAAATATCATACCATCCAACTTATACCTCGGGTCAAAGACGACAGCTACATATAACAAAATATTAGCCCTAGTTAAATCTCCTCAATACTTGTCGTACTTTGTCCTCATAATCAAAGCCATCTCCCGCAGCCTAATATGACCACCCGCGACCATGTCATCTAATTCTTCTTTTACCCTACATATTTGCTGACATACAACATTGGATGTAGGGTACAAAGTGGCAGATAGTCTCGTGGTGACATCGTAAAAGAGTCTCAAAAACTCTACAAAAACAGCTACAATTTCCCAATCATCCTCTACGGGTTTCCCCAATCTCCCGTGATCATCAAAATACTTTACATATTGGATGTCTTCCTCACCCAATAATGCAAATGCCAGCTTATACTCTTGGGCCGCCTCCAACATAAAAAATGTTGAGTTCTATCGTGTAGGCATATCAGTACAAAAGCCCTCTTAGATGTTAGGCCAGCATATCTTGCAGCAACCATAAATTTCGCCAACCTCGAAAGAGAAGATCTCACCCATCTCACAGCAATCCTAACCCGAGCAATCGAGTCATGAAGATCTCTCAAACCATCAGTGACAATCAAATTCAGAATATGTGCCGCACATCTCACATGCAGACACTCACCACCCATAAGTGTCTTATTTGCCTCTCTAAGATAGGTTTTCAGATGTCCCAATGCGACATCATTAGACGAGGCATTATCGACTGTGACTGTAACAACTCGAGTCAACCCCCACTCCTTTATTGCGGCCTCCAAGGCCTTTCCAATTGTCTCACCCTTATGATCGATAATTTTACAAAATTTTATAATTTTCTTTTGTAATGTCCAATGACAATCAATAAAATGTACAGTCAAAGACATATAATTAAAATTTTGGATTGATGTCCATGTGTCAGTGGTGAGACAAACAAATTGATCCGCCAATTGACCCCTCAACTTCTCTTTTTCAATGTAAAAATATTTTTTTACATCCTTTGTCACTGTGTGGCGAGAAGGAATATTAAACCTTGGTTCCAAGTAGCGAGAATACGCTTGGAACCCTTTCCCATCAACAACTTGAAAAGGTAGCTCGTCCATAATGACCATACGAGCTAGATGTCTTCTATACTCATCGGGATCATACTTAGTATACCCCCTCAAAGTTGCACCCCCACTAGTCCCATTAGCCATTTTTTGAAATCCAATTTCTAGCCTAGATTGGCTTTTCTCTTGTAGTGATCTTAATATTGGACTTTTTTTGTATTGCTCTTCTAAGTGCACATTTAATTGTGAGGTGCCATGTTCCTATAGTGACACCCATAAATTTTTCCACAATGGTTACACTTGGTTTGGGGGTTACTTGGGTCACCACCCTCTAGTTGGTGAAATGACTCCAAACTATTGAAGTAGGTTTCTTGATGGGCTTAGGGGCAGGGCAAGGTGCCGTAGGGGTAGAGGTATGGGTAGGGGTATGAGTAGGAGGTGTAGCGGTAGGGGTAGGGGTGCCCTCGGCCTGGAAAGGAGAGCTCGCACTAGAATCTGCTGGCATATCCATGAACTAAAGCAAACAATAAATCTGAATTAATAGAAAACATAACAACCAAACATCAAACTGGTTTTTTTTTTTTTAAATCAACAAACATTCAGCAATTAACAGTGCAAGCCAACTAATCTTTGAAATCCCTAAATTAATTTAGGGGTTTCAAAGATTAATTTAGGGACAATTATAACCAATAACATCGTGACCTAATCAATTTCTTTTATTAAAAATCTGTTTAATTTCTTTCAAGTAACCAATAGACTAACAAGCTTTTTTGAAGATGCTTTAAAAAGATACATGTATTTTTTTAATGAAAAAAAATGTGAGCCATTTTTGGTGACTTGTCCATGAATGTACAAGATTTTCTTCTTACAACATTCACATCAATAAACTAATTTGGCTAGCCTAGAGAAAAGTCACCAAAATAAAATAAAATAAAATAATAATAAAAAAATGAAAACATATAGACCTAGTCAAAACAATTTTATTGTATCGGTGGTTGCTTGACTTGTATTATGGCTTTAATTATAGTTGGAAATTTATATTAATTGCCTAGCTTGTGTTTTTATAAAGCTCATTTGTCATATCCCAAATACATTGAAACCCTTAAAACAATTTAGGGGTTTAGATTGAAACCCCTAAATTAATTTAAGGGTTTCAAGATTGAAACTCCTAAATTAATTTAAGGGTTTCAAGATTGAAACTCTTAAATTAATTTAGGGGTTTAGATTGAAACCCTAAATTAATTTAGGGGTTTCAAAGATTGAAACCCCTAAATTAATTTAGGGTTCCAACATTACAACATTACATAATGCAAACAAAAAAATTCCTCAAAAACACACGGAAGGGACATTCAAGAATCAAAACTGGACAGATTCATCAACGATCAACCAACAAAAATTCAAACCACATGCACAATCAAGTCTCCACAGCACACAATTCACAAAATCCCATCCTCCATCTCCGGTTAAACCCATCCTTTCTCCAATCTCCATTCCATAACATAAATCACAAAAAAATTAAATTTTAAATTTAGGGTTTCTTACCTTCGGTCACAGAGATGAAGAACGAGTCACTGGTTACGGTTGGCGACGGTGACAGCACACAGGGACGACGGCGACGGATTCAGAAAGAGAGAAACCGAGAGGCGAGAGTCGAGAGAGAGAGATAGGGGATTCTGGAAGCCGGGGCTGAAGAGGGGGTTCGGGACCCGAGTAATTAATCCCAAGCATGAAACGACGCCGTTTCATGCCTGGGAGGGTTAATAAAATTAAACCTAGGCATGAAACGACGTCATTTCATGCCTGGGAGGGTAAAAAAAAAATTAAACCCAGGCATGAAACGGCGCCGTTTCATGCCTGGGTTTTTTTTTTTAAATATATATGTAATTATATAATTATATTATATAATATATATATACTAACCCGGGGCGGGGCGGGGTAAATCCGGGGCGGGGGACACCCCTATCCCGCCCCCGTCCCTGGGTTTGGTGGCAGATGCGGGCGGGTGACCCCGCCCCCCGCATCTGCCAGACGGGTTGCCCCGCCCCGCCACACGGGGGCGGGGCGGAAACCGGGCGGGGCCCCGCTGCCCACCCCTATGTGTGCCCATACGTTAGAGGTGTGTGTTGTTTCCTTTTTGTGTCCTTTCCTATCCCCTTTTTGTGCTTGACATGTTTCTTCATTTGGACAAACTCGCAGTGCCTTTTGCATAGCCAACTCTGTCATCCCCACTTTTTCCAAACCTTGTTGTTGTGTTGCTCCTTTGATATTGTGATTCTCTTCTCCTCGCATCTCTTTCTGATGGCTTCACGCAAAGATTCTTGGTCTATGGCTAGTGATGCCAGATCCTCCCGACCTCACAACTCTCTTCCCCATGCTAAGGGTCCAGTGCGCGTCATTCCCTTGAATTTGAAGGGACCTAGTGGTCTGCAACGACGACGCATTCCGATCTGGATCTTGTGAGAACCCATTATGGATTTCTTGATTCCGTAGTGCTAAGCTTACCAGAGCTACGCCAGGGTGTGGTTGACCCTGTCAGTCTTGCTGCTCAGGTGGCATTGTACTCTGTTATGTTCTAATGGGGCTTCATTTGCCATTCTGTCAGCCTGTTAGGGATGTGCTCGATTTCTAGCTTGTACCCAACGCGTGGAGAACACTAATGGCCTGTTGCATGGCATGGAGACAGGTCTTGGAGCTCATTGGTGATGAATACCAAGACCTCACGGTGTGGGAGTTCTTTTCTACCCACAATGTTTTGGTGTATAAATGGGAATTTGTGTAGCTTTCGATTCTCTATTGGTAATCAAGTGGTGAGCTTAGAACGTCACTATTCCCATGCTGAGGAGTGGCAAAGAAAGTTCTTTTTTGTCTCAGGTACTGGTTGGGAGTTTCCTTCCAACGAAATTGCCCATAATGAGTTTCCTGTTCAGGTGGCTTGGGGCCTTGCTCTTGATGATCGTGAGTTCGCCATCATCCTTTCTAATCGGGAAGAAGTTTGTCTACATCTTCTCTATGCTTGGGTAGAACAAAACAATAGTTCCACCTAGTCTGACATTCTTTTGACTTGTGCTAACATCAACAAATTTGTGGTTTCGTCCAATCAGGCTCATGTCTTTGGCTGCCAATTTTTGGGCACCCCCTCTCTTTCCTGATGGGGCAAGAAGGGACCTTCGACTTCTGTGGCTCAAAAGGGAAAGTAACCTTGTTCGGCCCCAAGCCCTGTTCTTGATGAGGCTGAACTTTTTGATGAATTGGGCTCTACTAGGGAAAGGCTTCCTTGGGCCCTGTTGGCCCCTAAGGGAGGTATTTCAGCTTGCCCAACATCTTCCTTTGCAGCTTCTCTTGACGGAATTATGGAGCAGGCAGAGATTTATTTGGGGTTGGTGTTTGAGGTTGAATCCTCCCTATTGCCTAATAGGGACGTTGCCCGTTCGATGTCTCCTGCCTTGGAAGATGAGGGTGAAGACTTCGACTGTGATGAAGAGATAGACGTGACTCTTGATCCTACTTTTCTTGGAGACCCTTCAATTGTCCTGACTAAATCTGCTACTCCTTTAGACAAGGTTGGTGAGGCTTCTTTGGCTCCGAGCGATGAAGCCTTTCAAGAGATCCTGTCAGTTGTACCTACTAGCTCGGACATCCCTTCCATGGCTCCGAGCAAAACCACTCCAAGAATTTCCTTTGTTTTTCCTAAATTCCTCCATGAAGAGCCTCAAGGTATAGATCTCAGTGGGAGATGTGTATCTTTCCCCTCCTCACCCTTTATCACTTCGCCAATGTGGGGGGGGGGGGGGTGAGGTTCCTTTGCCTATACTCTTGAGTATATTGCCTTCTGGAGATAGTCCTTTTGCTTCGGTCAAGCAAGCATGGGATGATGCCTTTATTGCCCTCAATTTTCCTCATTGCCCCCGCCTGAGTTCTAATTCGGCAATGGGTGTAGGCAAGATAGGTGGTTTTGTGACTTTTGACGGGGGTGCTTCCGACACCTCGGGTCTGCCTGGCCCCTTAGGCTCTCTCTCTGCTAGCACCACCCTGCGACCCGATGGACGCAGGGAGGAGGCTATTAGGGCCATGGTGCACAAGTTCTGAAGTTTCTTGTCCCTTGTGAGCTACTTTTTTAACTCTTC
Organism: Cyclocarya paliurus; assembly: GCA_029856935.1. Classification (NCBI taxonomy): domain Eukaryota; kingdom Viridiplantae; phylum Streptophyta; class Magnoliopsida; order Fagales; family Juglandaceae; genus Cyclocarya; species Cyclocarya paliurus. Next base: position 14,803,463 of record CM056954.1, on the reverse strand, counting down.
ATTTCTTATCGCTTACAATTTATGACTTGATTTGTTGTACAAGGGTTGATCACTTGGCTTCCTAGATAATGGATAGCCAGATTGCCTTGGAAGAGGAGAACCAATAAACGCGATCCTTTATAGCTCAGGTGCATTGTGTTGTCCTGACTGCTCGAGCCGATAAGAAAGAGATGGCGAGGAACTTGTCCCAGGTGGAGTCCTATTGTCACTCATTGGAGGATCAAATATCCTGCTTTCGGGAGGAGATAGATATTGTTCAGCGTGATTGGTGGATATCTCAAGAGAAGGTGGCACAGTGTAATCTCTAGGCAAAGTTTCTGAAGGAAGAGCGTGACACGTTATGCGATGGCCTTGGACAGATGAGTAGAGAATTGGAAGAGGTTGGGCGGCGTAGTTCTGATTATGCGAACCGCATGGCCCAAGCTAAAGAAGACAAGCGGGACCTGTCCATATAGTTGAGCATCACATGCGGCGAAAGATTTAGCGTTGAGGTACATCTAGAGGAGGTTAACCGTGAGCTTAAAGGCCATGATCAACATTATCTGCAACTATCCAAGAGCTACTGGAAGAAGTTGGCAACTAACCTGGAGATTTCTCATGAGGAGATTGTTCGCCTCTCTCCCCAAGTATCCGCTACTTGTTCCATTCGAAATCAAGCTTGGGGTATGGGTTGCAAGCTTGGCCTCAAGCAGTTAAGGGAGCATCTCCTTGCTCATCTTGGGTCAGATCTTTGAAAGTTGAATTTGAAACACTTAAGGCTAGTCGTGCTGCTTACTTGATTCCCTAGAGAGGGATAAGATGCCTAACGCCTTCCCCCTTCTAATCGTCGTGATGCTTGGTATTTTTCTTTTTCCTTTAGACATATATTATGGTTTGGGCGATGTGTAAGATACTCGTAATATTCGCCTATTTTGCTAATTTTGTGGTTTATACATGTCATGGGTGGATGGTGTTTTGACTTACTTGTTTGCTGGATTAGTTTTGCGATTGGATTTTGATTTTGATTATTTATGCGAGAGGGCAAAGCGTGTCTATGTACTCATTTGCTTTCCAAGTGTGAGTATGGGTTGGTGTTGAGGAGGGAAACCCTTCGTTGAGTTGTTTTCTCCTTTGTTTGCCAAGTGCGAGTGGAAACACTTAACTTTTCGTTTGGCGAGAGGATGCCTCGACCGCGCTAAAGGGGGCGAGAAGAGAAATACTTTGTTGAGTTGTTTCCTCCTTTGTTCGTCAAGTGCAAGTGGAGTCACTCTGCTTTGCATTTGGTGGGAGGATGCCTCGGCCACACGAAAGGGGCAAGGAGGGAAACACTCTTTTGAATTGTTTCCACATTTGTTTGCCAAGTACGAGTAGAGTCGATTGGCTTTGCATATGGCAGAAAGATGCCTCAACCGCGCGAAATGGGCGAGGAGGGAAACATTTTGTTAAATTGTTTCATTCTTTTGTTCGCCAAGTGCGAATAGAATCACTCGGTTTTGCATTTGGCGAGAGGATGCCTCGACCGCACAAAAGGGGCAAGGAGGGAAACACTCTGTTGAACTGTTTTGTCCTTTGTTTGCCAAGTGTGAGTGGAGTTACTCAGCTTTACGTGTAGCAAGAATGCCTTGACCGCGCAAAGATGGGCGAGGAGGGAAACACTATGTTGAGTTGTTTCCTCCTTTATTCACTAAATACGAGTGGAGTCACTCGGCGTTGCGTTTGGCCTAGAGGATGCATTGACCGCACAAAAAAATATGAGGAGAGAAACATTCTGCTAAGTTGTTTCCTCCTTTGTTCGCTAAGTGCAAGTAGAGTCACTCGGGTTTGCATTTAGAGGGAGGCAAAGAGGGGCAAAGAGGGAAATACTCTGCTGAGTTGTTTCCTCATTTGCTCGCCATCAACCTTTTATTGCATTAATGTGATTACATAGGAGCTATACAAAATACCTCCTCAAATGTTCAACATAATTTGTACAATTTTCAAATATACAAGTCCTGCATTGTAAAAAAGTAAATCTTATTATGACAAAATTATATTAAAAAACTATATTTTAGTGGGACATACTTTTTTTTTTTTTTACAAAAAATCTACCCAAACCTAACAAACTTTAGATTTATACCTAAGATTACTCTTTAGAAAATATTTCAAAAACATTTTTATTCCAATTTCTTGGTTTTTAATCTATTTTTTAACTTGTTTTAATTTTTGTCTGCAATTTTTTTTATTAGTTTTAGTAGATTTTTTTTAAAAAAAAGGTCTCCAAGTTATTTAGCTATTTTTGTTTTGTTATTTTTACTTTTTTAAGCGTTATCCGTCTTCTCGTTTCTTATAGTTTCTCAAAGTTTAAAGAAATAACGCTAAATATTTTCTGACACGTGGCATCACGCTCTTAATGCGACGAGTACACTTCTAAGCAACGTTTTCTCTCGACCGTCGGCTGTTGCTGTCAAGCATTAGTCATTGCATTAATAGCGAAATGGCAACCAACCTGGCAAAGATTCCAACTTCACCACATTGATAATTTCATTGAATAGCATCACCAAGTCCTCCACCCTACCACCAAACCTCGAATATCCACTAAAAAAAAGACACTCAGACATCATTTGTTTTCAGAGATGAGATTTGATTATTTGAATTAATTTAAATTATTTATTTTATTTTGTATTAAAATTTAAGAAAGTTATAATGATTAGGTGAGAGAAGATGAGATAAATTTGAAAAAATTAAATTATTTATTTTATTTTATATTAGAATTGAAAAAAATGTAATGATAAAATTGAGATGAGATGAAATGTTTTTCGAAAACAAACGAGGCCTCATAGCATTCAACTTTTTTAAGTATCCTTCAGATGCAGCCATCATCAATAACACTAAGATCTTTCAAATGAGTTTTGCCACATTGAATAAAAGATCTCATTTCAACAGCGACTGGAAACTCCAGCAGGATCTTGAAATCCATACAATGACATGTTATGAAACCTTAGAAGATGGAATTAACAAAGAAAAGAGAACTTACAAGCAGCAATGCGAACAGCGACCCCTCTTTCTTACTACAATCTTAATGAGGCCAAAAGATAGAAAGAAAATTTCCTTCATTTTCATTGATTATAAACATAGGTCTGAGATCAAGTATAATGCATAAGGCTGGAATAAACAATTGGAATGATTTCCTTTACCAATTTCAAAAAAATATTCTAATTCCTAACCTCACGTATTGGGTTAATTACAACTTTGCGAGCAAAAATACCCACCAGGACCCCTATAAAACAGGAACACCTCCATTTGGCTGCTGCATGGTCCCCAGTGGTTTTCCTACAAAACGAAAGACAGGACCCAACCACAACTTATTTCCCAGCTTCAAAGTATTTTACACCATAAATCATATGAAAAGAGAGAACATGGGGAAAGAGGAAGATGATGGTGGACGAGCTTTGTGGAATTTTCCAGTGGTGGTGTTGCATTGTCGTAAGAGGGACGCTTCACTTTGAGATATTGAACATAAAAAGGCTTAGTTGGGTTTGGATAGACAGTTTAGATGAGATGGGATGTTTTGAATAATAGTTAAATAAAATATTATTAGAATATATTTTTTAGTATTATTTTTATTTAGAGATTTGAAAATTTTGAATTGTTTATTATATTTTTGTATGGAAATTTGGAAAAGTTGTAATAATTGAGATGAGATGAGATAAGATGATTGTGTATCCAAACTAAGCCTTAAAGTTGCAGTTACTGCCAAAAAGAAGTGAATGAATTCACTAGCACATGGCCATCACTCAACTAGCTTTTAGGCTTAGGTTGTAGTTAGGATTAGGCCCCCAAACCTTCTAATTTGTTTGCTCAAACTCATACTCAGCATTAGCAGGCAATCCAAAAAGATTTCATAAATGCAGATGTGGTAAAACTTGGACTACCTGAATTGCCTGCAAAAGAATAAGGCTTTGAAATATATTTGCTTCTCAATCCAACAGGAGTGGCCTCAGGCCTCAAAACATTATCCACAGGAAACTGATTGGGGAAGTCACTAGTTGAGAGGAATCCTCCAGTTTTACCCAAGCATACTTCTGAACTTTGTGCAAGTATTTGATCAGGGCTTCGCACAGAAGACAAGGTGTATGTATGTCTCTGCTTTTTAAGGAATAAAATAATGACAGCATTAAGTCAGTTGTTCTCAATTAAATTAAAACCAGAGCAATGAAATTTTCAACAATGAAAAAGCAATGACTCGAATGATGAATGAAGACTCAAGATTTTGAATGATGCCTCTTTCATATATTCCTATGATTTATAAAAAACCCACGACTCTGCAACCAGATCAGGTGGATGCAAGCAGCCTTGAAAAGTAAGAAATAACAGGGGCAAACCTTCCTGGCGAGCGTGTCCTCCATTGGTTCACCTGAAGACTCCCTTGGAGTTGAAACTTGCAATGGAATCATGTTCTCCCGTAAATTCTTTGAACTCACCATATCACTGCAAGGTTCCTTGGTTGATGCCTCACAAAAAAGATGAGTAAGTTCTGTTCGGTGACGATAAGTTCTTTGTGAGTAGTATATTTTTGTAGCTAGAGGAACTGGAGCATCTGATTAGAATTACGCCACAAGATTCATTGTCAAATACTGTGAATCCAGAAAACACTTCTGAAGTCAAGTAGAGAAGGAGAATGAAAAAGGAAAAGTTCAGGACAACATTCAAAACTATTACGTCAAGAATTTTTATGACCGTGTCAACCCAAAAGAATATAATATGACAATTTTGCTACACGATATCGCAACTTATACATTTCAATATGATCCAGTGAAGAAACTGAGAAGATATAATACAGAACCAAGACCACCTACCCCCCCCCCCCCCAAAAAAAAACCCTTGGGATTAGTATCATGACTGGAAGCAGAAGCTAAGGCCTTGTTTGGTTACACAGTTCAGATGAAATGAAATATTTTGTTGAAAATTAAATAAAATATAGTTATAATATTATTTTTTAATATGATTTTTGTTTTGGGATTTAAAAAAATTGAATTGTTTATTATATTTTGTGTGAGAATTTGAAAAAGTTGTAATGATGAGATGAGATGGTTTGGTTTTGTGTAACCAAACCAGCCCTAATTCTTTACAACTTTACATTAGACTATAATAATGCAAGACATTATTAGAAACCATAAGATACGGTTTCTTATGCCTTCGAGATTGACAATTCATTCATTGACTGTCTATCCATCAACTAAATGCGACTAGGATATATTCTGCTCAGAAAATTCCAAGGAATCGGAATAGCCGCGACAAATAAAAATTCAGCCTTACAGGGAAATGCATCTGCAGTACTTGTGATTTTTTTGACACCAGATGCCGCTTCTGAATCATTTGATAGAAGTAGACAACCAGCTGCAATCCTACAAAAACAATAAAGCAAATGAATTACATATTGAAAATCCACAATTAAGTTTCAAGAGGGTTCTTAGAATTGGCTTAAATAAAGAACGGATTATTATTATTATTTTATTTGTAAGTTGCACACGTGCCCAATGGATGTTTTAAACCCATGCGCTCACCCTTGCCCCCATTCTGATAGGAGGAAGATATGTCATTTGAACTTCAACTCATCGCAAGAATAAAGGTCCCAGATTGTTACTTTCATCCTATATTGCAAATCGTGTCATTTATAAAGGAGGAGACTGACCCCCCTTCCACACAAGAATCTAAAGTTGCCATTTTTGGGGGATAAAAGAGAATTAGTTGCCCAAAGTGAAAATGCCTATTCACTCCATCATTCCGCCATATTCTTCTTTTCTTTTGGCCTTAAGAAATGGCATATTTCAAATCACTCTTCACTTAGACATTGTACCTAATTTGGAGTCCCATTTGCTTGTAGTTAATATATACCATGTACTAAAACAGAAATAATAATTCTTTTCTAATTAGCTTTAAAAAACCCTGTAAAAGTTCTTTACTTCGACTTCTGGACTAAAAGGGTTTCTTCAACATACAACCACAATTATTATCTGGCTGGGAATGAGGCCAGCAGAAATCTATAAAGTAGAGGACAAGAAGAAACATATAAGTAGTCTAATGCACTCTATATGTCCAAGATTCAGAATGAACTTTTTTTAAGTACTTGAAGATATTCAAAAGATCATCATTCAGAGCAAAGTGGCACCATGGGAACAAAGAAAGCATACGGTTTAGAACGTTTTGCTGGAGGCGGCATTAGACAAGCTGGGTGGTCCTTATTTCCGGGACTAACTCCTGAAACATCCGCCATAGATGCCATATCCATACAGGCTGAATTTCCTAAAGAAAATAGGAAAGCAATGAAGCAAGCTAAACTCAAGACCCAAACCAAATAGAACTTTTACACAGAAAGCAAATAATAATTGTATTTTACAAATACATATAATCAAACATTTTTGTCCTTTGACAAGTAATCAGAAGGGCAATTCTCATCTTCCAAAAACAGCATCTAAGAGAGATTGAGAATCGCAGAGACTTGCTCTATAAATTATGATGCGAAGGAAGGGAGTGAATGCCGTGGTAGGAATAGGGGGAGGGGGGTTAATCTTTCCTTTTGAAGCCCTAGATTCTATTTTGGAATGTTTGGGGGCTCAATAACTTTAATAAGCGCTTCCGTATAAAAAAAATTTGGGTAATGCTAGGGAACCCGCTCATGCTCCCGTTCCCATTTTTTTTTTTTAGTTTTTTTTTTTTACTTAGTGATTAAGAAAATGTTGTTTAATAATATTGTGAATTTTTTTCTTTTTTAAAAAATATTTAAAAGTGTTAAAAAAATGATGTGAAAAAAAAAACAAAAAATATTTTTTTTCATGAGATTATTGGTTTGTATTATTTGTGAAATATGCCTTGATGCATTGGGGAAGATTTCAATGTCACTTGTTTTTTGAGTGAGAGAACGGGGGAGTCTCGAACTATTTTGGCTATCGAGGAGTTTTCTAAGTTTATTTTTTATCTTGACCCTTGGATCTACCTCTTTTTGGTGGTGCATATACATGGTCCAACAACCGGGTGTGGTCTCATTTGGACATATTTTTGGTTTCTCCTTCCTGGGAGGAGGCACACTTCCCCAAGTGTTGCAAAAAGACACTACCTGGGTATGCTCCGATCATTTCCCATTTTGTTGGATTCCGGCGGTATTCACGAGGGTTGTAGCTACTTCCAAGAGTTTTATGCACCTAGAAAGTTTGAGAAGAGCCTTAATGCAACTTTCATTGCACTCATTCCCAAGAGCCCAAGGTCTTTGGATGTGAAGGATTATTGCCCCATTAGTCTAGTCAATTGGGTCTATAAGATCACATCCAAAATTCTGGCCAATCGAATGAGTTTGAAAAAGGAGAAAATTATTTCAAAGCCCAAAATATTTTTGTCAAGGGACTAAAAATATTGGATTTGGTACTCATTGCTAATGAGTGTTAGAGAGTAGGATTAAATCTAGAGTGTTGGATATTGTATGCAAATCGGATATGGAGAAGACCTATGACCATGTAAATTGGGAATTTCTATTCTATTTGCTGTAGAGATGTGGATTCGGGGATAGATGGTGTTCATGGATTAAGCATTGTGTTTCCACAGTTCGTTTCTCGGTCTTGGTGAACGGTTCTCCATTGGACTTTTTAACAGTTTTTGAGGATTGGGATCCATTGTCTCCATTTTGATTTGTCATCATCTTGGAGGTTCTTAGTAGGATGTTGGATGTCGCTCGTGGTTGGAATCAGGTTTATCTCAAGATCCCCGGTGGAAAGCACTAATCATAGTAATATTAAATGTAACGCCTCATGAGAGGCCCAAGCCACATTTAGGCCTTACTCCAAAAAGACCAATCAATAGTATAATTGGAGCACCATTGGAACCATTATAAAGAGCAAGAACCTCTCCTTTCCGAGCAACATGGAATCCCATACACCACCTACACTCATCATCATCAAGTATGGGGTATCACATTAACATTTCTCACTTACTTTTTGCAGATGACACTTTACTTCGAAGCTGTTTCTGGCTTACAAGTGAGTCTCGGGAAGTCCAACTTGGTCCCAGTGGGCAATGTTCGTAAAAACTCAAATACCAGCACTTCCTCTTAGTCATTCACTAGAGTTCTTTCTTTTTAAAGAAATGGGTGGTAGAGCAAGATTCGCACATCCATTTGTCCAGTCAAAAAGAGGTTAACCAGCGCAAAAACAATACTCGACAAAATGCTCAATCCACATCCAACCAGCCCTATCTATAGTTCCTTTTCTCGGATGGGCAGTAGCTCTAACATAGCTATCTCTAGCAAGCATCTATCGCCTAGATAGTGACTGAAGGAAGGAAATCCAAGGTCCCATTTGGATTTAGAAAGTGTTTCATCTTATCTCATCTCATTATTACAACTTTTTCAAATTTCGACACAAAATATAATAAACTATTTTTTTTCAACTTTCATCTTTCATCTAAAACCATCTCATCTCATCTCTGAATCCAAACTAGCCCCAAATGTTAATGGTTGTCCATTCAGCTCATATTCAGAGCTTGGAGAGAATTTTGGGATGTTAGGTATCATCTTTGCCCATGAAATACCTTGGTCTTCCCCTTGGGGGTGCTTATAACGCAAAGTCTATTTGGGATGAGGTAATTGAGAAGATTGAGTCAACGTTTGCAGGTTAGAAAAGGATATACTTGTCAAAATGGGGCAGAATCACTTTGATCAAAAGTACGCTCTCTAAGCTCCCTACGTATTTTCTATCTTTGTATTATGTGGCAGGTCAATCAGGTCATGGTTACCTGAATAACCCTAATGATAATATTCTTATTCCCTAATCAGGTCAATCCATGAACCTGCAGGTTAACCCAACACAACTAGATTATTAATTGGGTCACATTTGGGTTGACCCAAACCCAATTATGCCAACCCTAACCCTATTTTTATGTGCCAATTCATACGTCGTGTCAAGAATTGACAGCCCTACCCCAAGGAGTGATTTTTTCTTCAAACCTTTTAGGCCCCGTTTGGATTCAGAGATAAATTGAGATGGTTTTAGATGAGTTGAATAAAATATTATTAGAATATTATTTTTTAACATTATTATTGTTTTGAAATTTGAAAAAATTGAATTATTTATTATATTTTGTGTGAAAATTTGGGAAAGTTGTAATAATAAGATAAGATGAGTTGAGATGAATTTCTAATCCAAACTAGGGCTTAACCTCAGTTCAATAGTAGGTCTGAGAAACAGATCCATTATATCTTATTTGTTCTCAACCACCAAAAGACAACTAATAGGGGGATCCTTTTGTATTAGATGTATCTATTACACTCATAGCCTCTAGAAAATGAGAATAAAACAAACCACTTCACTCACCTTTCCCTTATCGGCTTTGTGATCCATGATTTCTCCCTCTTCCACCTCTGGCGATAGCAATGTTTCCGATGCACCACCAGATGAGTCGCCGATGACCAGCGAGAGTTTCTGTGCAACCTCCGAGACCATCAGGTCAAGTGGTGGCGCCGTCGTGCTAGACTCACCCAAGCCTCCCGATATGCCGAAACTCCTGAAATCTGCAGCTTGGGCCTTAGCCTTCCATACTCGTTTTGGGCTTTTCACCAAGCTTGGCCCACTCACTGGATTAGACATACACCGCTTTCCCCTATGAGACCCTCCGCTGAGCCCATCCCCCTTAACCCAAGCCAAACTTTCCCCTATGAAACCCTTCGCTTAGCCCATCCCCCTGACCAGCCCATCCCCACCCCCTTGACTTCCTCAACACACCGTATCGTCCCCACCCCTTTATCCTCCTCAACGCACCATATCATACCTAGAATATTACTCTGCAACTCATATACTTGAGATTGCATCTCTGACAAAGCCCAAAGCAAACTTTCCTTATTAAGGCCAACAGCTCCCCTACCACCATCCCCATTACACTCAGCCCCTACAAAGACAGCGACACCACCTCGTAGGCCAAAGCTAGCACCCAACTTAACAGGTCCTCGTGCACAGTCTAACCTTGGTTTTTGCAGAGCCTCCATATAAGACCGGGCAGAAGGTTGATAAGGGGCCATCATCGTCGCTGGTTGTGCCAACCCAACAAAACGGCCTTCTCTGCCAGCCTCCCTCAAAACTTCCGCCAGTTTTCTCCATCCCCTCCCATCTCTGTCTTCAAGAATGAGAATATAGTTTTGGCGACCCCCCTGTTTGTATTCCACCAAAGCCATGAACGCCCTTTGGGTGTTGGAACACCTTTGTGCTCCTTCCCGATGTGCTGTATAAAAGTCCCTTCTCCCCACCTTCAGGCAATCCTCCAACGCTTTGGTGAACCAACGTGCCGCAGCTAACTCCAAGCAAAATTCTTCACAAACTTCTGCCGTCTTTTAGTAATGTGCACCCATCGTCCATCTCTTACTACAAATACCTTAAGTTCAATAATAACCGCATTCGACATACCCATTTCCCTTACCAAACATGCAATAAACACTCCATCAAACGCCCACGAACAACATCGCAAGCCATCTTACGAAAAAAATGAAAGAGTGTAGTTTCCTCTAGCTAATGAAGTGCAGTCGATGGACCCAATTTCTTTGTTATTCAAACCTCTTCATCCAATTGATCTTCTGCACCCCGAGATGAACATTTGCTCTGTTTTGGCATTTTCTGGAGATTTACGACAGGAGGTTTCTTTTGGAGGGGATGTGGTTGAGGCCACTTTACACTTGGAATTATATGAGGGGGAAACGTTTGATGAGGATGCGGGTAGCCCGATCCCTATATGCACTCCTGTCTCTTGCTTCAACCAAAAATGCCTCAGATTGAGTATTAAAAAAGGTTGAAGATTTACAAGCATGTCTAGGGATATCTTGTGAAGGGTTTGAGGAGCAGTTTAAGGCTCTTCTTGTTGCCATTGAAGCAGGAAGACCTACAGCTTTGAAGTCGCAGCAAAAAAGGATAGGGAGTGGAAACGTTTAATATGCTCCATTAATTATGATAATAAGGAGGGAAGCGTGGGGAGGGACAAGTTGAAAGGGAGGGGATCTTGGTCATCAAATGAAGCCTAAAATCCTCTCTTGGAATGTAAGGGGGATTAATGATGTCAACAAGCGTCTCCGTATTAGATCCCTCTTCCATAGCTGGAAAACTGATATTGTATGTCTTCAAGAAACTAAGATGAGTTTTATTGATAGAAGCATCATTCATAGTTTGTGGGGTGGAGTTATCTTACTTCATTGGGTGCTTCAGGAGGTGTATTGTTAATGTGGGATAAGAGGGTGGTGGAGTTAGTAGAGAATTGCATTGGGACTTATTCTGTGGCTGGTTCTTTTAAAACCATTGAGGATGGGTGGTGATGGGCTTTTGCGGGTGTGTATGGGCCTCATGTGGATAGGGCGAGAAGGTTTTTGTGGGAGGAGTTGGCGGGTTTGTTTCACTTGTGGGATATGTGCCTTGGTGCTTGTGTGGGGACTTTAATATTGTTCGGTTTCTCAGTGAGAGGACGAGTGCAACTACTTTATTTGTGGCTATGGAAGAGTTTTCGGAGCTAATTTTTTATTTGAATCTTGTGGATCTTCCATTGGCAAGGGGGTTTATAGTTGGTCTAACAATAAAGGGCGGTCAAGGTTGGATAGATTTCTAGTCTCTCCTTCATGGAAGACTCACTATCCGGATTTTATGTCAGAAGAGCTTGCCCTGTGTTTGTTCTGATCATTATCTCATTTTGCTTCATAGCAGTAGCTTAATTGGGGGTAGGCGTTATTTAAAATTCGAGAATATGTGGCTTGCAATTGATGGATTTGTGGAGAAGGTTAGGAATTGGTGGGTATCTTACTCCTTTTTTGGAACTCCTAGCTTTATTTTGGCAGGTAAACTTAAAACTCTAAAGTTTGATTTAAAAAAATGAAATAATGAAGTCTTCAGGCACACTGAAGTGCAGAAAATCTGCTTTGGGATGAGTTGCATGCTTTGGAGGCGGGGAGGGGAAGGTAAATGAGGAGTCACTATTAAGGAAGGAGGTAGTGACTGAAATTGAGAAGGTTTTATTGATGGAAGAAGTTTCTTGGAGGCAAAAATCAAGGGTGCTTTGGTTAAAAGAGGGGGATAGTTGTACTAAGTTTTTTCACAAGATGGCTAATTCACATAGGCACAACAACGCTATTGAGGTACTTCATTCCAGTACCAATGTGCTTCACACCCCTGATGAGATTCAAGATCACACCGTACAGTATTACGAAGATCTTCTAATGGAGACAGAGTCCATCCTAAGTTGGATGGTCTGAATTTTGACCAGCTGGATTTCTGTGCAGTCAGCTGGTTGGAGAGGCCTTTTGAAGAAAACGAGGTGCATCAGGTGGTGAATGGAATGAATGTGTAAAGATAAAGCTCCGGGCTCGGATGGCTTCTCCATGGCTTTTTTTCAAGAGTGTTGGGATATAGTGAAAGTAGAAGTTATGCGGCTATTTCAAGATTTCCATTCTTGTCAGAAGTTTGAGAAGTCCCTATATGCTACATTCATTGCTCTCATCCCTAAGATAGCTGGTGCTCATGAGTTGAAGGATTTCCGTCCTATTAGTTTGATAGGTGGGATCTATAAAATTATATCGAAGGTGTTAGCTAACCGTATGAATATAGTGATGGATAAAATCATTTCTAAACCTCAAAACACTTCCGTTAAGGGACATCAAATTTTGGACTCGATTCTGATTGCTAATGAGTGTTTGGACAGCCGTATAAGGATTCGTATTCAGGAGGTTCTTTGTAAGCTTGATATGGAAAAGGCATACAACCACGTGTGCTGGGATTCTCTCTATTATATGCTAAGAAGATTCAGCTTTGGGGATAGGTGGTGTGGATGGGTTAGACATTGAGTTTCGACTGCTCGGTTCTCTGTTTTAGTTAATGGCAACTCCTGTGGTTTTCTTCAGAGTTCGAGGGGTCTGAGACAAGGGGATCCGTTGTCCCCTTTCCTTTTTGTTTAGTGATGGAAGCATTGAGTTGTATGGTGGAAGCTGCTTGGGGGGGGGGGGGGGGTTTCTCTCTGGTTTTTCAGCGGGTAATATTAACAATGGTACTACTTCAATCTCCTATTTATTATTTGCAGATGATACTCTCATTTTTTGTGATGCTGACAGTGGACAGATTCAAGTTTTAAAGGCTATCTTATTGTGCTTTGAAGCTATCTCGGGTCTCAAGGTGAATTTGGGCAAGTCATAATTGGTACCGATGGGCGATGTGAGGAATATTAACCTTTTAACGGATTTGTTGGGCTGCAAATTTGCTTCTCTTTCAATGAAATATATTGGACTTCTACTGAGGGTGTCGTTCAAAGAAAGAACATATGAGGTATTGAGTGTTCAAAGTAAAGAACATATGTGGTGTGTAGAAAAGGTTGAGAAAAGACTATCAGGTTGGAAGCGTCTCTATTTATCAAAAGGGGGAAGACTAACCCTCATTAAAAGCACCATTTCCAACCTTCCCACTTATTATCTTTCCTTATTCCCCTTACCGGTTGGAGTGGCAAACCGGATTGAGAAGTCGTTTAGAGCATTCTTATGGGATGGCATGGGAGAGGAGAATAAATTCCACCTTGTGAGTTGGCATAGGATGTGCTGCCCAATTGTGAATGGAGGCCTGGGGTGCGAAACTTGAGTAATTTTAAGGGAGGAAATGCTCGGCTATTGTCCTCAAGGGAGGAAATGCTCATGAGTTTTTGTTTTCTTTTCAAGTTTCTAGAATGTAATTAGGTGCTTCTTTTGTATACTCCCTGTGTACATGGATTTTGCGTAGTTTCATTAAATAAACCTTTTCTTACTTATCAAATTTTTTAAAAAGTAAAAACTAAAGGACTATAAATAAAATAAAATTCTCAACATAACTCCTTTGAGCGGTACAGAAAACATACCCCCATCCCTCCCCCACCAAAAGGCAGCTAATAGTGGGATCCTTTTTTCGATATTCTGTTGTCAAAGTAACAGGCTAGACATACAAACCCCCACCCACACCCACACATAAGCAAATCAGAGCAAATGAAGTTACTTTTTGCACGGGAAGCTATTCCAGCTAGATTGTCCAACTGGGATTCTGATACAGCAGAGTTATCAGCATCCACGGACTCAGACTTATCTTTCCCCCCAACGGGAGTGGCTTGGTCTAAGAGAGCTTAAGAATTATCAAAAAAATGCATCCAGCAACATAATACAAACTAAAACCCAAGATTCAAACGTTCAGAAAATGTTTCCAAAAAAAAAGATTATATGTACTAACCCATTCCAGATACTTGTCATATTCTTCAATTCAAGGCAAAACAAAGTTCACAAAAAAAAAAAATATCAGAAGAGGGAAATTGTCCAAAAGACCAACAAACTGAACATTTAAACTTGGCCATCATAACTCTTTGTAAAGGATACTAGAATAAGCAGTTAATAACTTCTTTCTCTCCTTCTTTGGAAGTTTCCTGTTCACAGCACTGCCATCAAACTCCAAAATAGTTTCTTCTATAAAATTTAGTGACCTACAGAGTTCTGAAAAAAAATCAGAAAAAAGAAGAAAGCCACTTCAGCACCAGAACAGCATCTTCTGAGAAATTACAGCTACAATCCCAACTATTAACATTTGGTGACTACTTGGAAAACAACACATGAAGCTAAACAAACAAAAGCAAGGTTCACAGATGACAACAGAAAATTCTCTTGTTTCTCCAATTATTTGCAGTCTGTTATTACTGGAGACTCTCCTTACGATGGCAGTGATAATGAGAGGCAAAGCCAGTGAAAGCTTAGGTCCTGTACAAGTGAAACTTGTCCGTTTTTTATTTTGAAGATGTTTTCCAGCTGACACTTGCTGTTTTTACTTTGAAGATGTATTCTGGCTGACACTTGCATTTTTTTTTTAATGTTCATTTCTTATCAACATTATAAAATTCAATCTTTAACAAGTTTATTTTTCGGAAAATGGAAACTCCTGCAACTCTGAGAAGGGGGAGGGGGGGGGGGCTCCAAACCTGCATGAGCCGCATATTGACTGGCCTTGATGGGCTTCTTGCAAGCATTGCAACATACCTTCATGTTTATTTTAAAAAATCAAATAAACAAAGCGAATGAAAAGTTTACACGTTAAAAAAATAAGAATAAAAACTTATAGAAAAGCCAATCTGCCTCATAAACAAACACAATCATAATCTCAATCAATCACATATTGGGATGAGTTGACGTAACATGCAGATCCAAATTTAAAAAAAGCACCAAACAAGCTACTTTCTTTTTACGTGACCTTCAGTATAAAGCAAACAGAAAATATATCGTGCCCTGGATAAGTTACAATACCTACGTCACACAAAAAAGAAGACGCAATTTAGAGACTGCTGAATCAATTGCAGCAATAATTTAAAAAATTAAAAATGTTTTCATAAGATCACTTCCTTTTTTACGAGTAATGCACGTTTTATTACAAGCATAGAGGGGCACAACCCATGTACAAAAGAAATATGCAAAAAGATATACCTAGCTACCAAGGAGAAGAGAGAGCAAAAGTCCATAAAGACAAATAGGCTGGAGAATCGGAAGCTATTGTGAGCAGACATCCAAGCAAAGAGATTGTTGAATATTATGACTGTTAATTCTGACACCATCCTCTCACGGTCTTCAAAGGTTCGAATATAGCGTTTTTGCCAAATACACCACATTAATCACAAAGAGATCATCCTTCAAACATCCGAGTTATTGTCACCACCATAAGGATTCCAACATGTCAACAACTCCACCACCCTCTAGGGCATAACCCAATCAACCCAAATGTGTTGATCATCAATGCTCGTAAACTTCTAGCCAACTCACATTGTAGCAGAAGATGATCAATATTCTTACCATTTTGCTTCTACATCCAACACCACCCCAACACTACAATATGCCTTTTTACGCAAATCCTATATCGTTAAAGTTTTTCCTAAGGCAGCCCTCCAAACAAAGAAAGCTACCCTCCAAAGCCCCTTATTTCTCCAAATGTACTTCCAGGGAAATGATGAGCCAGGGATAAGTGCTTTTGGATGGGATCCAACATATTGATCATCATTGTCACTTCTCCACCTAAAAGAATACAATTGGGCAAAGAACAAAGAGAAAAGTGGTAAATCTCAATCATGAGCTAATATAATAAAAGAAACATTCCATTAGGGTATATTATCTTAGATTTGCAAGTGTTTTGCAACTGAAGCCTCCTTAAGAAGACTTTGTACCAACCCCACCGTGGGTAGCCCAAGTGGTAAAGGCGAACTTGTGTGCATGTGCCCCATGTCACAAGTTTGATTCCCCTTGGGATCAAACTGCGATTTAAGTGGGAGGCCATGGCGGTGGGTTGGTGTGCTAGTCCCCCGGGGGTTTAGGTTCCATTGGTGAGTCCTAAGGGCTCTACCGTGGGGTGGTTCCCCCGTCATAAAAAAAGAAGAAGACTCTATACCAACATCCAATTTTAGATTTGTCACCCACCTCAAATCTAATAAAACAAGAGAAATCCCCCCATCCTCTCCTAATGTTCTTATACAACCTAACTCCAAAAGGTTCACTAACCTCATTTAAATACCAACCTCCCCACAACCATATTGGCTTTAACCAACGACCACCATAAAGCTTCCTTCTCAATGGCATACTGCCATAATCATTCCCTCAAAGAGAAATGTTGGGAAAAAAAAGAACAAGTTTCTAATGCTAATGCCACTGGAAGAGATAGGATACAAGTCTTTGACCACTTAAGTAGGTGCAACATTAACTCATTGCCAATGGCTCCCCACAAGAAGTCCCTTTAAAGCCTTTTGAGATGTTGGGCTCCACCAACAAGGATAGAGGTAGAGATAACAAATAGGTTGGTAGATCAGAGGACTTTTGATCAAAGCACCACGCCGGCATTTAGATAAGTATAGCTGCTTCCACCACCCATCTAAGTGGTGTTCTGTCTTTTCCATGATGTTAACCAAATGGATTTTGCCGTGAATAGCGCCCCCAACAGAAGATCTAGATATTTCATGTGTAAAGATGACACCCTACAGCCAAGGATGTGTGCCAAACCGCCATTTTGCTCCACCACCCCAACCATACTGATTCTAACTTTGCCAAGTTTATTTTCAATCTTGAGACAGCTTTGAAACATGGGAATAGACAACGAAAATGAATTATATGTTCCTGGAAAGCCTCACAAAATGAGTTTGATCAACCAATAATGGGTGTGACAAAATAAGCTCCTCGTTATTTCTAGAGATCCATTGAGAAACCTGACAAGAGCATTCTACTCATTGACTCCATTAACACAACAAAAGATAGAGGGGAGAGAGGGTCCCCCTCTCTTTTCACAAAATCACACGGTTGTCTTTTTTTTTTTGATAAATAAATAAGTATTATTAATCAACAAATAGGCAAAGCCCAGTACAAATACAGCAAGTATGCCATATCTAAGTAGGCACAATAGAGACAAGAAAATCATGTAGATCCATGCTTAGTTCCTCTAGCGATCTCTCCTTGTCTTCAAAAGAAGCCCGTTCATTGCGCTACTGCCACAAACACCACATGACGCATATGGGGACCATCTTCCACACAACTTTAATCTGTTGATGCCTCTTAGATTTGTCCAGATGGCCAGAATTGCCACCAATGTCTTGGGCATAAACCAAACCTAGTCTAGTCTACTAAACACTTCATTCCATAACACACTAGCTATCTCATAATGTAAAAAGAGATGATCCACCGAC